>JAJOZX010003437.1:50000-417500 GCA_023014485.1 Bathynomus jamesi
TTTTCTGCTGATCTTTGTATCGTCTGCAAAGGATGTCACTATACTATTGCTGTTTACTCCGCTGTCTATGTCTGTTAGCATAATAATGAACAGGAGTGGGGCCAGTACTGTCCCTTGCGGTAATGAGCTGCGTACTTCCGATTCTGATGATGATATACCTTGAATTTTGACGACCTGCAGACGATCACTGAGGAAGTTGTAGATCCATTTTCCCACTTTGTCTGTTATTCCCATGTCTTTAATTTTATGTGATATTATACCATGGTCACATTTATCGAAAGTTTTAGCAAAATCTGTGCATATAACATCGTAGTTGTCATTGCCTTCCAATGCAGCTGGGATATTGTTGTAGTGCTCTATTAGTTGTGATAGGCATGATCTACCTGATCGGAATCCATGCTGATTTTCGTTGAATCTTTCGTTGAATATATATTGTGTGTGTGTGTGTGTGTGTGTGTGTGTGTTGAAGAGGTCTTCTAATTCTGGGAAGTGTAAAGATCTTATTCCGATTGAAATACTTTTAAAGATTGTTTTCTAAATTGGCTCCGGAAAAACGTCAATCCGCATCAAACATGTGGCAATTAAACAATTTTCCAATAACGACTGTTTCCTCATGCCTTCGAACGCGGTGATTAACTTAATTCCTATTAATAGCTTACTTAACACGAGTTTTAACGAAATTTGAACGCGAATTTAATCCGGAAACTTTAACGGAAATTTCTGGTTTCACCTCATTTGTTAATTGAAATGACGTTCAGAGAAAAGTCATAACTAATCGTCTTATATGAAGATTTTTCTGCATATATATGTATATAACCTCGTAACCTCGTAGCAGTTCTGTGCGTTGGTCTCTCTTCACACGAAGGTGAAGCTGGTGGCCCCGCCTGTAGGCCTGGCTTGGTGGAGGAGCGAGTTGCTCTCTTGCGTTCTCCATCGCACATAGCCAGGTACACCCGCCTTATCTGGTACCGTTCTGAGACAGGCATCTAGTCTTCTTTTGAAGACTCCAACTTTGACCCCTGTCACGTTCCTGAGGTCCTTTGGAAGCTGTTCTCGACTGCCTGAGTGATTCTCCATTTGCGCTGCGCTCTCTGTCTCCCTTCTGCACTTTGGATTTTCATCTCACAGTGGAGAAACAATCCTTCGTCCATCTCCTTTATAAACGTGGAACTTGGAGACAACTTTTACATACACTATTTTATGAGTTTTACAAATTCCTATCTGTTTTATATTATTTAATTAACTTATTTTACCTATTTGACAAGATTAAATGATTTAGTTAGTTAATATGTCATATGTCATGTCATGTCATGTCTATATATATATATATATATATTATATAATGCTATTTAAAAACTAAAACTGTTTATGAATAGAGGATTGGACGAAACGGGATAATATTACGAATACGAACGTGTAGAAATCTGTTCCACTGGTTTCGTGCCAAAAGCCACGTCCTTGTTTTTCTAGATTCATCTAAGGCCTACGTGAAGTTTATATGCTAACTAACTTGTGTTTTCCACTCGTGTAACAATTGTTATTATAAATCATATTATTAATAAATTTTTATTTTGCAATCCCAGTACTTCAGTATTTTAGCAAACAACATTGTAATATTAAGTATATATTTGAAAATGAAACAAATAATAATTTACCTTTTCTTGATGCACTGGTAAAAGGGTTTAATAAAAATTTCCATACCGTTATCTATCCCTATACTCGTAATAAAATGTCTAAACGTCTTAAATAAATTTATCCAGAAATTAAATGATTTAATCAAATTACCAAATTTTTCGGATTTAAAGGTAAACTCCCAAACACTATTTGCCATAATATCGTTTACCAATACACGTGCCACAGCTGTAAGGCTGTGTACTGTATATTGGCGGTGCACAAGTCCATTTGGAGGTACGCCTTTACCAACATTTAAGCTTATCAGTTCAAAGTAATCATCCCCTTAGTAACCCACCACAGTCAGCAATTAGAAAGCATAGTAATGTTTATGATCATTCCTTCATAAAGCCCAGTTTGAAATATTAACAAGAGCCATCAATCTTACAGTTAAGAATTTCGGAATCTTTATATATTTACAAAAAAAACCATCCATTAACAAGAATAGTTCCTCTCATAAATTACATCTTTTTTCACCAACTTAAGTTCTCCCCACAACCAACCAGCTGAACAATAAAGTTAGCATGTACTCATAGTCCAATTTCAATCTTTCGCATGTTGAATATGGAGGCTGACGTTTTCATTTTGGATTCGATATTTAAGGTGACTTTTGTTGTACAGTAATGATAATCTGATACTGTTCTTTTAACTTTAATGTCATAATTTTGATTTAATTATATTGTTCATAATATCTTGTAAATTTTTGTACTTTTACTTAATTTAAATGTCTAGTCATTTACTGTATTTTTACTTAATTTAAGTTTACATTTCATTGAATTTTAATTTCAGTGAAGGTGATAGAAGTATTTGTCGATATGCTGAGATGCATATATCAATTCAAATTTGAAGTTTTTCACAAGCCTACTAACAATAACTCTTATGTTCATTTTTATTCTGGTCATCACCCCTCAATAAAATCTTCTATTTTTTATTCTATGCTTCTCAGAGCATAAGGAGTTGTTAGTCTTGAATTTTTAGATTCTGAGTTATGCAGTATTCTGAACATTAGTGTTAAATTATGTTAGCCGATTCCATTTCAAGATAACTGTCTTAGGAAAGCTAAGAAAAGGTATAATAGTGTAATTTTAAGTGAATTTAATCATAAAAATATCCTTAGTCTACCTTACCATGTAATTTTAATTAAACATCTTCCCACCTTACTTAAAACAAATGACATTAAAGTAGTCTTTAATCATAATAATACAGTTAAATCTCGCCTAATAAACAATAGCCCTGATAATGTTGTTGGCTGTGTTTATTCGACTGGGGGTCAGGTACATAATGTAACTCGGTTTATATAGGTCAAACTGGAAAAACTTAGATGTCAGAGTGAAACGGCACAAATATGCGTGTAAGACAGCAAATAATTTTCAGGCATTGTTTAACCATATGTTAGACGTAATCGGAGTATTAATTGGGAGAGTTCTAAAGTTCCTTTTAAAAATAAAGACATAATTGAAAAGAATATTCTAGTGTGTGTATTCATCTATTTTAAAAATAATTTCAATAACAGTTTGGGAACGTACAAAATTAAACATATTTTTTTAAAATACCTTTTGCGCTTTATTAATACTTGTTAACCTTTTGCTAATCTCTTCTTACTATTTTGTTTATGCTGTGCAGGGACATATTTTGGTTTCTTGCTTTTTCCATTCATTCCCTGAAGAAGTGTACTGTTGAATTCACGAAAATCCTTGGAATCACTTTCTTTTCCTTTTCCTTGTAAGTGTGCATCATATATATATATATATATATGTGTGTGTGTGTGTGTGTGTGTGTTAGGGTGGTCCAAAAAAAAAAAAATTTGTAATTTTTTACCTCCACATGGCTGCTCCTGTTCCTATACCTATCAAACATCTCCATGCCAAATTTCAGCCTAATTGAATGATATTTACTGGTCGCTTTGAATTTCATTTTACTACTCATTTTCTAGTAGATTGATCTTCTGGGTTAAAAAATGGAAAAAACAAGGGCAAATACTAGTTTATTTGTTTGAAAACAGATTAAATCTCAAAGAAAACAGCTTATTTTTTTTAGAAAACAGAATAACTCTTAAAGAAAACAGGTTAATTTTTAAAGAACAAAAATGATATGCTTGATAGAAAATTACATTTATCATTCGTTTATAATATACATCATTACTTAGATTAACGCTTCATCACTGAATCCTTCAAAGACGATGAGTAGTCTTGGCGATGTTTTGCTACTAATCGGAGGATAAATTGTATTGTTTTTGTTCTTCATCCTTCGTCAAAGATGTATTATATGTCTTGATAAGGGCGATACCCCACTCCGCCAAATGAGTGACAACTTTTAGGTTGATCGCTATACGTCGAAACTCTTAAAAGCAATCATCCTCCGTCCAGGAATTGTGATCGGTTCTCAGGAAGGTATCCTCCGCTGCCTTTCTTCCTTCTTTCTTTAACAGATTCAAGATTCCCAGGGTCTTTTTGGTGACCATTTCATACAAATTCAAATCTTCAATGTTTCCTTCAAGCTTCAATCGACGAGCAACAGTGGTATTCTCGTTACGTTGGAGGTTTACGACCATCTTCCGTTTGGTCTCGGCATCGACTCTAGGATCAAAGAATGCAAGGCCGATGAGATGCTCTCCAAGATACCACAGGTGCCGTTGAAGAGCTGTGGATGCTGCTTTGGAAATGGTCAGATTTGGGTACTTTTGCAAGATTTTAAGAACCAGAATATCGTTTAAAGGAGCGTTGATTCCGACGGGCTCTTCGTTCCAAAAACGTGCGTAGACCAAGGCGATAAACAGAGAGAGCTCGGTGATATTCTCCGTCTCACGTGCTGTCAGCTGTATTTGATGCTTGAACAGATAAATTTTGAGGACGTAGATGGCCTTGGCCATCCAGCGTGCATGGTGAGTTGGTCCTAGAGCGCAGACCTTGACTTCTTTCTCATCACGGCACCCGAGGAAGGTGAGGCAGAGTCGTAGCAATTCCTCGTAGTCATCACGCGATTGTTTAGACTCCAGTGCCTTTGTGAATTACTGGATCATTTCCTCTCGAAGCTGGAACATTTTTGGATCTTCGACTAGGTTGTTTGGAGCCTTCATGAAGGAATCCTTCTGAAGTGGTGGCCATTTTTTCTGAAAACGTTTAAAAAGAGTCAGTTCCGGGCCACCTGTGGGTCCAAGAAGTGCGTTGCAGGTGTTTGACAAGGCGACTTCAAGGATATGATGTCGACAAGCGATCCAGACAAGTTCCTTCCCTTCTGCTTTTTCAATCATGGTACAGGCTCCCCTGTGAAGGCCTGTATTAGACGCAGTTGTGTCAAATACCAGCCCTTGGATCTCACCGCGAAGATTCCAGTCGTCAATCGTCGAAATGCAAGCCTCGGTCTGTTCTTCTCCTGTAGCTCGTTGTATTTTTGGCACGGCTAGGAGTTTTTCCATCCCATTTCCCGTAACGATTACTGCGGTTCGTTCGGCTGTTTCCTTTGCGCCGCCGGTGTCGGGAAGTAGTTTCCCATCCTATTGAAGAAGAAGGGGTCCTTCGACGGAAAACGAAGCTTGATCCTCTTTGGCTGCTGCCTGCCTTGCTTGCCTTCTTGAACGACGGATGGAGGTGCGTGAAAGAGTCATTGTAGAAATATCATAGCCCAGGGCTTGAGCGACTGATCCAGCAACGAAGACTGTTCCTCGATCGGGAAGGTTGACGCGATCAAGAACAGCAACTACATCTGGTGATGTGAAGATATTGTTTCGCTTCGGAGGATGAGATTGTACATCTGCTCTTCCGGTCGAAGTCGACGGACGATAATCATCGTCTTCAGCTTTGAATTCTTCAGAGGATGAAGTGGATGTGCTGGATAATGGAAGAGCAGCAGCTCTAACCTGGAATGCATCCTCTCTTTTTTTTACCTTAGAGCTTTGTCAGCATCTTTCTCCTGTCGACATCTCTTGCGGTACTCCTTGGAAAAATTAATCTTGTCAGGGCCTGCCATACTGCAGGAAAAGACGTCTTCTCGTTGCATCATCAGGAATTGGCGGTCTTCTTCATTGTCTATCACCTTCAAGGCGTCCTTCGAGGCAACGTCGAAAAACTCTGAGAGAGTCTCTCGGAACATGCTCTCTTTCACTCTGCAGCTTTGTAGCTGCGTCTTGCGGTTTTTCTTCAACGCAAGGAACTTTTCGTACAGCTTTGACAGATTCCAAACGCAGGAATCGACTCGCTGTGTAGGAATCCTTGCTCTCTGCCATACTTGCTGGGCCTCTTTGCAGGCCAAGTTGTAGCTCTCTTTCAAGATCTTCGACTGTTCATGGTGGTGAAACTGAACCAAACGAAGCACATCACCACATGTGGGTAGCCTTGCAGTTGATAATTCGTTGCTGGGCTTTCCTAGAACCCACGTTTCTGCAGATGAGCGAATACATTTAGCCATAACCTGAAAAATGAGAGAAAATAATGCATTAACCGTTTAGCACCAAAGCACAATTATATAAGTGTTAACGTAAAAAATTGCAAAGTCATAATAAATAAAGTAAAAATATTGGATACAGTGGTTAGTGGTTGATGGGTCTGAAGATATTCTTAAATATATTTTTATAAATTTGGCTAAGTAAATAATAAACTTCAAGAGACATAAGATATATACACCTTACAATTTTAATCATTTAATTTAATAGCAACATCCTTACCGGTTGTAAATTTGCATATAAAGAACATAATTATATATATATACTGAATAAATATAATACATATGAATTAATAATTAATATACAGAGTGTACATAAAGTCAGGATCTATTTTTGTGAAATAATTATTTTTTTCTATTTTTCTTTTCAGAAGCCCTTAGAATGAATACAGAAGAGCGTGTGGCAATAGTAATTTGGCGAATCGAGGGAAAGAAATACAATGACATCAGAGAGAAGTTTAGAAGGAGATTTCATAAGCCGGGGCCAATAGACAAGGCAATACGAAAATTGGTGAACAAATTTAAACAAACGGGATCTGTAAATGATGAAGCAAGATCAGGACGACCGTGTATGTCAGATCTTACTGTGAATGCAGTACGCGGAATTATCACTGAGGAGCCACGTACGTCCGTTCGTGCTACATCACACAGACTCGGCCTCCCGACGTCATCTGTGCACAAAATTCTGAAAGTTAATTTGCAGAAGAAAAGCTATCATTTGCAGGTTTTACATGATTTACATGAGGAAGATTTCCCTCGACGAAGTGCTGTGTGTGCTGATCTCGTAGAACAAATCTGGAGTGATAATTTAATGGACAACATTCTCTTTAGTGATGAAGCCACTTTCCATACGTGTGGAAAAGTAAATCGCCATAACTGTCGAATTTGGGCATATGAAAGACCGAATGATTTCGTCCAAAATTGGGAAAGAGACTCACCTAAAGTTAATGTCTGGATGGGTTTAACAAAATCTAAGGTTTATGGTCCTTTTTTCTTTGCTGAAGCTACAGTTACGGGGCTTATTTATCTGGACATGTTGCAGCAATTCCTTCAACCTCAATGATTGGGGATAGGATTGTTAGTACCGTCGTCTATCAACATGATGGTGCTCCTTGTCACTATGCCAAAATTGTTCAGGATTATCTAAATGGACAACACCAAATAAAAACTGACTCATTACTCGGCGATTTAATTTGTTTAGATCATAGTGGTTATAAAGTGTCACTTCATTCCCGTTGATAATTTATTGAGTGAAAGTAATGCGCAACATAGTGTAGCCAAATAAATAAATATAAAAGTATATCAGAATTAGAAAAAAAAATCAGTGAACTAAATTGCCTCAGAGCGAAAAGGAGAAAAGTGACCAGTAGCTGGGATCAGAAGAGAATAGGAAAAGAAGGCGGAGAAAGAAAAAATGCTAAGAAATAAGAGGATCACCTGAATATCAGGGCCCCCAGCCTTCGTTAGTTAGCCTTATAAGGCTAACTAACGAAAATATCACGACTTAACTTAACCAATCGTTAGGTCAACTGTACGCCTTTGACGATTGGTTAGGTTAAGTCGTGATATTTTCGTTAGTTAGCCTTATAAGGCTAACTAAAGAAGGCTGTTGGCCCTGATCTTCAGGTGATCCAAATAAACTTAACACAATAAATGTGAAAAGTGCTCTAAAATAAAAGCTAAACTAAAACAATTTATGCCTTAAGGACTGTGCCCTTGCATAACTTGCAACTGCGAAACGGAAACTGACAAAGCCACTGGCCTGAAATGCACTCTTTGCAACACATTTAAGCATTACAAATGCATTATTCTGGGGGAAAAAGATAAAAAGGTAATGGAGAGAATAAACAACAAAATCATTAGTTTGTGCGGCTACGTTTGTAACGAGCGCACTGAAATGAATAGAAACATCGTACAAAGTGGAATGGAAAATGCTGAAAAGAAACGGAATTGGATCAGAAGTTGTCGAGGGAAGAAATTCATCTAATACACCAACTAATAACCAACGGAACAGAATGAGACAGAATACGCTGAAAATAACATAAATGGGGTACAGAACTGAGAACAATTTATTAGAGAGAATAGCAGAAGAATATTTACATGAAGGAATACACAAGATAGAAAATAACAACATCATGAATAAAAAGGAAAGCACACTAAAAAAACACTGTGTAGAGAGAAAGTAGTGCTGGAACAAAAGAAAGAGTGAAATACACAAATTCCACAAGAGTAAGTCTGAAAACGTAAAGAGGGCGCTAGATGCATAGAGTATATAATCACCCGAAAAAATGTTTCTAAATGATGAAGAATGGAAGTTGTCGACATGGAGCAAGCTGCTACTATTTCCACCCTTTTATGTGCAGACATTCAATTTGGGAGAAAAAATGTAAATACATGGAGTGCCCGTATTTTCACATAAAGGGTACTGAAGAGAAGAGAAAGAGAAATAACATCTCAAACCCTTAATAAAAGAAGCAACAAGGTAAAGAAATCAAAGAGTAAAATCGAAATTCTTATTTTAGAAGTAAAAGAACTGAACGTAATCATTATGAACTTGTACAGCCCACCAAACACGACTAAAAGTTAATTCCAATTCGTTATAAATGAAACTGAAAACATGCTAAAATCACTTAGACCCAAGCACCAGGAATGCAAGAAGGAGGGGACAAGGGCGAATGCTAACAAAAGCGCCCCCAACCCCAAGAGGAAGAAGAGAGCTAAAATCAAGGCCGGGAGTTTTCGAGATGCCTAGACACTCTTCGTTTGAAAAATGAGAAGTCATAGACAGGAGAAAAGATGGATTGAGGAAGATTGTTCCAGAGATCCCCATTTGAGTAGATGAAAGATTGAAAATACCGTCTAACCCTTGCGTTAGAGAGTTAGACAGAAAAAGAAAGAGAAAGTGTCGAAAGTCTGCTGCTGCGTGTTCTCTTTAAAGGAGAAGGCATGCAGTTAGATAGTTCAGAAGAGTAGTGTCCGTTATAATAGCGCTAGTAAAGAGAGAGTGAGGCAACATTGCGGCGAAGAGAGAGAGAGAGAGAGAGAGAGATTGAAGACAGTCAGTAAGATGCAGGGATTCATGAGCCGAAAAGCCTTTGATTCCATCCGGTCAAGTAAAGCTGTGTAGGTTGAGCCCACCGACACATGAAAAGCATACTCCATACAGGGACGAAAAAGACCCCTGTACAGAGACAGCAACTGAGTGAGGGTGAAGAAACTGCGGAGGCGGTACAGCATACCTAACCTCTGAGAAGCTGTTTTAAAAAGAGAGTATATGTGATCTTTCTAAGAAAGATCACGAGAAAAAGAAACGCCAAGAACATTAAGAGAAGAGGAAGGATTGAGTTGTGTGTTGTTGAAGGTAAGGGGATAGTCGTGTCGAAGACTGTGACGATTAGACAGATAGAGGAACTCAGTTTTTGAGGCACTGAAAGCCACAAGGTTTTCTCTGGCTCAATCAGAGATAGCAGAAAGATCAGAAGTCAGGTGTTCCATAGCCGTTCCACGCGAATCATGGGGTGAGTGTTGAAAGGGACGTTTTGTGAAGCGGGTGGAGAAGTGAAGAGTGGAATCATCTGCATAGGAGTGGATAGGACAGGCAGTACGAGTTAATAGATCATTGATAAATAAAAGGAAAAGGGTGGGTGACAGTACAGAGCTCTGAGGAACACCACTATTAATAGCTTTAGGAGAAGAACAGTGGCCATCTACAACCGCAGCTGTAGATCGGCCAGAAAAGAAATTAGAGATGAAGGCACAGATAGAATAATAGAAACCAACGGAGGGCAGTTTCGAAATTAAAGATTTGTGCCAGACTCTATCAAAAGTTTTTGATATGTTTAGCGCAATAGCAAATGTTTCACCGAAATTCAGGAAGGAGGATAACCAAGAGTCAGAGAGATATTCAAGAAGATCGCCAGTAGAGCGTCCATTGTGGAACCCATACTGATGATCTGAAAGAAGATTGTGAGAAGAGATGTTTTTAAGGAGCTTCCTATTAAGGATAGGTTCAAAAACTTTAGAAAGGCAAGAAATCAAAGGAATTGAACGATAGTTGGAGGGTTGAGAGTGATCACCCTTCTTTTGGACAAGCTGAATGAAAATGAACTTCCAGCAGGAAGGAAAATTACCAGATGAAAGACAAAGACCAAAGAGTTTGCCAAGGCAGGGTGTTAACACAGAAGCCTAGTTCTTGAGAACGACAGGAGGGACACCATCAGGACCGTACGCCTTCCTAGAGTTGATCCTAGATAGGCCAGAAGAAGCATCTTTGGAGATTTTAATTAGAGACATAATTAACTCGGAAGGTGGAGGAGATGGAGGAACAGCACCGGAATGATCCAGGGTTGAGTTGGAGGGGAAAGTTTGAACGAAGAGTTCAGCTTTATCAGGAAAAGAGAGGGCAACTGAGCCGTCGGAATGGAAAAGAGGAGAGAAAGAAGAAGTAAATTTGTTGGACAAGTTCTTAACTAGATGCCAGAAAGAGCGAGAAGAATAAGAATTGAATAAGTTTTCATATTTTTGTCGAGTCGGAGAACAGATTTTGCACGATTTCGGGCAGAAAAATTATCCAAGTGAAAGTTAGTTGTTGGATGGTGACGGCACCTTCTGAAAGACTCCTCTCTGTTGCGGATAGCATTATAACAAGTAAAGTTAAGTCAAGGTTGTTTTGCATTAGTAGTAGGAATAGAATATGGAATGTATGACTCCATGCCCGAGAGAATCACTTCCGTGATAAGTTCAGCACACTCAGAAGGGCTCTAGCCGCAGAAGCAATAATCATTCCATGGGAAATCAGAGAAGCACTGCCTAAGGGCCTCTCAATCAGCGCGGCAAAGTGCCAAAGGCGCCTCTTCTTGGGAGGGTCCAAAGGTCAAATTGAAGCGATAAAGATAAAGACAGGAAACAGAGATAAGATTTTGGTCGGAGGAGCCCAACGGACAAAAACGTTTGACAGAATAAGAAGAAGGATGAGTGGTAAGAAATAAATCCGGAATGTTGGGCCTATCTCCAAGGCGATCGGAGATCCGAGTAGGGTGCTGTGCAATCTGCTTTAGGTCATTTAGGATAGAAAAGTTGTAAGCTAGTTCACCAGGGATGTTAGTGAAATGGGAGGAAAGCCTCCTAAAATGGAGATTTCAGCAAAGGGAGAGTGGGAAAGAATTATTCCACTTTGGAAGTGAGGTAGTCAAAGAATTTTGGATAGTCTGTAGAATTAGTAGAAAGGTAAACAGCGCAGATGTATTTAGTTTGAGATTGGCATGTAAGCCGTAGCCAGAGGGTATAGAATTCAGAAGATTCGAGTTTGGGAATACTAGAACAAGTTAGGTCATTGCGTACATATAGTCAACATCCATCTTTGGAGTGAAATTGAGTACAGAGAAAGCAAGAGGGCACAGAAAAGGGGTTGCTGTCTGTCGTCCCAGAAACCTGAATTTCAGTGTGGAAAAGAAGACGAGGTGTTTGTAGTGTGAGTAAAAAATTTTTAAAGTGCATAATTATTATTAACTATTACTCATCAGTAAAACCGTAATAGAAATTTGTACAAAAACTTTAAAATTTGGTAGGTTACGTGACTTTTAACTGTTTTAACATGTAGAATCTGGGCTAAACTGCCCATGCGCAGCAGCCATTTTTAATTAACCAATTGCATTCCTTGATACGGTTAACATCAGATTGCCAATTGCGTTCCTTGTTGCTATCAATGTAAGGACGCGCCTATAAGTTTTAGCATTGGACGCCCTATTGAACTCCAAACGACATAAGCTTTGTGCACAATTCATTGTCGACAAACATCAAAATATTAATTAGTGATGTATCGGTTCCAAAATTTAGCCGATGCCGATTCCATGAAAAACTGCCGATACTGATGCCGATGCCGATTCTTTTTTGAAAAATCAATTCCCTTCATAAATTTTACTAATCTAATGTGAAAACTTTCAATTTTCATATTTTTACATTTCAAATTTGTTTCCAATTTACATCACCAGAATTTGTTACTCATATACTGTAGCTACAATAATGTTTAAAAGTTTTATTTCTCAGTAAAATGATAAAATAATTTGATTTTAGTTTCATAAATTGAATACCAATATTTAAAGTAATTGTTAATTGTTTTTCCTTATGTTGAAGGTATTTTCTTTCTTCAACAATGTAAACAACAACAAAATTTTTCATTAAAATTTCAAGTCCCTAGTGGCCAATTTGAATAAAAAAAATGGATATATAATGTGGGTTTATAAAATTCTTAAAATACTTAAAATAAAGTCAACATAATAAGATGGTTTAATATATAAATTATAAAGTAAAATTAATATAGAATTATTATCTATTATAGAGTGGGAGATTACAATAATTTATAATATTTAGAGATTAGCTAGTTAGAAAGATGTTAATTTTGGGGCAACTTAACTTATTAACCTTGCCTTTTTCGTGAGTGTAAAGTATTTTTATATAATTACATTTTGAAATAGGTATAAATTATCATAAATAGTGTTTTTGTCTGTTCAATTTTCGGTAAATATATGTTTTGTTTCGTAATGAAAATTTTTAAATTTCAAAGAATCGGTGAGAGAATTGGCCAGTGTCGATTAATCGGTACACCACTAATATTAATCATAAATCATTAATTCTATAAATATAGGTTCATTTAGGAATTAAATAATATAGAACAGTTAGGTTTAATTATAAACTTAAGTATAAATTATTTAAAATATCTTTCTAAGTTATAGAAGCGTGTACTGAAGGAATCAAAGAAACAATGGTTGAATGTGCAATGACAGCTGGAACTGGGAGATTTTGACTGTGTATATAAAAAAGAGCGCAGCGCAGACAAGAGGTTAATCGAGAGGGAGGGCCGAGTAGACGAGAGAGACCAGACGAAAGGTGCTTCTTTTCATTTTGATTATTTTTATCTTAATTAACCCAGGGTAAAAAGGGTCAACTTTCACTTTGAAGTCAGGTCATTAAGTTCAATGCGAGGGGATAATATTCCCTTTCGCTCTAGGCCACTGGTTCCCAACCGGTGGGCCATGGCCCATTTGCTTGCCTTTTAGCATTATGTTAATAAATATTAATAACAAAAATCTGTTTATTAAGCTTTATGTAAACATGATACCAACTTAGCAACAAGGGAGGTGGGCCATGGGCCATTCGAATCAGCTCTAGTGGGCTGTCGCCTCAAAAAGTTTGGGAACCACTGCTACCTAGGCCTTTTTTTCTGTGAATTATATAACGTAAATGAATAATTTAGTTTTGTAAATATAAGATTAAAAGTGCAAACTTAATAGTTTTAATTTCAACAGAGTTATATATAGAGAGAGTGACAGTTACACTGAGAAAGGAAAACTGTCTCAGAATTGTCAGCCAACACGACAGAATTGTCAGCCGACAATTCTATACGGTACATCCGGTTTCTTAGTTCTGAGTTTAGAAAATTATGAAAGTTGTAACCACGCTACCATTGTGTAACATCCTGTGTGGAACTGTCCACAAACTATCTACCATTTATTGTAACATCATTATCTGCGAAACTCTGAAACTTATTTTGTGTGAAACTGTCTACGCTACCAACCATTTTGTGTAACATTA
Source organism: Bathynomus jamesi (assembly GCA_023014485.1). Lineage (NCBI taxonomy): Eukaryota > Metazoa > Arthropoda > Malacostraca > Isopoda > Cirolanidae > Bathynomus > Bathynomus jamesi. The sequence goes on from JAJOZX010003437.1 coordinate 63,699, forward strand.
TTGGTGTAATATTGTGTAACATCCATTGTTTGAAACTCATTTATGATTATGGGCAAATATTGCGTTAACAGTCACATTCTTTGTCTTTCGTTGTGTTCGGCCACACGTCAACGTTTTTGTTCCCACCAACTACGGCCGGATCATCGTGTACCACCCCGAGGAACCTGCAGTTCAGTGGCGTACTAAGGGGGATGCGGGGGGGGCCCGCCCCGGGTGACAGCCAGGAGGGGGTGCCATCTGGAGAGTTGAAATACCAGTACAAGTTTTCAAACCAAATGAAAAATTCGCCAAAGTAAGGAAAAAAATTTAAAAATGTTCAAACTATTACAACAGCTTAATGTTAATTTCCACTATAAAATAAATTTTTATTTTTATTGGCAATGCAAAATTTACAAACGAAAAATTAAATATTTGATAAAAATTACATCGAAAGGCGAACGTTTGTTGACATTTTAGTCATCAGTTTGTTGAGCATAGCCAGCTGGCTGCAACTGACATTCCAAGTCTTGTTCACTTAACATTGTGACTCCACATACATGAGGTATGTTTCATTAAATAATTATAATAAAGCATAAAGTGCTGGTGTTTATAACAATATCATGGTACTTATACCGGTGTCCAGTAATTTTTGACAATGTAGTATCATAGTGATGTTTAAGTGTTTATAAATGATAATTAATGATAATTAATAATGATGATAATAATAATGATAATTATAATTAATTGTCTCTGCCATTCATTATGCAACTACAAAGTGTGAGGAAATGGATATTTCTATGGAGAGAAGAGGGACAGTAAAGCCTCCGAAAAAGGATGCCAGGAGAGATGGCAAAGGATGCTGGTCTCACATTGCCAGAGGAAGTAAAAAGGGCTATGTTTGAATGTCTTGATCGCTTTCATCAAGAATTGGAGATTCGTTCTAAGGCAATGGATCAAATTCTGTCAATCTTCGCTGTTATTCAGCCAAACACTTTGGTTATTGCAACAGAAGAAGAACTTCGGAAGTATATTCCAAATTTGACTCAGATTTTCCATGAATTCTCTGATGAAGATATCAGTGTAGAAATTGGACGACTTCGGAGGCATTTGGAAGCTGCCAAAATCAACGTTGAAGAGGCAAAGAAATGGACAGCATTGCAGTTTCTGGAGTTTATTGTGAAATGGGATTTTTGTGAATCTTTGCCAAGCTTGTCACTGTGTTTGAGATTCTTTTGACTGTCTGTGTGTCTATTGCTTAATGTGAAAGAAGTTTTTCCAAATTGAAATTGATAAAAAATTTCTTTCGCTCGACCATGAGTCAGTCAAGATTGACAAATCTGGTTTTACTTTCAATTGAACATGAATATGCAAAGAAGGTGAATTTTGATGAGGTCATTGATCAATTTGCAGAAATTAAGGCTCGAAAGCAGAGACTGTGAATCCTCTCTATTTACCTTTGAAGTATAGGCTGAGCGTTGAGACTGGATTTCCTGTGTTTTTTTGTATAAAATAAAATGCAGTATTACCTGTTCACTGAATTTTTAATGTCCTGCATTTTTCTTATTTCCAATTTGCTTATTTCAGTACTGTACTGTTTAAAAATCTACTTGCAAACATAACATATTTTTCTGTGTTTAAATTTTAAAATTATTTATGGGGGGTGCCAAAGGAAGGATCCGCGCCGGGTGCCAATTACTTTAGGTACGCCCCTGCTGCAGTCCTGCACCCTTCTTTGGGGATTTTAACTTTCTATCCATAATAATATGGAAGAAAAATAATGAAGTTACATATGTTGAGAAGTTCCATGGTAACATTACAAATGATGATAGAACTCAGGCAATAATTAATGCTACTAGATATGGAATATTATGCACTTACGTAGGAAATCTGTGAAGCAACTAGAAAAGAGAACGTTTTGGATTTAATTTCGACAAACAACAATGATATGATAATAAATGAAAAGGCAACGCACACAAGTTTCTCTGACCATAACCTAATTGATATACAAGTAAAATTAGCATCCAGGAAACCTAAAATGCATCCTAGAGGAATAGAAAGAATATTTGAAAGTTTAACCCTTTAACTGCTGTTATGGGGTATACTCGAATCTCATATAACTTCCTATGGTGCTCTGATCGAGTATATTCGATTTGGGTTTCCTGTCGATCACTGAAACCCAGAACACTGATTCGATGATGGCATTAAAATGGAACAGTTAAAGGGTTAAATATGTATTTAAAAGCTAGAATGGGGAAGTGTAGATGCAGATTTAAAAAAAGTAAATTGGAAATTCTTATTTCGCGAGAAGACTCCAGAAGAAATACTATCTATACTTGAAGAATAAACTAAATCTATATTGCTGATAAATGTTCCGAAGAGACATAAAGAAACCGTAGCAAATTCACTTGAAAATCAGTACATTATTTAGACAACAGAAACAAACTGTAAAAAGTGGCCAAGGATTCAGAACTGAAGGAAGGAAACTTAAACTAGAGACAAAAATTGTGAAATGGAAATGGATCTTAAACAAGCATTCATCGATAAGACAAACGAGAAGAAAAATGAAGTAACAGGAAAAAAAATATATATATATATATATATATATAAAACACACGTTTGCAAAAAGAAAAATGTAATGTAAAGAGAGTATTGGTCCTTAAAAGATGGGTCGACCTAGTACACAAATGAACCAGAAAAAAGTGAACGAACTGCTTACGGAACAATTTAACTCTGTGTTTAGCACTCTTAAGTCCGAGAAGAAAGTAAAAACTTCAGATGAATTTTTTGGCATAGATACATATCAGTCAAGAACAAATACGGACTCGAATATATTAATGGATTTAAAGTTCTTGGAAGGAGACATAATTAAGGCTGTATCAAAAATACGAGAAAATTCAACACCAATGCCACACACGCGGAATGCAATATTCTTGAAGAAATGGAAAGAGAGTATTGCCAAGCCACTATACTTATTATGGAGAAAATGACTCTACACAGGACAAATTCACTTCCATTAAAGAACGCAAACCTTCTCAACTTATCCAAAGGAAGTAACAGAGGTATCAGCCAGTAGCTCTTACCTTCCTTGCTTTGAATGTGCAGTTATGGGCAAAATTGTTTATTACATAATTTTTCTAGCTGCATGTTATAATTTTAATATTACAGTGTTCTCTGAATTTTGCATCATCCGACGACACTATTACTCCAGGATGCTTGACTTGTGGGTTTGGTGTTATCTGTCAGTCTTGTTGTGTTACAGTATGTGCCCTTTATTCTGTAGCTTCTTCTCATTACCATATCTTATCATTTGGAATTTTTCTTCGTTGAACTTCATATTGTTCTCTTTCGTCCACTTGAGTAATGTTTCAACGTTGTTTTGTAATATTTTTATGTGACTTTCATTTGATATTTCCTTGCATATCTTTGTGTCACCAGCAAAACGCGATACGATACTGCCATTAAAGTCTGCATTAGTGTCTGCAGTATGGGAATTATCTGGAGGAGCTTTAACAGCAGAAAAAGCAAACATCATGATAAGATTATGGAAGGGTTTAACTCCACCAATAATTGAATAATGCTCAGTACTCAAAAGTCCATACAGAAAACGAGACATAAACAGAATTCATACAAAGGACTTTTACGGCCAAGATACTGGAAACGAGGAACCATGAGGTATATATATATATATATATATATATATATATATATATATATATATATATATATATATATGAAAATGAAAAGAAAATGAAAAGTTTATTGGTACACCAAGTCCATATGACATATTAATAATACGAACTGACAATATACAATGCCAATTCAAATACTATGGGTAGAAATATAATTACTGATAAATAATACAGTAATGTCGAAGTTAAGTGGAGCTACAGACAGACGTTTTCATACCATGAATTCCATAGATTAGAAGACCTATGGCAGGACTGATGAATAGCTTGGATAATCGGGTAGGTTGATTTCTTAATGCTTTCCATTAGACTGTATTGTGGGTAGCAAACACTTGCAAAGCTGAGCATTTCGGGGGCAGCGCCGCCGGAAGCATTTTTTGGATGAGGGCCAAATGTAGCCAAAGGGGCGTTTTCTTCTGGAAGGGGCGTTTTTCACGTATGGATAGGATGCGAGCGCCACAGCAGCGTGGGGTCTAGGGGCTCACGTAAAGGCTCCCGGTGGGGTTTCAGGGGGTTCTTACCACTCATAATTTATAATTATGTTTATTTTTTAATGTTTGTCTCACTAGTAAAATACTTACACAATATGAAGAAAGCATAGAAGTCAGTAAGAGGATAAATAGAATATCGCTCATGACGCCAAATTTGAATTGTGGGAAAAATGTATAATGCTCTCTCTCTCTCTCTTCTCTTTCTTGTTTTCCTTTACACTTTTCACTTTGCTGGTCATTTTTTTAGCTCTCGTAATAAGGGCGTTTTGTGGGGGTAAAAGGTCATTTGTCCCCCCTAACGAAATTTCATGGGAGGCATCCGCCCCCTCTGCTCCCCTACCAGTTAAATTTATGTAGAAGTCTAAAAGATCTATTGTATAGTAAATTTAGGGTTCAGTCAGAACTTTTTTTATAATTCACCCAGAGTTTCTGTCCGTATATATTACTGTAGAAAGTACAAAAGGGAGTGTCTTTAGCTTCACTTGTACAGAACCGGAAGTTCCTTATAGTCATATTTGCTTTAGTACAGAAGCTTCGATATTATTTTCTTATATCTGAGTCATCACTCAAGGAGCTGGTGATAATTTGATCCAAATACTTAAATTCTTGTACCTCCTCTATTGCTTCACCTCTCATTTTGAAACTAATATCAGCTGGCTGATTGGAGTTTTCAGGATAGAATTGCATAAGCTTAGTTTTTGTAACATTAAAAAGAATATTATGTTTCTACGAATATAATTAGCAGATTTTTAGCAGACAATCCAGACCTTTAACAGAAGAACTTACTAACAGTCACCATATCAGCATAGACTAAGTTATTTATCCTTGTGTTATCTATAGAACATCCAACTGTTGCCTCATTAAGTAAAGCAATTAATCCATCAATATACAGCAGAGGAGACAGCAAAGAGCCTTGCCTCACCCCGCAAGAAAAAATAAAACGTTCGGATTGTACACTGCCCCACCTAACTGTAAAAGATTGGTGGGAATACCAAAATTGCAATAAATTTAATATGTACTGTACATGGGAACTTACTTTCCTGTCTTCTAGTTTTTTAAATAAAATATTGTGGTTCATTCTACGTATCATATCCCTTACTTATATCTAGGAGACAGCTATAAATAGTTGAATTACTGTCAGTGTATTTAAATATATTTTCCTTCACTACATAGATACACACTACACAGCTCAGTTGAGTGGGCTTTTAAAACCAAATTAATTAGATGTCCATAAGTAACCATTCAATCGGTGTAACAGGAGTTTCTCTAGTAATTTCGAGAAGCAGGAGGCGATAGCAATAGGCCTGTAATTATTGTGGGATAGAATGTCCCCATACTTATTTTTGACAATGGGCAAGATATATACCCTCATGAACTCACTCTGAAGAGATATGATCACATATATATATATATATATATATATAGGGTGAACCAAATGTAGGTGGACAGTAAATGATAACGTTTATTTTGAGAATACATATTTAATTGTTTTGTATACTATAATACAAAATAAAATTTAAATAAATTTAGTTATAATATTTAATATAATAAAACACAAACACCATAGTTATAATGAACACCATAGTTATAATATAATATAACACAAACCGTATTCAACCTACTGTCCACCTACTTTTGGTTCACCGTGTATAACTAAATCCCCAAGTAGCGCCAATAGTAAGGCAAGTTTTTTTACCATTTAGCTCGAATTTTGTCAATAAGTCGCTTTTTCTGGTATAACCTACTTTTTTGAGGCTCGGTTACGCTACCCTAACCTAACCTAAAACATATCAGAGGGTGTGGAAAGTCTGAGAAAGCATAAAAGACGACTTAACTGACTGCGAGTTTTTCAAATTAAAATCCAAACACGGGTGAAATTTAAAAAAAAATAATCATTGTATATGGTAAAAAAGCTTTCTCTAAACTTTCTTATAGTACTCCGCAACCTTCTTTAACACAAGCGAAAGTGATTAAATATTTGACAATAAAAAATATATAACCTGTTTGACTTACTGGGTAAAAAATTGTCGCGTGTTGGGATCGTAAAATAACAATTCATAATGTTTAAATGTAATTTATACATTTTAATCGTAAAAGGTAGAAAATAGGCCTATCCTGAATTTGGATGAAAATACGTGATATGAGCTGCAAAGCCAGAACAGCAGGTTTCGTATGGTTCATATTTACGTTCAGCCAATCAGGCATAGGTTTGTTATCATGTGACATCCACCTCTAGTCTTGCTCAGTCGTATTCTTGAAGATAGGTTAGTTTTTAACTAATACAAGAACTATATAAGTAAGAGATTTAATATCAGAAAATAGGCCAATAAAGTTAGTTAAACAATACATGATAATTAAGAAATTATAAAAAGTATTAAAATCATGTATTAATTTCTGTTTCTTAAGTTGTAGGTGTAATCATAAATAAACTGAAGATCAGGTGTAAAGCGCGAATGGAACAATGAAATCTGTTCGATTAAAAAAGGCAACGTAGCACGAGAGACAGATAGACAGAGAAAGAGAGACAGAAAGAGAAAAGGTTAAACAGAGTCGTCAGAAGCAGTTTGTCCATCTTAAAATCGTTTTGCTCTTCCTTGTTAATTTCATTTCAATTTTTCTATTCCAGCCCATGGGAAATAGGGCCTCTATTTAAGATGAATTAAGAACAGTAAATTCAATGCATTACCCCCTAGGGCTACAAACGAAAGTGAATTCTCTCCGAGCTTTAGGCTTTTTATTTTTGTCACGCGCGAGGCTATATCGTTTTTGAAGGCCTACTTGATTTTCGGTCAAGGCTCAACCTTGTCTCTTGAATTGTATAAGGTAAGTGTAAAATTAAAGTAATCTGTGAACATAAGATTAGAAGTATAAAAATATTGGTGTTTCATATTAAAACAGCTTATATTAATGATGAAAAGATAAATTGTGAAGTTATTAAAGTGGGTTCGATAAAAAAATTAATTTGCTTAGTTGTGGTTCAGTAGAAAAACTTAAAGATAATCCAAACTAAAAAGATCAATGGTCACGTTACCATCCTTAGTGTGGGTGTGTAGTCACACACCAACCCACGGACGAGTCAATGGATGGTTTATCGAACCGCGAACCCCGAACCCTTTATTGATGGCATGCTTGGGGGATAGAATGGTAATCACTACAATGCTTGTATTAATCTCGAAACCCGAATCCTTTACACTAGGGTGGAGCGAAAAATACTTTTTTTCTAGTATGAAGTTCTAATAGTGATTAAAAGTTGCATTTAGTGGACGAATATGCCTCCAAAATATGAGTTCATTTCTTTAATATTTTCAGCTGCCACCAGGGGGCTAAATTAACACAATTTTGGGTAAAAAGGAAAAAATGCTTCTATTTTAGGTTTATCAAACTATTATAAAATTTTATCTTAGAATTATCTAATAGTTTGATTAAGATTCTTAAATGATAAGAATTCGTTTTGTAAAATGCCTTTTCATATGCTTAATATCTTCAGCTGCCACAAGAGGGCTGAAGTTAACTTAAAAATGACAATTAAGTATGATTCTGTATTTACTTGAAAAAGGGAACAGTAATAAATTAGGATGTCTTCCTCCTTTATACTGGCTTGAGACAGTTAAGAAACGTTATTTCGTGCCTTAGCGGAGTTACCACCCTTTCCCCAACCAACCTCCCTCTAGAAAGGGTTCTTGCTGAAGACTATTTAGTAATTTGCTTTTGTGTCAAATTTTGGCTGTTTTTTCCTTGATTCTAATGTAGCACGAATCCAACCGTCTCTGTTTGTAGGTCCGCAGACTGATCCAGCAGCGTCTGTAACGAGCTTGACGCATCTCTCTACGGCTTGTGTATGACATGGAAACTGAAATAATTCTGAATGAAGAGTAGTACCATGTTTGATGCATGATTCAATATCATCAAGAGAAACTCCTTTGGTTATCGGTGGTTCTGCTATCTGAAAATCTTGCCACATAATGAGATCTGTATAGTCTTTGGCATAAAAATTATTTCTGGCACCTTAAAATACCTGATAACATCTGTTTCTTGAATGCATGCCCTTGCTTTTATGATACGCCTAAATCCCAACTGACGCACATGCTCCCTTTCATCAGCTATCATTGCAATGAGAATGTTTTCTTGATTTGCGTAATATGCATTTCGCTGAATGACTGAGTCATGTACTCTCCTAAGCTCTTCACGGAGATACCGGCTTCTTGCAATCATATGCCACATATGTTTAGCACCATATTGGCATAATGGTTTACGCTTTATCTGAAACCACATTGGTGCGTATACCCTAACAATGAAAGTAGCTAATTCTTGTAAATTGCCTGAAGATTCTCTGTGCTTGCATATAACCGCAGAGTCCTGTTTGCTGGGTGAGCCACCTTGAATGTGATATATTGCCTGGACTCTTATGACTAAGACTCTTTGAGAATGTTCCACTTGATATGACGCGTTCGGTGGAGAAGGGGCGAACGCCACAAAATTCGAAAAATGAGTTTTTTGTCGTATAATTATCCTTTAAAACCTTTGCTTTACCTATGCAAAAAATTAGATGTTAGTCTGCACTCTTTCACGGTAAAATTTAGGTTTTAATATATCTCAGAGAAATTCACTCCGCATCATTGCTTCACATTGAACACATCTATCTACTTTCTGGTCACTCGACAATGCCCTGTGATGCTCAATTTGGCCAAATTGAACAAAATATAAAAAATAATTACAGCAATATTATTTACACCAAAAAAGATTATGTTACGGCCATAACTACAGCCGTTTCGCAGCGCTTCCTAGTTGTAGAAATGAAACAGGCTGATTTTCTCGATTTTGACGTCCTAAAAACGTGCATTGTCATTAGGAAATCAACAACTACTAAATTTACAGATGCAAGAAAGTTAATATTTGACTTTCAACACAAAGAAGGCTACGTAATATCTACTGCATACCGCACAACCCCAGATAATAGCCATCCCGTCAGACTGCAGAAAGGGAAAAAATCCTACAGTGTCAGTTTATTCAATCTAGCCAGCAGACACTGCAACCAAAGTATTCCCAATTGCTGCCAAAACTAAGGAAAAAATAAAAGATCTCAAAGAATTATCAGACCTAATGCCTGCAACTGCAGTGAACTATTATACAAGATTGTTAAAGGAACTGGAAGAAACCGAAACAGTTGAAGCAGGTAATACAACATTCGACGAAGAGGACCAAATAATGGATTACACCAGTTAACATCAGAAGCTATCAATAAATAATATTGTAAAATTTCTTGGCGTTTTATTATATCGACATATTACACAACAATATTTTACTCAAATATGTGTTCAAATTCATACAACATTTCAATAAACCGGAAAAATACAAAGGTTTAAAGTTTACAAACTTTAACTGCATTTTGTGGCATAATTCGAAAATGTTGCGTTCGCCCCTTCTCCACCGAACGCGTCATATAGCCTTGTGAATTTCAAGAAGGTATTTCTGGTCAGTACTTATGTCATCTACATCAACTTCACACATGTCCTCTTGAATTTCAATGGGTTTGAAGTTAACTATGGGAAGCTTTTCACAGTCTGAAAGTGCTCGGCCAATTTCTCCTGAAAATGCTCTTGGTCCAGTAGTGGTACCATCCAAGTGATGAAACAGATGGCGCAATGGAAGTTCATTAAGGTGTAAAAGGCATATCAGCCACTGCAATGGCTTATTAAAGGCTTCTTCCAGTAATCTTATTGTGCCTCCAATACTACCAGTGTTAACCACTGTCGAATCACAGCCAACTGCAACGATGTTCCCTATATCAACATTCCTTTCTTTCAAGCAATTCACTAGCGCTGTGCAAATGTATTTAGCTTTGCCACTGGAAGGTGTCACATGTGCAAAGTACAGAGAGTGTGGTTCAGATATTATGCTGATATGCTCTTCGCGTTTGGTTCTTTGGTGGTTAGAGCCATCACTCTCCTGGACTTGAATCATTGTTTTATCCTTTCTGCCATCAAAGTATAATCCCCGCATGGTTTTGGCTCCTATCTGTTGTAGTTCCTTTCTCTGTTTTTGTCTTTCACGTCTTAGCTTACTTCTGTCTATAATATTCCCTTTGTCTTCGGGAGTAACAATTTTAAGATCTGCCAATACTGCAGAAGCAATAGCAGCCCCAGCTCTGTCCGACATTTTAAATCTATCACAAGTAATTGCTAATGAAGGCAGTGGCTCACGCATCTGTTGTTCTGATATTACATATTGAGTCGAGGTTGTATCTTCTCATTATCTTCAGATATCTCTTCTAGTTGTTGAAGTTCACTTGTCTCTGTTTCGATTTGTAAGTTGGACGTATTGGTTATAGCAGCACTAGTTGTTTGTGAGGATTCCAGACGTGCTTTTTCCATTTCCTTTCGATGTTCTCTTGCTTGTAATCGTCTTGTGTGTGCTATGTCAATGCTTCCTATCACCATTATTCTGCGTGTTCGTTGGTCATTTAAAAAATCCTGCTCTTTTGGAGGGACTTTCTTACTCTTTTCACATGAGCATCTCCTAAACTCCTTACATTTGCAGGTGCAGATGTCAAACAAAGTGCATTTTGAAGAGTTTTCAAATTCTTCAAGCTGATTTTTGTACTTAGGCTGATCCTTGCGTGACTTGTATGGCTTTAATAAGGACCTGTATTTATCATGGTACACTCGCATCATCTGTAAAACGCGTGTATGTGAAACTATTGGCAAAGAGGCCTTCTTCAAATATTTTCTACCTTTTTGGAAACTGCCTCTGCTATTTCAGAAAATGAAGGCTCCTTGTTATTCATCTGCTCCTTCACTAAATGTTTTGTGAACAGGTAATCTTTCATAATGCAGTTATAAGTTGGTAGTTGCATATCACTCATCTCACAAGGTACTTCAAATATGGCACACTTCATATGTTCTCTAGTGAAATGTTTATATTTAGTATTTGATGCCATAATATTTTTAAGAAAAATTCACAATCACAAAATATCCTGTAACATCAAAACATTATATAATTATATATATAATATATTTTATAAGTATATATAATATATATAAAATATAATATATATATAAATAAACTAAAATTATATAATACATTATAACAAGCATTTTATAATAAAATCAATATTATCTCTATATAAATCACTTTAAAATAAAGTTTTATAATATTCCGATCATATTAAAAAACTCTCCGATCAACTGAGCGACTAGGCCTACTACCTAAGAAGACAAGTGTTAACACACTGTTCTAATGACTCACAGAAAGAAATTCCTTCACACCAAAACCCTCCCCCACAACCCTCCCCCACAACATTCAGTGTAGTCTCAACATGACTCAGTTACTCTAAATTGTGTTAATTCAGCTCTCTTGTGGCAGCTGAAGATATTAAGCATATGAAAAGGCATTTTTACAAAACGAATTCCTATCATTTAGAATCTTAAAAACTATTAGATAATTCTAAGATAATTTTATAATAGTTTGACAAACCTAAAATAGAAGCATTTTTTTCCTTTTTACACAAAATTGTGTTAACTTTAGCCCCCTGGTGGCAGCTGAAATTTTAAACAAATGAACTCATATTTTGGCAGGCATATTTCGTCCACTAAATGCAACTTTTAATCACTATTAGAACTTCATACTAGAAAAAAAGTATTTTTCGCTCCACCCTACTTTACACGGATGAAAATTTACACAAATGTTAGACCAGCTTGGGTATTTATACCTATATATAATATATATATATATATATATATAATATATATATATATATATATAATACATATATATATATATATATATATATATATATATATACTGTATATATATATCGGGTGGCCCAATAAAAACGTCTTGAGATTTGAACATCAAATCAATAATTTCAAAAATATGCAGTTCACACCTTCAAAATTTACATAACTTTTACCTCAATCTATTGATAAGTCATCATAAAAATTTCAGACCTCTACATAAAATACTTTTTCCACAGCTGAGTGAACAATGAGGTATGGTGAAAAAAACGTATATCCTAAATCCTAAATGTGTATAGCTGTATCTGGCAACTATTCTAAGACTTGTAATAGTTTTCTTAGCCTATGGATAATCTGTTAGTCTCTGAAAGACGTCAGATGATATAGGCTACGCCCATCTTAAATATTGTTTTTAAAACTTACCCTTCAAATTATGGTTCTTCTAATTAACGGTGAAAAAGCGGTGATTCAAAAGTGTTTCTTGGAAAAAAGATGGAGTGGGGCAAGAATTTTGAGGGAATTTTCAGGAATAACTTGTAATGTTATGTCTGTGAATAGAATAATTAAAAAACTTAAAGTAACCGGTTCGACGGCACGGAAGCGTGGAAGTGGTCGGCCTAAAACAGTTTACACTCAAGACAATATAGCAATGATCGAAATGATGAGCCAATCTCAAGAGGATCGACCTGAGTCACATTGCTCTCAGAGGAAAATTGCAAGAAATGTAGGTATCAGTCGAAGTTCCATACAAAGAATGCAGAGAACGGTAGGACTTAAAGCGTTTAAAAGGATCCGTGTTTCAAGACGTGACAGCAATGGAGGAGCTAAAAGAAAAATTCGTTGTAGAAAATTGCTTGATAGATTTTCGTCCAATGATGTTAAAAAAATAGTTTTTACAGATGACGAAGATTTCACCATCGAGATTGCTCGAAACTCCCTGAACGATGTTGTTTATGGTCGGCGTAAGAAAGACATTCCTGCATCGAGACTTTACCGCCAGACAAGTCGGTTTTCCTAAAAAATCATGGTATTAGCAGGTGTATCGTGGGATTGAAAGACGAAAATTCATTTCATTTCAGAAAATAAAAAAATTTATTCAGAAACCTATGTAAATCTCTTAGAGGAGAATCTTTTGGCTGATTGTCGGTGTTTGTATTATGGAAACGATTTCATACTCCAACAAGATGGTGCTACAGCTAACAACTTCACACAGGATTATCTACAACAGAATGGTCAACTTCAGTGGAAAAACAACTAGTCCCCGCAATCACCTGATTGCAATGCCATAGATTATTGCATATGGAACACTCTAGCAGAGAAGATTTATGAAGGACAAACAGAAAAGTTTACAGAAATGCAATTAAAGAAAAAAATGCTCGAATGTTGGGACAAAATAACATTAGCAGAAATCAGAAAATGTATCATGTCGTGGGAAAAAAGTTTAAGATTAGTTTGTAAGCAGGACGGCGGACATATTGGTCATATTTGTTGATAAGATGTGAATAATAAAAATTTTTCATTTTATGATATTCGTTTTTTTCACCATACCGCATTGTTCCCTCAGCTGTGGGAAAAGTATTTTATGTAGAGGTCTGAAATTTTTATGATGGCTTATTAATAGATTGAGGTAAAGGTTGTGTAAATTTTGGAAGTGTGAACTGCATATTGTTGAAGTTATTGATGTTCAAATCTCATGGCGTTTATTTTGGGCCATATATATATATATATATATATATATATGAACAGCCGATTTCCAAAAAGTGCTAAGTCCATAAAACCATTTTCTAAGATATTGGCACATTTTATATTTTTTTATTTTAGTCAGTTTTTAAAGTAGTTTTTTCACATTAATGTTGGCAGTGAATGCCATTAAACAAAAAAAGATGGCTGAATAAAATCTAATACAATACACATGGTTAATTTGTAAATATGGTGTTTGTTTGGAATTGGTGTTGGGGGACTTAGCACCTATTGGAACACAATCAGACTTGGGTTTCTCATATTGGGGGGGTTCTCTTTGTCCGGGATTACGGGACAAAATTGGAGTTCATCCCGGGATTCCGGGATTTCCCGGAAAGTTTTATTGTGTCTAATTTATGTGTAGTCATCAAATTATATCTAATTATCTAACGTATATGATATACTTTATCACAGCTATATATATATATATATATATATATATATATATATACACAAAAACACAGTATATACATATGAAAATTATTTCACGAAAGTAACACGTGAATAATATTTATGATGAAAATAATCACGCAGGAAAAAGGAAACACAGAATGGTGCTGAAGCGCTTTCGTCTAATGACATCCTCAGGAACACTGTAATAAATAACAAGTTCGAGACAAAAAAATAAAAATAAAAAAAATAAAAAAAAAATAAAAAATAAAATAGAAAAATAAAAATTGTAGGAGGAGCATACAAATTTGTCAGAGTTATCCCACTGTATTGATTGGAATAATGCTTCAATTTTGTTTCACTCAAGCAACATTGTTAATAGAAATATTCTTGAGTCTGCCATTATTCAACTTACAAATAATTTTAACATTAGTCAGGGTCTTTTTTCGCTTGATCCTCTCGTTTTGAATTCGTTCAGAACGGATGTAGACAAGAGAGGCAAAGTGCTAAAACTCTGGTAGTTTTTCATTATAAATTTGTCTGCTCTTCCTACAATTTTTATTTTTCTATTTTATTTTTATTTTTTATTTATTTTTATTTTTCATTTTTTTGTCTCGAACTTGTTATTTATTACAATGTTCCTGAGGATGTCATTAGACGAAACCGCTTCAGCACCATTCTGTGTTTCCTTTTTCCTTCGTGGTTATTTTCATCATATATATATATATATATATGCACAAATATATATTATATATTTACGTACATGTTTTACCAGTTGTAGCGGACAATGAAACACTTCCAGAATTTTTCTGTAGCTTTATTGGAGATTGAAAATTAGAAACTGAAATGAAAAATTGTACTTAGCAGTCTTGAAGTGGCTTTTGAGGAAGGAAAGGTTGTCGATCATGCGGTCATTTAATCTCTTTCTCATTTTGGTAACGAACAATCCCGCAGCCGAAAAAGCACGATCAGATTCAGTCGATGTGGGTGGAACTGATTTTAAAGCGTTGAATAGCAAATTAATGTTTGGTGTTCGTTCACCAGTGGCTTCAAACACCTCAAACTCTTTTCCAAGATGCTTGCTTTTGCTAGCATGGCTATCGCATTTCCTGCTTTGCAGTGCTTGTATCGCTACATCAAGTTTTTCTGCCAAAGTCATTGTTTGAGGCTGTTCTTGCATTTCGTCTTCTGATTGAGACGCACTTCTAGATCTAGATGAGCTACTACATTTTGCGGCTGTGCCGTCACTGAATTCACTCTCTGCTGAAGGGGATGAAGGGGGAATGGGGGACTCGGTAGTGAGGAGGGGGTGATTCCGTGCCTTATTACAGTGACATTACTCATTACAGTGACAATACCAGATTTGACAACTTACAACTTACAACAAGCCGAATCGGCTTGTTGTAACTTACACGAGCCGATACATGAGATGATCAAGTAATTTATCCTTTCTTAAGATAAGAAACAATGAAATTTTTTAAGAAGTATAAAAAAAAAATTCCCAGGATTTCCTGGGATTCTACTATTTTTCCTGGGATTTGAAATCAGCAATTATCAACCGGGATCCCAGGAAAGAAACCCTAAATCAGACATGTTGTCCAAAAGACTTCTGGCTTACACCGAAACAAACACCAAAATACAACTGTACGAAACCAGTATTATTTATTTCAATATCTTTACCAGTTCAATCAATCATATTAAATTATATCAAACCAAAATGTCATCCTGACGATGAGCCACACACCACTGTTGAGCCCATGCCACGCTATGCATGTGTTGGACTCGGCATGCATAGTGTTCACCACATTGTAGTTTATAGAGTGCGCTGTTGGTGGATTTGTGAATTTAGACCTATTTGGAAACAAAGTGAATTGGACTTTGCATCTTTTGAAAACAAAGCCATATTATTTCCCTTATGAAAGGGATATAACACCTTTTGAAACTAATCAATAACACACCTCGATGCACATTAGGGTGTTTCAAAAATGACTCACTCTCACATCAGAACTTGCACTTTCCATATTCCCATTACCACTAGTATCAGTAAACACAAAAAAAAATTGAGCGCTTAATGTGAAGGGGAAGGAGTGATCTTATCTTTTAAAGAATCAAGTAGGTCATCAACAGGGACTTTTGTGAATAACGAGCATACATCAAAACTAATCAGCTTGAAATTAGGGTCATTAGGAAACTTCAGTTTGTCAATAAGATCCATGCTATTTACAATATGTGACTTGGAAATAGAGCCAACTAACGGCGTTAATAAGCTAACTAACCATTTAGATAGCTTATAGGTTACGGAGCCTACTGAGCTAACAATAGGCCTCATGGGATTATTAACTTTGTGTGTTTTAACTAAACCGTACAAATATGGTAGCGATGGATTTATACTAAGAAACTGCTTAGAAAGCCCATTATAGTTATTTTTTAATATTTATCTTAATTTTATGTTAAACATTTTATTAACATCCTCCAGTGGGTCTCTGTTTAGAGGTTTGTACGCGTCACGGTCACTCAATAAAGTATTCATCTTTTCAATGTAACTATTTTTGTCCATGATGACGATCGAATTAGATTTGTCCGCTTTAGTAATATGTAATGAATCGTTATTTTTAAGTGTTTTTACGGCTTTTTCAAACCTCAAACGATAATTCGATTCATACCTCGTGTTGAAAGCATTATACACACAACCTTTGGCTAAAGTCACCTCACTTTCGGATATATTACTATATTTTCAAAATTGATAAAAGACTTGGCAATCAGAAAACTGCTGGGCTTTTTTGGGACAGAGAATCCTAACCCAAACCCTAACGCACATTTCGTATTGAAATCTAGCTCATGGGACGACAAGTTAACAAAATTACTAAAATCACTTTTTTGGTCCAGTAACTATTGCGAATTAAATTGTTTAATTTTCTGTTCTGAGTTCTGCATCTTCTACGTATTATAGTATATATAGTATAGTATGTATATTATATTGCATAACGTGATTAGAAATACGCAGCACAGTTTTAGGCGAAACAAATCTTGCTTAACTAATCTTTTAGAATTTTTTCAAAGCGTGGTTAAAGTTTACGATAGTCATCGGATGGTAGATGTAGTGTATTTAGATTTTCAAAAAGCGTTTGACACCATACCGCACAAAAGATTCATTGAAGAAAACTAAGGCTCATGGAATCAGGGGTGTAGTAATAAATTGGATAGAAGAGTAGTTGCGAGGTAGGAAACAGAGGGTGGTCATTCATGGAGCGGAGTCGCCTTGGGCTAATGTAGCGAGTGGCATTCCGCAGGATTCTCTATTGGGACCCTTGCTTTTTCTTATATGTATATTAACGATTTAGATGTCGGCCTAGTCAGTACAGTTTCAAAGTTTGCGGATGACACCAAGTTGGGTGGTAGGGCAATTAATGATGAAGATAGAGGTAAAATCCAGGAAGATCTGAACAAAATCGTTGATTGGTCAGTCACATGGCAAATGAGATTTAACGTCGGTAAGTGCAAAATTTTACATATAGGTTCGCGTAACAGTAATTTTGCGTATAGTATGTCAGGGAAGGAGTTGGCAAGCGTAGAATAGGAAAAAGATTTAGGAGTTATCGTCACTGGTGATTTAAAAGTGGCGAAACAAAGTACAGCAGCGGTCAATAAGGCGAACAAAGTGCTAGGTTTTATAGCTAGGAATTTTGAGTACAAATCGCACGATATTGGTTCTAGGACAGTTCATACCAGGACAGCTCATACCAGGACAACTTATACCCAGACAACTCATACCCGGACAACTCATACCTAGGACAACTCATACCTAGGACAACTCATACCTAGGACCAGAAAAAAAAATGAAAAATTAATGAAAACATTTATTTTGTAAAATTAAAAATTAAATTTAAACATTTAGAGTTCATGCAAGTTATTAATGAAAACATTTTGAAATGAAAACATTTATTTTTAAAATTAATGAAAACATTTATTTTGTAAAATTAAAAATTACATTTAAACATTTAAAATTCATGCAAGTTATATATATATATATATGCTGCAAACCCACAAGGAAAAAGAAAAACGATTCCAAGGCCAAAACGATTCCAAGAATACACGAAAGGCCTTGGAATCGTTTTTCTTTTTCCTTGTGGGTTTGCAGCATTCATTCATTTCACGTGTTTTATTGTGAAATTCATCCCATATATATATATATATATATATATATATATATATATATATATATATATATATGCCCAGTTAGGTTCATTGAATGCCCGGTTAGGTCAACTGAATACCCGGTTGGGTTCATTGAATGCCCAGTTAGGTCAATTGTACGCCCTGGCTAAACGAGCCTAACCCTGGCTAAACGATCCTGACCCTGGCTAAACGAGCCTAGAGTATTACCTTATTATGGATTAGGTGGTGGATACAGACGAGAGCTCGTTTAACCAGGGTTAGGATCGTTTAGCCAGGGTTAGGCTCGTTTAGCCAGGGTTAGGCTCGTTTAGCCACGGTTAGGTTAGGTTAGGTAAGGTTAGGTTAGGTTAATTAATACCAAAATACATTTTCCTAGTAATATCTGATGTGTTTTGCTTAGATTTTGACTTCCATTTCCCTTGAAAATGAGCCAAATTTCAAAGTACTATAACTTTGTTGGATCTCATTTCCGACGGAAATGGAGGTCATATTTGAACAAATCACATCAAATACTACTAGAAAAATGTATTTTGGTGTGTAAAATGACTGAGTGGGATAAAATACATAATTACCGTTTGCAATAAATAATAAATTTGTTGTTATTGTTTTCTTATCTTATTTTGGTTAATTTGCAGAGTTTAAACTTTCGGGGTGGATATAGATGAAAAGATCAACATTGGGGTGGTAATTGTTGAAGAGAGTATAAGTTGTCCGGGTATGTGTTGTCCTGGTATGAGCTGTCCGGTCACGCACGATATTATTGTTCCTCTTTATAAATCATTAGTTAGACCCCATTTAGAGCACGCGATCCAATTTTGGAATCCGCATATGCGCAAAGATATACTGTAGATAAAATCGGAAGAGTTCAAAGACAAGCAACTAAGATGATTCCGTCGCTTAGGTCGAAGTCGTACGAGGATAAGCTTGAGGAGTTAAAATTGACTACACTCGAGACTAGGAGGCTAAGGGGTGATCTAATCCAGGTTTTCAAAATTATGAATGGGTTCGATAACGTAGATAGGGATAGCTTTTTCGAAATATCTCAATATAATAGAACTAGAAATAACGGGTGTAAGTTGACATGTAGAAGGTTCGAGACAGCAGTTGCCAAAAACTTTTTTATGCATAGAATAGTAAATAGCTGGAATAGTTTGCCGGTAGAAGTAATTAGTAGCACGTCTATAAATAAGTTTAAAAATCGATTAGACGCATATGTTGATAGATTGGGTATAGTTTAAGGTAGTAAAATTAAGGTTTTGTGGTTCGGAACCCACGTAAAATTGTAGGTCCCCTCCGCCACCACGGAGGACATGCGCAATACACAACTACCACCACAGTTAGGTAGACCAGCCATGATTGGATCCTAGGGTCTTGGTTGGTCTGAAACATTAAATATATATATATATATATGTGTATATATATATATAGTGTGTGTGTGTGTGTGTATATATATGTGTGTGTGTATATATATATATATATATATGTATATACATATATATATATATCGTACGTAAAGAACGACGCTTGTATAGGAGAACATTCCGCGCAAGATGAGAAGGGAGAACGAACAAATGAAAAAATGAGGTAACCACCTGGGAATCGAACCCGGGATCTTCCGATTGCCGGTCAGATATGATAACCACTACACCATGGTCCTCACTCGATCAGAAGTCGTAATTCTCCTACATACGCGCAGAAACCAATGCCCCGAAGGGGCACCTCCAGCATGCCGCACCTATATATACATTTTAACTGCAAAGAACACGCAGTATAATTAACGTAAAGAACGACGCTTGTATAGGAGAACATTCCGCGCAAGATGAGGAGGGAGAACGAACAAAAGAAAAAATGAGGTAACCACCTGGGAATCGAACCCGGGATCTTCCGATTACAAGCGTCGTTCTTTACGTTAATTATACTGCGTGTTCTTTGCAGTTGAAATGTATATATAGGTGCGGCATGCGGGAGGTGCCCCCCTCGGGGCATTGGTTTCTGCACGTATGTAGGAGAATTACGACTTCTGATCGAGTGAGGACCATGGTGTGTGTAGTGGTTATCATATCTGACCGGCAATCGGAAGATCCCGGGGTCGATTCCTAGGTGGTTACCTCATTTTTTCATTTGTTCGTTGTCCCTCCTCATCTTGCGCGGGATGTTCTCCTATACAAGCGTCGTTCTTTACGTTAATTATACTGCGTGTTCTTTGCAGTTGAAATGTGTCTATATATATATATATATATATACCCCGCAAGGGGGTTCTAAGCTCGTGCTCTTGAGTGCTCTTTGTGCTCGTTTGTACGTGCTTGTTCCTGGAGGTTTCACGTGCGCCCTCCCGGCCCTAGCACCCAAGGATGATGGAGCTCGACCCTGCAGTCCTTGTCATCCTTGGTCTTTTTCCACTTCGACTGTCCCCTCCACCCTTTCTTTTTCCTCTGTCTTTCCTCTCACTTTTTCTTTGTTTTTCCGCCGAGATATGCCCTTTTAAATAGAGGCGAATCGGTTCTTCGGGAACTTAAAATATATATATAATATATATATATACCTTTCAAAGGTTCCGCGCGATGATTCCTCATTTCACGAAGGTCAAGCTTGTCGCCCTGGTGAAGTAGTGAGTTGGTTACGACGGCTCATCGGGGATTGTTCTGAGCCAAGCGTCTAAACTTCTTTTGAAAATGTCAACTGCAACACCGCTCGTGTTCCTCAGGTCTTTGGGCAGCTAATTAAACAGTTTTGGTCCTCTCACAACAAAACTATTTTCTTTCAGGGTTAAGGCTGTTCCCTGTCTCGCCTTTAATTTGGGAACACGACACAGTATTCCTTTTCTACTTTCCACCGTTGTTTGGGAGTTACAGGGTTCAGAGTAAGATTAGGGACTAGTTTCTTCATTTTTTCCAAGTGTAAATAATGTATCTCTCTCTTCTCCTTTCCAGTAAATGTAGGTTTAGTTCGGGTAACCTTTCCCTGTAATTTAGTTCTTTGCACCCCTTGATCTTGGCTGTGAAGCTTCTCTGAATCCCTTCCAGTTGTCTAATGTCTTCTTTTTTATATGGGGATGTTAGGAACGAGTAGTATTCCAATTTGAGTATGGTCATACCCGTTATTCTCTTTGCTCTGTTTATTGCTATCTTATTTTGTGTTTCAAAGATCGCATCATCAGTCATTACAACTCCTAAATCTTTTGCTTTGGTATTTCTCTGAATTTTCTGTCCATTTGGGGATAATATTCCATGGATTTCAGGTCTTCTCTTCTTCCGTAATGGAAGAGCTGAAATTTCTCCGTGTTAAACTTCATATTGTTGTCTTCCGTCCACTTGTAGATTCTGTTCATGTCGGTTTGTAGAGATCCTATATCTTCTGGGTTTCTTATTTTTCTACTGATCTTTGTGCCATCAGCAAAGGATGTTACTGTGCTGTCTCTGGTAACGTCCTCATCTATGTCAGTTAGCATGATTATGAAGAGTAGTGGAGCCAATACTGTTCCTTGTGGTACTGAGCTGAGGACCTCTGATTCTGTTGAAGATACTCCTTGTACTATAACGACTTGCCGCCGCTCACTAAGAAAATTATATATCCATTTTCCTACTTTTCCTGTTTTTCCCATATATTTCAGTTTATGTATTATGATTCCATGGTCACACTTGTCGAACGTTTTGGCAAAGTCTGTGTATATTACATCATAGTTTTCATTACTTTCAAGTGTATCAATAATGTTGTTGTAGTGTTCCATTAGTTGTGATAGGCATGATCTGTCTGACCGAAACCCATGTTGCTTATAATTTAATTTTTTCTGAGTTTCCAAAAGTCATAGATTTTCTGTCTAACTATTCTTTCAAATATTTTAGTGAGATGAAATGTAAGCGACACTGGCCTATAGTTTTTGGCCTCGGATCGATCTCCTCCTTTATATATTTGGACTATGTTCGCCCTCTTCAGGATGCCCGGTATTTCTCCCGTGTCTAGTGATCGTCTCCATATCCAAAATAGGGAATCAGCGATTGCATTCTTGCAGTTTTTGATCAGTGTGGCATTCCATTTATCCGATCCTGCCGTTGAGTGTGTTTTTAGTTTCCCTGTGGCTTGTGTAATATACTCTGTCGTAAATTCGAAGTCCGTTATACTTTCCCCTTGTGGTTCTTTTTCAAAGAACGCGTTTCTATAGCATATCATTTTGTCAGTTTTTGTGATACTGAAAGTTGATTCGTAATGAGCTCTTAATATTTCAGATACTTCTATTAGATCATCAGATAAAGCACTGTCTTCGTTTTTCAAAGGTCTGATAGTCGCATGGTTTTTCGATTTTCATTTTGAAATTATGGAAGTACTTTGAGTTAACCTTTATCGCTTCTATATCGTCGTCTTCTTCTTTTTCTGTATGCTTCTCAATTTGTTCCTGTATGACTTCATTGATACTCTGCAGCTTATCATTTAATATTTTTCTGATGTTTTCTGATGTTATCTCTGGAACCTGCTTCTCTTTCCTATTTGTTGTATTTTTTGGACATGTCTTTCCAAAATTTCTAACGTCTTCTCCTCTAAAGTCATTAGCATCTTTTCCATTGTCTTGGCCTCGAAAATGGTTTTCCAATCCATTACTTCCATGCTGGATGCAATATCTTCCCAGTTTACATCGTTGGAGTGAAAATTAAAAATTTCGAATTTGCTTCTTTCTGTTGCTCGTGTTCTTTCCTTTCCTGTTGCTTTTATAGTGGTTGTTATTTCACTGATGTTGTGGTCCGGTATTATAGTTTGGGATATTTCTACACTGTCAATTAGGTTGCTGCTATTTGTGAATACCATCAGGCAGTTGTTTTTTCTTGTGTTTTCTGTTATTCTTGTGTTAACATAAATTCATCAGCTACAGCTAGTAGCATTTTTACCTGCTCCTGTTCTTCCCGTGTGCCCCCATTGTCCTGGCGTATACATATATTTTTCCTATCCTTTTATATTTCATGAATGGGAAATTTGGGGGTTAGAGTGTGTAGATCTTTTACCCAGTTTCTTACCTCTGTATATTCTTTACAATATACTAAATTGAGAAATTTATATATACACATTTATATTAAATTTCCCATATGAAGTCAGGTTCAATAATATACAATAGATATACTAAACTGTATATTAAATTTGATAAACAATTTTAAATATTCTATAAAAATAATATTCATTTTACCTATAATTCGAAAGACA
Organism: Bathynomus jamesi; assembly: GCA_023014485.1. NCBI lineage: Eukaryota > Metazoa > Arthropoda > Malacostraca > Isopoda > Cirolanidae > Bathynomus > Bathynomus jamesi. The sequence continues at coordinate 87,081 of JAJOZX010003437.1, forward strand.
AGGAAGGCATATGTTATATATACGCTTAAAACTCGAAGTTAGCCCAAAAGGCGAGAATGGAATGTAGGTCAAACCACTTCTCGTCTCCAAAACTGGTTTTTGACGCATTAACCTATACATGTTAAATTCGCCATTATTATTATTATAATAAAGTTAAAAACTGAACTTAAATATATACATAAGCATCACGTGATTATTTTCCAAATTATTTATAGGCTAAATTAACCTTTGATTAAGTAATGATTTTCCTTATCATATTTCCATATGCAAAACAATATATATATATATTAATAATATATATATATATAATATATATATAGTGATGGATCGAATAACCGCAACCGCAACCGCACTACAACCGCACAAAAATTCACAACCGCAACCGTAACCGCAACCGCGGTTGCGGTTGTAAAAGCTTAGTTAATTTTAATTTTAGGTTAATTAGAAATATTTTTTTTTAAAAGAAAATGATGGGTCTCCTTATGCGTGCTTAAACGTGACGTCATACGGCTGCCGTAGTAAAATTGGTTTAAACTGCGCTCTAAGTTATTACTCTGTGAGCTCCATGAAGTAACATTTATTTTTATTTAATTTTCTTCAAACTAAAATAATCCATAACTTTCCAATGGGTGGAGGCTGGGGAAAGTGGTAGGTGGGATGAACAGTGCGATGGGTCCTCGTCCCTCATCCTGGTAACACACTTAGTGCAAAATATGGTTTTAATTAATTTTACCTATTCTTTCATAATAGCTATATAAGTTTAGAATATCTTCATTTAAATAGTATTATTTAGTAAATACCTTATGTTGAACACAAGTTTGCAACACACAAATAGCGGTAGCGGTGTATTGCAAAACTTGTGTTCAACATAAGGTATTTACTAAATAAATACTATTTAGTATATATTATGTACCAAGTGTGGCTAAATCGCACTATAGTGGCTAAATCCAGTTAAAAATTACGTATTTTTCCTAGTATATGATAACCGCAACCGCAATCGCGGTTGGAAAAAATTCGACAACCGCAAACACAACCGCAACCGCCGTTGTGAAAAACCGACCACTCGATCCATCACTATATATATATATGTATATATATATATATATATATAGGGTGGTGCAAATTACAGTAGTAGTAATAATAGCTAACTCCGTTTTCCTTCTCACCGAATTGTTCATTTTGACGAGGGTCAAGCTTTTCACTCCGCCTTAGACCTTCAGTTTAACGTGGAATCCGAACTACGCTCCAGCACTGGCGGGGTGAAATTACAATGTCATCGCCCTGACTCGATCTCTCAACCAGCACCCCAGCGTCTTAACCACTAGGATACCTAGGGCACCCATTTATCTACCAACGCCAGCAGACATTCATTTTCATGAGCTAAACATAATTTAATCACACTCCTACGCGAGAATTGGCAAGTAGAAGGTCAAGCCGAATATATTAATCAAAGTTGAGGATCGAATAGTATGACCACAAACATATATTTTGCAAATACAGTGGAACCTTGCTTAACGAGTGCCTCGTATAACGAGAAATTCGTATAACGAGCCAAAAGAATGGGGGAAAATTACCTTGCATAACGAGCGACACTTTGCTTAACGAGCAAAATATTTCGTCAAAATTTAAAGCGTAGACAAAAACAAATGTCTCTAGACAGTTTCCTCGTGAAAAAGGATCCAAAAGAAAGTGAAAGTGCCTCTAAAAAATTTAAAGCTAGTGACTGTGAGCTCGTCGAGAATGTTATTGCATTGAACGAAGACGATTCTCCTCCTTCCCCTCAATAACCCTCTCCTCCTCCCCTGTCTCTTCATTTCCTTTGCGTGCGTCAGGAGCACCTTCTCTCTTCGTAAGTTATTTATAAATTTCACCGTTTACTAATTATTTACATTCTCTTTTGGGTTAATTTTTATTAATAATCTTTTCATTTCATGCAATAATAATTTAAAAAACGCCTTTAAATATCATTATAAATATTATTTTAAGTATTTTTTAAGCATGGAACGCATTATCATATTTTACATTGATTCCTATGGAAAAAATTGCCTTGCTTAACGAGCATTTTGCATAACGAGCACAATTCGGGAACGAATTATGCTCGTTAAGCAAGGTTCCACTGTATTTGAAACCATCGTGGTAGACTGTAAGTGGCAATTAACACACACACACACACACAGACACACACATACACACACACACACACACACACACACACATTTGCAGTTGAATGTATATAATGTTACGGCATGCGGGAGGTGCCCCCTTGGGGCATTGTTTCTGCGAGTATGTAGAGGAATTACGGCATTTGGAAGAGTGAAGTCCATGGTGTAGTGGTTATCGCGTCTGACGGCAATCGGAAGATCCCGGGTTCGATTCCCAGGTGGTACTTCATTTTTCATTTGTTGTTTTCTCTTTCTCGTCTTGCGCGGAATATCTCCTATACAAGCGTCGTTCTTTACGTTTATTTATACTGCGTGTTCTTTGCAGTTGAATGTATATAATGTTACGGCATGCGGGAGGTGCCCCCTTGGGGCATTGGTTTCTGCGAGTATGTAGAGGAATTACGGCATTTGGAAGAGTGAAGTCCATGGTGTAGTGGTTATCGCGTCTGACCGGCAATCGGAAGATCCCGGGTTCGATTCCCAGGTGGTACTTCATTTTTTCATTTGTTTTTTCTCTTTCTCGTCTTGCGCGGAATATCTCCTATACAAGCGTCGTTCTTTACGTTATTTATACTGCGTGTTCTTTGCAGTTGAATGTATATAATGTTACGGCATGCGGGAGGTGCCCCCTTGGGGCATTGGTTTCTGCGAGTATGTAGAGGAATTACGGCATTTGGAAGAGTGAAGTCCATGGTGTAGTGGTTATCGCGTCTGACCGGCAATCGGAAGATCCCGGGTTCGATTCCCAGGTGGTACTTCATTTTTTCATTTGTTGTTTTCTCTTTCTCGTCTTGCGCGGAATATCTCCTATACAAGCGTCGTTCTTTACGTTATTTATACTGCGTGTTCTTTGCAGTTGAATGTATATAATGTTACGGCATGCGGGAGGTGCCCCCTTGGGGCATTGGTTTCTGCGAGTATGTAGAGGAATTACGGCATTTGGAAGAGTGAAGTCCATGGTGTAGTGGTTATCGCGTCTGACCGGCAATCGGAAGATCCCGGGTTCGATTCCCAGGTGGTACTTCATTTTTTCATTTGTTGTTTTCTCTTTCTCGTCTTGCGCGGAATATCTCCTATACAAGCGTCGTTCTTTACGTTATTTATACTGCGTGTTCTTTGCAGTTGAATGTATATAATGTTACGGCATGCGGGAGGTGCCCCCTTGGGGCATTGGTTTCTGCGAGTATGTAGAGGAATTACGGCATTTGGAAGAGTGAAGTCCATGGTGTAGTGGTTATTGCGTCTGACCGGCAATCGGAAGATCCGGGTTCGATTCCCAGGTGGTACTTCATTTTTTCATTTGTTGTTTTCTCTTTCTCGTCTTGCGCGGAATATCTCCTATACAAGCGTCGTTCTTTACGTTATTTATACTGCGTGTTCTTTGCAGTTGAATGTATATAATGTTACGGCATGCGGGAGGTGCCCCCTTGGGGCATTGGTTTCTGCGAGTATGTAGAGGAATTACGGCATTTGGAAGAGTGAAGTCCATGGTGTAGTGGTTATCGCGTCTGACCGGCAATCGGAAGATCCCGGGTTCGATTCCCAGGTGGTACTTCATTTTTTCATTTGTTGTTTTCTCTTTCTCGTCTTGCGCGGAATATCTCCTATACAAGCGTCGTTCTTTACGTTATTTATACTGCGTGTTCTTTGCAGTTGAATGTATATAATGTTACGGCATGCGGGAGGTGCCCCCTTGGGGCATTGGTTTCTGCGAGTATGTAGAGGAATTACGGCATTTGGAAGAGTGAAGTCCATGGTGTAGTGGTTATCGCGTCTGACCGGCAATCGGAAGATCCCGGGTTCGATTCCCAGGTGGTACTTCATTTTTTCATTTGTTGTTTTCTCTTTCTCGTCTTGCGCGGAATATCTCCTATACAAGCGTCGTTCTTTACGTTATTTATACTGCGTGTTCTTTGCAGTTGAATGTATATAATGTTACGGCATGCGGGAGGTGCCCCTTGGGGCATTGGTTTCTGCGAGTATGTAGAGGAATTACGGCATTTGGAAGAGTGAAGTCCATGGTGTAGTGGTTATCGCGTCTGACCGGCAATCGGAAGATCCCGGGTTCGATTCCCAGGTGGTACTTCATTTTTTCATTTGTTGTTTTCTCTTTCTCGTCTTGCGCGGAATATCTCCTATACAAGCGTCGTTCTTTACGTTATTTATACTGCGTGTTCTTTGCAGTTGAATGTATATATATATATATATATATATATATATATAACCAAATCCACAAGTCAGGAATCTTGGGAAAGCTGAGAATAGGATGACCACAAAAAAAATAATAATGCAAAAAAACATTCTGCTTGTAGGGATCTTCTAGATTTCTTATTTTCTAATGATCTTTGTGTCATCGGATGTTACTGTGCTGTCTGGTAATGATCTATGTCAGGATTATGAAGAGTAGCGGCGCTAATTTTGTTTCCTGTGGTACTGAGCTGAGCGGCTCTGATGAAGATATTCCTATAACGACTTAGAGCCGCTCAAGTTGTCCATCTCCCTATCCAAAATGGGAAAAAATTGAGGATCAAATAGTATGACCGCAAAACATAATAATGTAAAATATTGTCGTGATAGAGATGGTAAATGTTGATCAATGTTGCAAAGGGTGAGGGATATTGCATAAAGGGGTGGGTTCTAAAGTGGGAAAACCGAGAAAAGTATGGGTGCAAATTCAAATATTGTCGTGGTAGAGACTGCAAGTGGTAATACACGATTGAGCATTGAATCTACGGAGAGAATGTAAAGACACCATTAGTCGACCAATCAGGACGTCCAAAGCATGGACCCCTAATATAGGTGTTACGATTGGTATACAATTTTATCATAATCCCCCCAGTTACATTGACAACCAATCATCAAACTTACGAACAGCTTATTAGTCTTTTGGGGTGGTGCTTGGGGATCATGCATATAAAAGGAAATATTTTCAGCTGGGAGTCACAGTAGTTATTTTAACCAGTGAATAAACATTCCCTCCGCCATGAATCAAGAACTTTACAGTTTACCAGATTTATATGAAGATGGTGACATTGTAGCGTTGTCCACAATTAATCTTTTTAACGCGGCTGACCGGGATAGACTATTTCCAACGCAAACCGTTTTAAATAATTTTTTAATTCCGTAGTAAATGTTTATTCGGAATTATCTCTTAAAGGAACTTCTCTGAGCGGTTCAAAGATATCTTCATATTGTATACTTACTATATGTATACTCTGCATATGTTTTGGGTTTTTATTATAAAGATTCAGTATGAACTAATGAATTATTCTTTCTCTTTAAGGTCCGATGAGGATTTGACACGTGTTATACAATCTTTTCGTTTTGAAGAAACACATGTTATAGACCTGAATACGGAGGTAGAAGATTTACCGAGCAGTCAACCCACGATTGTCACATCATTAACGAAAATTAAATAATGTAAGTATTTTTTTGTTTGATCTTTTCTTGGGGAAGAAGACAATGTATTTTCATCAATTTATTATATGAAAGAAATCATGTTTTTAGTACAATAACCATCTTAAACTACAGAATAAACAAACTAACATTATTGGTTATAAATATATATATATATATATACACACGAACAAAACATCATACTATACAACAAGTACGCACAATCGGAAAAAGGCTTTCTATCTGTCTGCATACCATTTCGTCGTTTCGTTGAGTGTGACACGGATCGAATAATTTTAAAAAATTTATAAATTCTTTACTACGTGACATATGCATGAGAAATGAAAGCCAGTACATCCCACACGTATTTCTAAAATATCCTTGTAGCCGGAAGGGATTCCACATAACTTCGGGATATGCAACTGATCGAGAAATTTTACAATAACAGGGTCACTCCAGGGTTGAGTGCCGAGTGAATGAAAATAGTACCTGCGGTCCTATTTTTAAAATAGATTGCAAACCAATGAATCCCTTCATTACCAATGACATCTGTGTCACAATAAGACTACCGCAATCTCGCGTAGTTGGTAATTCAATGTTTCATTCTTCGCACACACCGATAAATTTGGAACGTGTGATTCGTTCACTATTCATTACTCTCTGAAGTGTATTCGCATCCATTTTAAAAGTCAGTGGTAATGCCCCTAAATCTGTCTAATTCTATTAGGCCTGTGACTCGAGGTATACTAGTACACTAATAGGTGCGTCTAGCGGCTTGGCGAATTCCAATCTGACTGAGATGTTTCCACTCTGTTTTGGACTTAAGTGTGTACTTACACTAGCAGATAAGTCAGGTGTGGTGTCAAACGGATAAAGGTTGAATTGATCAATGAATTCTTTCTGCTTTACCCCAATCCCGAGCTCATCACAATCACCTGCAATATGGGCCAGATTACTATAGGCTCTCGCGCGCAAAGCGGGAACACAGCGTCTGATGAATAGTCCGTATCCAATGTTCCTCCAACGCAACGCCATTAACGTATAGAGTTATATTTTTAAAGCCGAAATTCTCGAAATTAAAGACATTCTTTTTATATTTTCCATTCACCGAATTGCGTTCCTGCATTCCAATTAACATCATTTTAGGTAGATATATCCTTTTTAGGTAGCTGGGTATCACGAATTCTATAGGGGCACTCGGGGAACTAATTGTGTTTAAAGGGTTAATTGTAATAAAGTCACTGTGTTCAATAGAAACTTGAGTTGGGGGCATGCCAAAGAGGGACAGCTCCGATTTACAACATTGTGAACTATACGGATGGATGAAGCGTGCTATGACGAGTTCGAAATAGTGCCTCCTCTCTCGACAAGTAGTAAACAAACTATGTTTCATGAGATCAATGTCCTTAGCTTATATCAGTCAAAAAAATGGTCAACCATAGGTTTCATTCGCTTAGAACACTTCTTTTTTGATATCATTTTACGTTTAATGCCACGTGATGGTAATCCCTTCTTCCGGACAGTCCTCTTCTTCTTCCCACCACCACGCATTTTTCTCTTTGCATCTTTGATGATTTCGTCCCGTGTACGCTTTAAGTGTTTTTTTAGAGCTTCTTTAGGCTTAGTCCCAGCCAATATGTGTTCTGCAGTGTTAAGACCTGATTGTAGCGCTTTTCTTCCGATGTATCTGGCACCCCTCTTCAGCAAAGGGACAGCCGTACGTAGTATGGTTGAAAAAATGGATCCAAGTCCACTACCACGCTGGTAACTCACCCCTCGATAGACTGTGAAAGGCTTTCTGTCCATTATAACTCAGTGCGTCGAAAGTGCAGCTTCACTGTTAAGCTCCCATCACCGAATGGGAAATTTTTTCCCCCAATCGTTCTTATATATATTGAGATATTGGTTATTAGATTAGTTGCGACATTCACACAATGGGGTCTGTCATATGTAATACTCAAACTCCTTCCTCTATGGTTGGGAATGTGAGCAATGCGCAGCAGGCGTGCCTGGGTATCCCCAACAAACTGGTGCTCCACTATATTGCTGTAAATATAGCACATCTCTAGGGGTGTATAGTCAGCAACCAATTTCTCCAATTTCATCTGATACATTAGGCTGGACAAGTCATGTTGTACCTCGTGAAATGTGTCTCTTTGGAAGGCTGATTGATATCGCCCCTCGGTCATAATTTTCAACACTCTTTGGTCTTTAATATTTCTGTTAGCCTTTGATTTTAGGATTAGAGTATGTGGAGGGTTTCCTTTGTTTACGATTTCGTATACTAAATCAGTCGTAAGATTTCAGTTTTTTAAACTTAAGTTTAAGTCTCTCACATCATCCTCAGCCGAACCATAACGGTCCGGACCTAGTGTTACTACTGCACTGTAATACCGTGCAACCTCAGTCCGGGCGATACGTATAGTTTCATTCCGAGTTACTCCGGCTTTTTCACACTCATCAATGTCTCTAAGAATCGTAAAAACGGTATCTTTATAATCAATATTTCAAAAGAGGGTGTCCAGCTGAATTTCACAAATCCCCACCTCATACGAATCACGACCCAATTCAATGGTCCATGGAGTTCTGTTACAAAGTTGGCTAGTGTGTTGTTAGGGTTTACAGACAGGAACGAGGAGGACGGGAGTGTGACGTAGAAATGGTTAGGAGCCATGTTGCATACTATTTAAGCTTCATTATTGCATCAGCTTTTATATAGGTGTTGAAGCTTTCTGGGTACCCTAGCCATTTCACCAGGTACGTTTTTCTCTTTCCTGAACCTTTGCTTCCTAAAATTTTCTCAATTTTAAACACGTTTTTTCCTAAATTAAATGCCACTTTCTGCAACTCCTCGCGGTAAAAGTCTCCTGCAATTTTTTCCCAATTCAAATCTTCAAAGTAATACATCATTATCTCACCTTTAGGTCTCATAGCCCTAACTTTAAAAATCTCACGTGTCCATCCTTGCTCAAATCCCTTCGCGAATTTATTTCCCGAATGCGACATCCTTACATAATCATTGATTTTGAAGCGCGTAGAGTGTGGTGGTGGTGGTGTTCCATCTCTTTTCACCTCTGGGCTCGTACCTCTTTCTAAAACTTCGTTAGGTGTAGTCCCAATCCTGCGAGGGTGTGAGCGTTTGTAGGATGAGGCCAATGATTCTAGAATGTCTAGAAATCTGTATGTGTTTTTATGTGTAAAATAGCGGTGCATGCGTTCCTTTTTGGTACGTTGAACTCTTTCGGCTAAAGAAGCCTTATGTATAGAATTGGTAGTGTAATAGGTGATATTAAACTCTGTCAACATGTTCTGAAAAGCAAGGTCTATAAATTCCTTCCCCATATCCGTACAAAAATAGCCAGGAACCCTGTTTTCTTTCAACATCAGCGTTTTGGTGGCTTTAGCAACTGTTTCAGGTGATTTATTTTTCAGAGGAATTACCAACAGATATCTAGAGAATACATCTATTATGAATAGAATGTAGCGGTAACCATCGTTATACACTGAATATCTTTGCATGTCTGTTAAATCTGCTTGCCAAATAGAGTCAATCGAAGCAGCTGTTGTATTGGCTGTTTTAAAACTTTTTCTCACAGGCTTATGAAATGTATAAGCGTTCTGCTCCCGCAAAAATCTCTCACCATCTTTTTTCCCTACTCCGTAAACACTTCTTTACAGTCTACCTACGCCTCCGTAGGAGGCTGGGTTAGAAATGTCATAATAACGTCTTCTTAATATGTTAGCCATTTGCGTATTTTAGAGGCACGTGAGTAGGGTTGACCGTTGTTTAACCTCTTCTTTCTCCTCTTCAGAGGTGTTACCGCCAGGGGGTGATGGCGTCTTCAATTGTGACACGTGCGACGCATGTTCCAAGTCTTTTAACCTGTTCAGATTTCCTATCATTGTTTTGGGGACATTTATTTGTTGTAGTCTTGCTTTAATATGCTTCCATCCTGATCGTGAGGGCCTATCCCACTTTCTCACCAGATCATGGACGATGGCTACGATATTCGATCCCTGTACCTTTGCTCCTTCCACAATGATCCCACCTGTATCCGTCCATTGCATGGCGGGGCCCTCATTCAATAGAATATAAAGACTTAAATCTTTATTCCTCAATGTATGTGGGAGGGTGCTTTTTAATACATGCTCGATATGTTGTGTGGCCGACCCATTAATCTTTGGTTGGTCAGCTCTATCGTCGGACACAGGTCCTATGTCACCATGTCCATCGTTCCCCCTGCTGTGCCTAATAACCACGGGAATCTCTGTCGGGTTCTTATAATTTTCGTACTCTTGAAGAAATTTCTGCAGAGCTTCTTGGTATAAGATTCTTTTCTCATCAGGTGTTTTTTCACTGTTTAATAGGGCTAGCAATTCGCTTTCCATTCTTTTAAGCCTGCTTTTGCGGGATCTAATCCGTGTCTGGATTCTTTGAACTTTGCAGTACAATTTGTACAATAATTCGTTTTTTCTTCCCTACAGTTTGACTTTTACGAGCGAGTGCACGTATTATGTTCTTGTAACGGCGTAGGCGAGCCTTCTGAGGTGGTTTCATTGATACATTGCAATTTATAACGTTAAGACAGATTTCACAGATGCATTTTAAAAAGTCGGAGTCGATATTTTTAGCAAACATCTGCTGCATTGCCCGGGCAGTCGATGATAGATTTTTATTAATTCATGGTATTTCTTTAGCCTCTTTGTCATTCTGGAATATACACCGTTTCAGGCTCGTTTGGAAATATATTCGTTCTTAGAAGCACCCTAAACGTGTTTCGCGGATGAAGGTCGCAAAAAATATCCGTAACGCGGGCTTGTAGCTTCTTTATAAACTTCCAAAAACTCCTTACGCTGATTCGGGAACATTTGATTGGCTAATACCCCAATTTGTGATACATCTCTACGTTGCGCGAATAAGACTAGATATTGTGTATTTAACGACACATCGCGCATGTATCTATTTTTGAAAAATAGATTCTGATTGATGAAGAACACGCTTATGTTAAGATGGTGGGAGAATACTGTAAATGTCTCGGCAAACGTTTTATCCATCTCCAACATGAGATCGTCAATTACAATGACTGTATGTTCATTTCCCTTTAACGAATTAACATCATATACACCTTTGTGGAACAAAATATCATCTTGGTACTCGTTGAACACTGATTGATACGTCGAATAGCACCATATAACTTTATGCACAAATTTTGAGAACATCTCTCCCTTTTCTTTAATGATTTTAAGCATAAACACAGTTTTACCACATCCTGTAGGTCCAGATATAATACATGTGGATGGGCTCGTGAACCTGAATTTTTCTACAGAATCCATTTCTAACACGTCACACTCCTAAGTGGGTCATTTACAAAATATAATAAATATTTAAGTGATGACCCTTATATTCTACAGTCTTGCTTTCTCTTCTCCCACAGAACCGTGAATGACGATGAGGTACAGCACCCCATCATCGATATTACAGATGACCCCGACGACAGTGTAGTTGTGATCACAGAATCCATCCCGCTGACGAATCCTCACCAGCGATACCTGTAGCACGCGCAATTCAAAGCGGAGGCATGATGAAGAGCCCACCACGTCAGGTATAAAGCGCGCCAGGATTGCGCCGGTTGTTAGACCACCAGTAATAGAGCCCAACCTCTACGTCTTACGACACAACCCCACAATAGTACCTTCCTCAAATATACCCCTTATTCCTGTTCAATTCCGGTACATCCTCCACAGCAGCTTCTCGTTCTGTTGAGGATGGCATAACATTCGAGTTGGTGCGCACCGCTACCCCCACCCCAGCCTTGACTAGAAATCGGTATATAGTCAGGGTTGATCCTAGATCCATGTATAGCAATGGTGTTGAACACGGACTACGGCGCATAGTTGAACGTATTGTAGAGTTTGCCCTTCAGAACCGCGACGAACTGAAGTCAGGACGAGGCTGTCCTTCGGATTCGGTCAGATGACGGAGATGTAGATGATTTTTGGGTAGTAATACCGTTCAGACGTTTGGCAGCTGAAGATATAGAGTATATATTAGGCCGTATAATGCAGGCCTCTCAAAGTAGTATAGCCTTCAATATGGACAACTTCACGGTAAATATTGACCGTGTATTCCGTGTTGCGGGTCATAGTGCCACACCTTATACTCTTAACTTCAATTCTCAGGCTATTTATAGACGGCATATAAACGTCGATCGTGGTTGCGGCTTTATAGCAGTAGTCTTGGTCGTATGTTTACTGTACTAAATACACGGACAAAAATTTGGTTGCCTACGGTAGTGGAGCGTGCCCGTAAACTAGCTGTAGACTGTAAACTTGAGTTTGACTGTAATATGGGTCCTGAAGAGCTGAGAAGGGTAGAACAGGAAATGAATGTTCGTTAGTTGTATTTGGAATGGATGATCGTCGTAGACTGTGTATGTTTTTAAAAGCGTGTGAGAGATCGTACAAGACCCCTACTTATTTTAGGGCTGTCAGACAACGTATCTCCCATCCGTAATATAAGGGACCTTTACGCGAGTTATGATAAAAGTCGAAAATATGGACGACATCATGATTTGTGTAAGGGTGTATCGAGTTTGCGGATGATATAGTGAAACATTGTAAAGATTGCCACATGGTATGTGAGCAGTGTAAAAGCTCCAAATGTGAAAGCCGTGTAGTTGAAGCTGAGAAGAGGGATTGTGATGTGTGTAGACGCACATTTTTCAATAATAACTGTTTTGAGCTCCATAAATCAATTGGCACGTGCAGGAAAATGAGAATCTGTGAATGTGGTATGTTTCATATGATGGATAATTGGGGAATTTCAAGCATAAATGTGATGAAATTCACTGTTCTACATGCCATGAGAAATATAAGGGGTTGGAGTAAAGCATGTATGTTATATGAAAGACGCTAAGCCTAAAAATAGCCCTTGTATAACTGTGTACTACGATATAGAAACATACACGAAGCTGAAACCAAAGAGGTTATTCCACATTTACTTGTAAGCCAGACTATCTGTGATGAGTGTATGGAGATCGAGTGTGATGAGTGTCACAAATGTGGTAAACGGACAAACGTTTTTAAAACGAATGCCCACGATAGCCCTGTGAAACTCTTTGTGTCCTATATTGTCAGTTAGCGGACAAGTTAAAAAAATGACTGTGTATATTCTCGCCCATAACGGGCAAAATTTGACACACAGTTCCTTTATAAGGAGTTGCTTGAGCACGAGTCATCTGAGATATTTACAGGTGATCCCTTGAAAAGAGGCAACAACTAATACAGATGCAAATAAGAGGTAATGTACAGTTTAAAGACACTTTATTATTCACACCTTGTAAATTAGCAAAGCTACCCAAGGTGATGGGCGTAGCCGCTGAAGTTTCAAAAGGATATTTCCCTTACACGTTCCTCACTAGCGAAACTTTAAATTACGTAGGACTACCTCCACCCAAACATTACTTTAACTATGAATGTATGAGTACAGATGAACGTGAAGATTTTGACCGATACTACAACAGTTTTAATGAATGTAATCCTTATAATATAGCTGATGAATGTGAGCGTTATTGCGTGAATGATGTGCGCGTGCTTAGAGTATGTTTCCAGAGTATGTTTCGTTTCAAATGCGATCCGTTGCAAGTCGCAACCACCATCGCCTCATTATGTTTTACGGTGTTCAAGAATAACTTCATGCCTAAAGACACCTTAGCCGTTATTCACAGAAACAATCTCCCGCAGTTATGGGCACAAGGCTATTTACTGGCTCATACACCTACAGCAGCAGACAGGTGTATACATAAAGCATGCCCGCAACACGGGTGAAGTACCCATTAAGGTTAATGGTCGTGTTTTTTGGTTGATGGTCTAAGTGAAAACCGTGCCACTGGTGAGAAGCCTGTGTACTCCTTTAACTGTTGCTGGTGGCACGGATGTCCCCGTCTCAAATGCGGTGATAGTTTGTTCGGAGGGCGTGCAAATCCCTTCAAGCTATACTTTCCGCCTATGGAGGGCGTGAAACCCCACTACTACGACTTTTGTTCTTTATATCCCTACGTGATGAAGAACAATCCGTACCCCGTGGGTGCACCTGAGAAACTGTTGGGACCTGATCTGCCCACCATCGAGGTGTTCTCAACAAATTTGAAGGGTACTATTTCGGCCTTTCTTTTGTAGATGTGCTCCCCCACACGCGATTTATGGATGCCGATCTTACCCGTCGTTATCGATCACAAGCTCATGTTTCCCTTGTGCATGAAGTGCGCAGAGGAGAACAATGGGGAATGTAATCATACAGCTAACCAGCGTAAGATCAGAGGTGTATATACAAGTCCACAGCTGGATCTAGCTGTTCGCCATGGCTACAGAATATTGAAGATACATGAGTTGTGGAGGTTTCAGAAGCTACCCAACCTTTTCACGCCATATATAAACGCTTTTTTGAAAGATAAGGTCGAAGCATCAGGGTATCCGCGAGGAGTTGATACCGAAGATGAAAAATCGGCCTATATTCAACGTTACCGTGACCGTGAAGGTATACAGCTTGACCGTTCCCAAATTGTAAAGAACCCTGGCAAGCGCTTTAGTGCAAAGTTGTGTCTAAACAGTCTTTGGGGAAAATTTGCACAGAATACTAGCAAAGGGAACGTTCATTTGGCACAAAGTTATAGTGAAGTCTGTGATTATGCCAACGCCCGATAAAGAGGTTATGGAGATCGTGAATGTAGGTAATACTTGCATAATAAAGTACAACAATACCGAATTGGCCACAATAACAAACATACCTGTAGCCAGCTTCACAACGGCCTACGCACGCATCAAGCTTTGGGGCATATTGCATTCTCTTGGACGGAGGGTTTTGTACGCCGATACAGATAGTGTGATATTCACAGAGAGGGAGGGTGAATACATGCCTCCTATTGGTGAATTCCTCGGGAATTGACTGATGAGATCAAGGATGAGTATGGAGACATCGCATACGCCGACTCTTTTGTCTCAACAGAGCCATAAACTTATGGGGTACGGGTGAAAGTGGGGGAGGATATGAAATATATCGTGAAGGCTAAGGGTATCACGCTCAACCAGGCGAATCGACGGGTCGGTAACTTTGATTCGTTGAAGGATCTAGTGTGCTTGGATGATGATGAGTGCAACCGGCCGCCCCAACTAACAGTAGGTACCCACAATTTTCGGGCGCAAAAGCTGGGTGGGCGTGAAGGAACTTAGGGGTACAAAGGTGTGCCGTAACACCTATAGGAAACGTTACTAGTGCCTGTTACCTATGATACCGTACCCTTTGGATACCATAATCTTTGATATGTCCATTGTTAACTTATTTATTGCACGTATTTGTAATATATATACCTTGAATATTTCATTTATTAAATAAATCGTGCGTCAATTAGCGTTTCCCTTTCTCCTTTGTGTGTGTGTGTGTGTGTGTGTGTGTGTGTGTGTGTGTGTGTGTACACAGGAGAAAATGCTAAGCTCCGCCCACTGTAAGATTGATCACGTGACTCCTGCTACTACCTGGGCTTCCATGCGTGCTCAGTTGATCGCAGTAAGCCCTGGCTCTCAGACGTGTATTCTCCCTCGTAGACAGAAAATAGTAATGGCTACCTTTAATATTGCGTGTTTTACGTTTATGAAGTGGCATTCGGCAAAGTGCCAAGATGTGGTGGACACTGAAAAACTCCCTATTCCACCCTCCTTCGATACTTTTAAGGCTACATTGAATCGTGCGAAGGATACAAATACTCTACGGATATTCTGGCGAGAGCATTCTAGGATTTCGTGGTACAAGTGATGTATTCAACTATGTTGTAGGACTAAACTTTATAAAAGCTTACATATACCGTGAAGTAGAAGATACAACACGTGCAGAAGAGCAGCAACGGATATGGATAGTGAGTCTTGTTGATGAGTGGTGTGACAAGCGATATTATGTCATGTTGCATCATACCGACTACTCGTACCCTACGGTTGAGAATGTAAATATTGTCATCATGGTCATCATGGAGAATCTTAAGTATTTTTACCACTATATTAATATATATCATGACGAGGTTTGTAGTGAGGTTGTGGCTAATGGCCTGTGTGAGTTTTTAACAGACTTTAGAGACGAGTATCGATTGTTAAACAAAAAGGAAAAATATGGGCATATGTTTCTCTCAAATAGTGCACCGGATTGTGAAGATGTTTAGTTTGTGGAAATGAACGTCTGGTGAGTGATAAAACATTAAAACCGATATTGCTTCATGTATCTGAAAATTTCTCAAAACATCTACCCAATATAATGGGATACAAGTATTCGAACAGCGCCGTACACGTTTCATTAGCTTATGGTGTGACTCACTCCTCCCGTCGAGCCAGTCCGTTGTATGTGGCTCATATTCATCTCAGAGCTTGAACTGACTGGACTTGCGCTCTTCGAATACGATGGAACTTCCTTTGAGCAGCATTCTCAACGCCGTGAACAATGTGTCTGTGACGAAGTCGTTGCGCGCGTTCAGGCGTAAAACCGGTGCCATTAACTATGTACTGGAAACGACTTGTAGACAAACAACAAAAACGGAATGTTGTTTATTTAAGTGTTGAGAGATGAATAGAATCTTCGTGGTAGTTGAGATGTGGAGTGAGGATCGTTATAAAATTCCTGCAGGTGTAGGTACAAGAAGAGAGCAGATTAGTGACACCCCCTCATATGCCGTTGTTTGTACGTTGTATATAAATAACGATCGGCCATGCATTGATATACGGCTGATGTGGAAGAATGTTTCTGATAATAACGCTCTTGTCCCTACGCGAAACCGTTTCTTCCTCGACAGAATGTTTGAAATCGTCAGATTCCGCAAGCTGAAGCCTATATTAGACGCGCGTATTACGAATATGCTTTATTTTCATACGGTTCTTGAATACGCATACACCGCTCTGCTCGATGGGTTTACCGAGTGTAGGACTGAACAAGACGAGAATTGTCTAGAGCTGGATGCTTATTTAAAAGGTTTAGACTCTTTGAAATATCATGAACTTTGGTACAAAGCACTTGAGCGGCGGTCGGGTACGATTTGGCGCCGCCGTTAATTAGTGTTAAGTATTAAATAGTAATACTTGGTTATTAACCTGAAGTGCTGTCTGTCTTTTCAGATAAGTTGCGTTGTTGCCCTTAATAGCATAAATGTCTAAAAATATATCAAGTAAGAAAGGGAAACAGAAGTTTTCACATAATGGATATTTGTATGTGTTTGATAAATGTAGCAAGCGCGACCCTTCGTTACTTTTTTGGCGGTGCGAGCAAAAGAGTCAGTGTATTATAAGGTGTATATATAATATGGGTACTTTTCTGTTATCTGCCCCCTTGATGATTGGTTAGGTTAAGTCGTGATATTTTTGTTAAAACTAACGAAAATATCACGACTTAACCTAACCAATCGTCAAGGGCGTACAGTTGACCTAACCGGGCAGTGACGATTGGTTAGGTTAAGTCGTGATATTTTTGTTAGTTTTAACGAAAATATCATGACTGAACCTAACCAATCGTCAAAGGGGCAGATAAAAATATTGTAATGATGGTTCTAAATAAATCTTTATAATTTTTTATTGTTTCGATTGTTTATATATTTTAAATGTTAAGTCAAACCTGCTCCGCGCCCAAACAGCGGCGCCCAAACTGTGGCGGCCAAACGGCGGCGCCCAAACGGCTCAGCGCCCAAACGGCGGCGCCAAATCGTCCCACTTCGCTTGAGCGGTACAGGGTTGAGCTCACCTACACCGTTCACCCTGAAGAACTACTTTTTTATAATGAGCAGCTGTCGTAACGACTTAGAAGATTATTTCAACTGCCGCTATGCAGTGTGAAGAAGAGTTCACGATTGAAAAGCTCGGGTCGGTAAAAATAAACCCTCGATTGGAAAGGAGTGTTTATAAACTTGTATTTAATAATGATGTTGTGGCTAACGATGACCTCTTTGTGCTTGCTTTTGATTGTATTCTAGCCGTATTTAAAGGTAACTTGCCAACTAATTGTAAGTGGGCACAAAAATAGTACTGAACGATATGAACGCCATTTATATAGAGTATAGGTATCCCTATAACTTGAGCGGTGAAATAATATTAAACCGCGTTTACTACGTAGTGCAAAGCAATAATGATGTGATTGTAGGATCGATTACGTGTGAGTTTAGTGTTTTGCGCAGTAGAACAAAGTGAATGCAGTTTGATGAATTTTCAATATATTTATTTATTTAACATAATTGTGTGTATATATATATATATATATATATATATATATATATATTTTCCTGTACTGCAATATTGATGGCTATACTCCATCGTTTTGTTTTTCTCATTTTTATTATTTTTATTTTGTGCAGTAGAAGATAAAGTGTATGTATTTATTTTCAATATATTTAATTATTTAATCTAATTGTGTATGTATATATTTATCCTGAACTGTTATATTGATGGTTATATTATTTTAATTTTATTTTTTGATTATATACATATTCCTCCTTCATATTTCTTATACTATTATTATTTTTTATTTTATTTTTTTTGATCATATATATTCCAGTGTATATTTATTTTCTATATATTTCTGATTCCAATAATTCGTCTAAATAAACAGAATGATATAATGGTGTTTTATTTAATTCTTTTGGTTGTAAACGATATTATTATTTAATTATACCAAATGGCTGGTTACGCCTTCTAAACCGACTGAAGGATTTCTAAGCCAACCCTCAAGAATATATGCTTTAGTTAAATAAATAGCGCTATCTGGCAACTCAACCTGTACACCTGAACAAGCCATTTACGCCTTCTAAGCCAACTGACGGATTTCTAAGCCAACTGTCAATAATATATGCTTTAATTAAATAAATAGCGCAATCTGGCAATTCAACCTGTACAAGCCACTTACGCCTTCTTAGCCAACTGGCGGATTTACACCTTATAAGACAGCGGGCGCTCAGATGAAGTCTTAATATGCGCTTGGCTCCTGCCAGGCGAACACCTCTCTTCCTCTCTCTCCTTCTCCTCTCTTTCTCTTGGGGGATAACTCCGCCTCCAAGTTGCATAACCCCTTGTTGCTCTTGCAACATTCCCCCTCCCCCTTCATTGCATAACCCCCTCCCCTCTTTGTCGCATAACCCCCTACCTCTTGCCGCAGAACCGCTTTGCAACATCTTGCAATGTTCATCAATATTGCATTGCAACATTCCTGCACTCGTCCATTTTGCGCCCATCCTACTGGCATCACATCACGTGACGGCCATACCTGTGCCTGATTGGCTAACCGCAATTACATATATGAACACAACAAAACCTGTTGTTCTGGTTTTGTGCAAAAAGTCACGTACGCTTGCCCAAATTCATCTAAGGCCTATTTCCTAACTTTATAATCCATGTATTAAACCTAACTTGTATTCCATTTATACGTTATGAATGCTGTTATTTTATATTCATTAATAAATCCCGATTTTACAATTCTAACATTGGGCCTCGTAATCTGAGGATGTATCCCATCCTTGTTTTTATGGCGTCCTGTCCCACTGCAGCTGGACAATACATAGTCTACCTCTTCTTTCATTGCAGTGGTTTTTTTCCTATTTCTAAAGTTTGGGACATATCCATATTTATCTATCTATCTATCACACACACACACACATATATATATATATATATATATATATGTCACGGAATGGGAGTGCACCTAAGTAAAACGATAATTATAATTATTATAGCAGATACAGTAAGACGGAAACAATGACCTTCTGAACAATCCTTTATAACCCACCAATAAAATAATAAAACTAGAGATTAGTAAATAGCAGTGTTAAAAAGAAAATTAAATAAAAAAAGTACAAATTTAGAAATATGAATTTAAAAAAATGGAACGTTAAATTAATCCTTTTCGGTTAATAATATCTGGAATAATGATAGATAACACCCATCCCAAAAGGAACTTATATTAGTTAAAAGGTGATAAAATACAAATATAAACTAAAAAAAAATTTATAAACGTCACACAACGGAAGTAAATCCTAGAATAATCAATAAGTAAGCATAAACCACGAAGAGAATTAGATATTAAAAAAATAATAAATACAAATAGTGATTGACTAGCTTAAACTTTTACTTAAATTCAATAACTGGAACAAATTTCCAGCTTAACTCGATTATTACTATAGCATTTTATATGATGTGTTAAAGAGAAGTTACCACAAAACCACTAATGAAGTTCAGCGAAGGCAAAGAATACATACGATGAAGAGGTTTACAGCTCAGCGATCAGCAGAAATGTGAGCGAGAGTTTGTCAAATCTTTTGATAACAAAAAACCTCGACTGGGATCTCTTAAATTAAAAGAAATCCTTACCTTTTTCCCTTCTTTCACGACCTTCGCTATTCCCTACAAACTACAAGCTATAGATGTTGCAAAAGAATAAACGTAACTATTACGAATTACCAAAGTTAAATCGTAAAAGTTGTAATAATAATAATGCTAAAATGAAGTAAAAATCAATTAATGGCAAAACTCGAGGGATAAAAGGAGAAGTTCCATTAAGTGTAGTGGGGAATTTTCCAAATAAGTATTCGTATTTCACAGCTTTGAGCACCAATTAATAAGGTATAGAAGGCGAGTTCTCCCTGGAAAATTATCAACAGTAAAAGAAACCCACAACATATATATATATATATATATATATATATATATATATATATATATATCAGGGGCGTGCGGTCAGTGGAAACAAGGGAAGCAATGCTTCCTTTTTATAAAAATGTGCAAAGGAAAAATGTCTTGCAATGTTTGAATGTGACACTATTTTTCCATCCTCAACAAAATTGAGATTGTACGAACTCAGCCCGCCCTATTTTAGCCCACTACCCGAATACGCGCGAGAGTATGCAGTGGAAAGGTGGGTACTACAATCTCAGATATGCATCCTTTCCGAGCCTCGATTTGAGTTTTTTTCTTAATTGGAAAATTGGCTATCTTAGAATAAGAGCATTATTGACAACAAAAATCAGTTATTGACAAAGAATATATTTGATGGTTTTCAAAATGTTACCTACGTCAATAATTTTTCGAATAAACGAAATCATAATTAACATAAATCTTCAAATTCTTGTATCATTTTTCCACTGTTGTAAAAAGAAGCATTCTTAGAAATGTGGACATCGACAGTAAAATGTCAATGGGGCTTAACTCCAAAAAACTTTCACGCAAATTTGGTACTAATAGAATCTAATCATTGATACCAAACTCGCGCGACTGGTTGGAAGTTAAGGCTCTCTCTGCCACTTGCCACATTGACTGCAGAAATTAAAGGAACCTAAAAGATATTAATATGCTTTTTGTGAGCTAGAATCTTGAACTAAAGATGGAGAAAAGATAACATGAGTGATAAATTATTCACAATTACTATTTTATCTATTCATGATACACAATAAACAAATAACTACAAGAAATTCAAGATATAATTCTAGAGTTAATTTTCTAGCGACATCTGAAAATGTGTAGCTCTTTCCTTTGTGAAAAAAGCCTCTGGCCAGTGGTTTTCCCACCTGACGATTGTAGTTTTAAATTCATACCTGAGACAAATTTTTTTTGTGAACCTTTTGTGTATGATTCCTTTTGTGTTAAAAGTGACACCCTACATCTGTGAATATGGATATGGAAAATGATAATAATAGACTGGTGTAATTGTGTCATTCAAAGCTTACTAGTGAACAAATTCAGCACAAAGAGTTTTGGTAAAAAAGAAAACATCATAAGAAATGGACGTCCCAAGCCATTTCTCAGTTTGACTAGTAGAACAAAGCAGTTCATGCGAAAATTCAATGTGACTCACTATGAGAAAACATCATGCATGACTGGATGTGTTAATTTACAGACGCTTTTTTGCTGGTCATGCTTATTATTCAATAGTGAATTAGGGCCATGGAATTCAACTGGATTTTGTGATTTAAATAACATGCATCCATCCATCCATCGTATTCTGCCTATCAGGCAGTTCCAACTCATGTGTCCCGCCAAAGTGTTCTATCCTGAGCTATCCTTTTCACCTCATGGTAGCTCCTGCCTGCCTTCAAATCATTTAGCATTGCTTTCCTTTTCCTTCCCCTCAGCCTTCTACCTTCATATCTACCCTCTATCACCTCCTTCAACAATCCTTCTCCTCTCAACACATGTCCGATCCATTTCTTCTGTCTTTCTCTTATCACCTTAATGAGTCTTCTTTCCTCTTTTACCTGTTGCAGTACTTCCTCATTACTTTGGTGTTCCCTTCAGCTTATCTGTAGGATTCTTCTCCAAATCCACATTTCAGAACTTTCCAGGAGTTTCTTTTCAGTTGTTTTCAGTGTCCATGTTTCTACTCCATACAGTACCACACTCCATATCAAGCTTTTTACTAACCTTTTCTTCAGTTTCAAGTTGAGTTTACCTGTAAGTAATCTTTTTGTCTCTCAAACGCTACCTTACCCATACCAATTCTATACCTTACTTCCTTATTGCAATCTCCATTGTTGGTTAATAAACTTCCCAGATATTTAAACTGCTCAGCTTCTTCTAAGGTCCGATTTTCTATCGTTAGGTTCGTTTGTGCTCCTTTCCTTCTTGCAATTTTCATTACCTTTGTCGTGGTGTCATTAATTCTCATTCCGAATTCTTCCGCCGTTGTTGTCAAGCTATTGACCATTCTTTGCAGTCCTTCCTCAGTATTACAAACAAATGCCTTGTCATCTGCAAACCTTACAGATTTGACCAATTTACCTCCCACTCTGATTCCCTCTTCCAGATCTGAGAGTGCTTCACTGGTCTGCGTCATTTTTGAGGTCAAGGTTTTCTAAGTTGTTTTTTATAAGTTTTGCATGCTGAATTCAAAAATGTAACTCATTTTGCTCAATCAGGTCAGGTTTTTATGCTATCTCAATTTAAAAAATTAGATAATCGTTATGAAATGAGCAAGTTTATTTTTTTAAAACAGACTTACATTTTAGCCAAGTGTTAGCCAAGCTTATATAATAAACAGACACAACTTATTTTTAATTACGATTGTCATTACTGTTTTTCAGCATGAGTACAATGTGCAAGAATGACCCAAACAGGTTCTGCTACATCTGTGGTAAAGTCACTATGTCAGACCGGCAGTCAAACATCACACATTTTGTGAGGAAAAGCTATCACGCCTACTTTGGAGTTAAACTTGGTGACCAGGACAAAGCCTTTGCCCCTCACACACCAACATAGAAGAATTGTGAAATTCACCCTTTTATATATATATATATAATTTTCAATTAAAATTTTCATTAAAATGTATTACGTGTGTATTATATACTCCACTATTCTTTAGTTTTTATACTGTGATAAAATTAAACATTTTGCATACGTAATTTTTTCTGTTTTTAAATATAAAGTTTTTAGACCTAAATTATTTCCTGAGATTAAATTCAACATTATACATTTATGAATTTAGAGAATGAAATCTGAAACTCTAAAGAATTCACGTCTCGAAGCTTTTATAGCCAGAATAAAATTCTTTAAATTCTCAGCGTTTTACTCCATTTAAAAAAAGGAACCTGAAAGTCTTTTTGTTAATGGAAACGTGTCATAATATATTTTTTCTTCCATGAAAAAGAAAAAAGTTGAGAAGGTTTCAACAATATGTAAAAAACAACTATTTTTCTGTTCTCTGTAAAAACAAAAACAAAAAATAATTTTGTTTTTCTAATTTCATTCTCTCTCTCTCTCTCTCTCTCTCTCTCTCTCTCTCTCTCTCTCTCTCTCAAATAAAATTGAATCCCTGAAAAAGATGCCAAATACAAGACAAATAACGAAAACGGAAGCTCAACCAAATATTTATGATGAATTGTTGTTTAATGGTTGTCCCATTTTCTTTAATATTTACGGAATCTGAGGGCAAACATTTTTATTAAAACAAATGGTTATGTAACGTGAAAGATTCTCATAAAGAATAGTAATGTAGAATAGCATATTCTTTTTATGGAGATATCGAAGAATAAAGGGGGAATTATGTCTCTTCTCTCGCTTTTGTAAATGTTATTTATAGAAAAAAGAAACTTACACTTTGGTACGCAAGAGAAAGGGGAACACATCATTCAGCGAATTGTTTTTTTGGACGGAGGGAGAGAGAGAGAGAGAGATGGGGAGGTGAGGTGAGGGGTATGTTTATAGTGTATTTACGAATAAAGTTTCTTGTTCTCTGTCTATATAGAAGAGAAATACTATATATAAAAGCAATAAAAAAGTCCTCCCAACAATTCATTATCGACATTCTGATATAGAAGGTGATTTCCCGAAACGAAATAAAGGTAAAAATGTGTCGCTAAAAGTCTTGCAAAAAATTTTATTTCAAATGTAACTTCATTTCTCCCCTTTTGTATAAAACTACAACGGAAAATATTAAAATACAACTTTTAAAAAAATATATATATGCGTAATATATTAAAAATTCAGGATTTATCACGATATATACAGGGTGTCCCATAAGTTCGGACTCGCGGAAAAGTATTTTAAATTAAATATACAAAACTAATACATTAGAACTAAAACCAAATTGATGTTTTGTCTTGAGACCTTTTTTTTGGTTGCAGGTAGAATAACACGCAATGGCTAATATGGAAGTGAGTTACACTCGTGAGGAAACGGCCTCCCCCTATTATTTTTGTAAATTTAATTTAAAATAATTTTCCCCCCCATGAGACCGGACTTATGGAACACCCTGTATATATATACAGAGAGAGAGAGAGAGAGAGAGAGAGAGAGAGAGAAGCAGAAAATGAGAACACAAGGTAGACTTATATATTAAAATTAAAAATTTAAACACCATACCGGAGTAAAAAATTAAAAATTTCGTATTACGATGACAAAGGAGAGTCTCAGAATATATAAATAGTGAACTAAAGAGAGAATTTTTTTCACTGTCTTTTATTGAAATTTTCGTCACACTCTCCTTTCTCAGATTAAATTTTCACTATTCTTCGTGATACGAATATTCTATTCCATTCTTTTTTTTAGCGTGTCCAACCTATTTTGCACTCTGCATAGATTTTAATATAATTTTTTTCGCAATTCAGCTTATATATACGATAAAAGTTTATATATATATATATATGTTAGAGAGAGAGAGAGAGAGAGAGAGAGAGAGAGGGTTGGACAAAAGCAAATAGACACCACGATAGTTGTCCTGAAGAACAAATGGCAACGTTCATCAATGGAATGCCAGAACTAACGTATGTCAGCTTTATATAATACAAAGGAGAAAGCAACACTATTCGAAATATATTGATTCAATAAATATGCTATTATTTATTAACATTTATTATCAAATCAAAAAACTATGAAAAAAACGAAGATGTCTATTTACTTTTGTCCATTCTGTATATATATATATATATATATGTGTGTGTGTGTATATATATGTATATATATATATATATTAACCCCTCCGTCTATGGCCTGGGTTGGTTCGAAGTCGACGGGGGTTCTAGTTAGGTGGCAGCAAAGGATGTGTGACTTGCAGTAGTTTTCTTCTATATTACTCTCCCGAGTTCTTCTATAGTAGCTCGGAGGACTCTGGTAGTCTTACTAAAAATTCTGAAGATTCCGGACTCTTATAGCGTATCCGGAAAGTTTAATGACTAAGTTCTTCTGAAGAGAGCAAGGCTCGAAGGATAAGATAAAGACTATCTTTTACTGTAATTTACTGCTAAAATGTACAGGTAGTGCTCAGCCTCTGAATTAGCTTCTGAATGACAATGGAAGATTTTTACTGGGGTTTATATACCCCAAAACTGCTAACATCATTATTATTAAATGCTAAAAAGGCTGCATTATTTTTGCACAATATTCGAAAATAAAGTAAATTTTTTAGCTGTGGTAAGGCTTGAACGAGTAAACAAAATATTTGAAGATGAAACCATATTTTTATCTTAAACCGCGACTTTTCAGATCTGATGTTATCATGATCTGCCAAGTTAGCTAAAAGTGGAAATCGGACTATGCATCTTTACACTAAAATATGCATATGAGTAAAATTTTAAGGTTTAAGATGTACAATTTAAATGCTTAGGCAAGACATGATCTCATCTTTTATAACGAAAGAGAATGTATACAAAATATGAACACTGCAAAGCTTAAGCAGGATTCCTTATTAAGCGAAATCTAAAAAAATGATTATGAGATTTTGAAAAAGAATAGGTCACCAATTATTTGGCAAAGTAGAAAGCAAATCAAAAAATTATCCAAACTCGCGTTGGGCGATTTTGGTCCTTATGTAAAAATGAATACACACACGTACACACATGAATATAGGCATTATATAAAGTTAAATATATAAGAATATACAGGATTATATAAATACATGAACCATATAAACACATGAATTTTAAAATGGATACAAGAACTATATAAATGAATACAAGAATTACATGAAGAATATGATAGTACAGGAATATGGGAATTATTTATGGTTCATTTTTACAGTGCTCTTCCCTCTAGAATGATATTAATATAATAATGTAACATCCTAACTAATGCTAACTAGATGATAACTATGGGTTTTATAATACAGATTTATATACACAACATAAGTCGGGTGGTTAAGTCTTGGTCGTGCATAAATAGTTTCATGTCGTTCGGTGTCTCTTGTTTTTCTTTGTTCCCAGAACGATCTTTTCACCACAAATATACCGAGGATAATAGCACATACAATAATGATGCTAACGGCAGATGTTGAGAAAATTGTAACAGGTTGTAATATTTGTAAGAGGTTGTTTTGGTTATCATCCAAATTTTAAACCGGCTCAATTGATCATTCCATTCAGGGGCATGTAGTTCGGGTAGGATGGTTACAGGTTTTATGGAGAGATTTAAGATCTCTATGACGGGTTTAAATTTAATTTGCGACGGGAATGGGTATGAGTTATTAAGGTAACCTTGTACGGGTTGTATATTTGGAGGGCTTTTGAACGCAAGGAGCAACCAATTGGTAGCCGAATAACCATAGGGATTGTGATGAGGGAATAATTCGATGGACACTCGAGAGTAGCGGCAGTCCTGTTCGCGAAGAAACCCAGATGTCTGGTCCAATTCGTAGTTGGATGGTTTTAGGGGAATGAAATTTTTTAAATGAACATACGGGGCATGCCGGTCACGAATTAAGTCATAAAGCAAGACCTAGTAGTTGGAAGAATAACTGGTTTGAGTGGAGGGCAACGAGTTGTTTATTTGGTTGCGGGAATCGGCAATGCCGGACGTCGCTATCTGACATCATAGAATAGCTGACAGATCTTTGGTGAGGAAAAGGTAAGGTGGTACGGTGGGTAAATACAATCGATAGACATTAGAGTTGTTTTGGTAGGGTGTTGGGAAAGGGTGAAATTTATATACGTCGTAAGTGAGGACATCGAAAAATGGTATAATTATGAGGTATGTGTAGGGGCGTGGTCCATGTACAGTCCAGGTGTATTCTAGAAATTGGGGTAATTAGTGTGGTTGAGTGGGAATATGGGTGATAATTTTAATTGTGACTGGGCGGTGTGAATCAAGGACTGAAGTATTTCCCATGGTATTAGGGTGGAAAGAGTGATTTTTCCATGGGCTAGCTGGGTTGCACGCAAAACCTTGGAATGAATCGTAGTTATTCGTTGTAAGTATTTATCGATTAGGGTTACTTGTAGGTTATTATCTCTATTAATTCTAGATATCTTTTGTGTTCTTTGTATTGAGCTAACATGGATTCAAGGTATGTGAATCTGTCCGAAAGGGAGTGGAGGAAGCGATTGTTTTCGTGTAATGACCTAATAGTTTGTTCTAACATGTGTCCATTATATGTCGATTTCGCGCGAAGAGATTCAATTTAATTCTTCTTTTAATATCTTCTTCGGTTGCTAATCCGAATAAACCTTTGAACAGTTTCCCTCCTATATCTATCAGTCCCCTTTTACTTCTTTGGTTAAAGTTTTCTGAGTTTTTAGTTTCAGTTTGTATCCATGGTAAGGCTAATATTTCTGATAGGGCGCGTGCTGTAGTTTGAATATTTTCGAGGGTATTTTCTAACAGAACGCGACTAATCTGATCTTTTCCTTGGAAAGAATTCTGGACTTTACTTTCAAACGTTTTTAATTGGGTTTGTATCTGAAGGAGATTGATTTTAATTCTAGCAGGGGGTTGCAAATTTATATAAAGGTCTGCGTGCCCTTTCAAAAATTTACCTTCTGC
This sequence comes from Bathynomus jamesi, assembly GCA_023014485.1. NCBI lineage: Eukaryota > Metazoa > Arthropoda > Malacostraca > Isopoda > Cirolanidae > Bathynomus > Bathynomus jamesi. The sequence goes on from JAJOZX010003437.1 coordinate 114,890, forward strand.
AAGTTTTTCTATAACAACTCCGGTAGAAATTTTAATGCTAGGGCTACAAGAGTAAATAATTTGGAAAATTATAAGGGGGACAATTTTATTCATTTCTACGCCTTAGGTTATACGGAGCTGGGGTGGCTGTGTGGATACTTGTGTTTGTGGGCGAAGGGGTCGGCCTCGTTTTGGTGGCAATGGGGGTCGACCGTTGAGCTCGGATTCTGAGCGGGTTCGTTTCTTATGTGAAGGTTCTAGTTCACGTGGTGATGCATTTGCGGGCGGTATGTAGGGTCCGTGCGTCGATCATCAATCGGTGAGGGTGGTGACAGAGGAGATGGTGGAGTTGGAGGAGATGGTGGAGTTCCACTGAGTGATCCTCTCGAAGGGGTTTCTCCAGGGTCTGGGTCCGATGGGACGCTTGGCTCTGGGGCCTCCTCTTGTTCAGAGATTGCCTCGAGTACTGGTGGTATTACGAGGTACCAATCTTCGTCATGGGTAGCGGTTCCCGCGGTGACCACTTCAGTTTTTTGATCCCTGCCGATTTGTTAATACTTGACCTTTTGAAGGATAGGCGGCTCGAACGCCTGGCAGCTGTTTTTTGGGAAGGTGTTGTTCGGAAGCTATCTTCAAATTGTCAGCGTGAATGATCTTTAGTTTGGAATGATCCCGGAGGTCGAGGATTTCATAACGATTTTTTCCGAGGTTTTTCATAATCCTATATGGGCCATCCCATTTTGGGTATAATTTGCGATGAGCACCTGGCGGTTTCACGCTCTTCAGATAACATCGCATACCGACGATTATAGTCCGTTGACGGGGATGACGCCTATGTTGCTCTTGCTCCATCTGTTGGTTTCGTTGGTCGAGGGCATAGCGGATTATGTCAAAAATCTTGAAAGATCGTTCAGCTAGTTGCTGATTTGCTTCTGCCATTTCGGAAGATGTTAGAACTGCCGGGTCGGTTTGGTCGGGCAAATCAAAAGGTAGACGCTTGTCGTAGTGATAGAGGACGAAATGAGGGTGTCCCCGATGGACACATTATAGCCATTGTTGATGGCTGTTTGTACCATGGGAAGGGAATCATCCCATGTACGGGAGGATGCATCGACAACGTGGCGCAGGGCTTCTAAGATCTTTCGATTGTGCCTTTCCACTAAGCCGTTTGCCTGCGGATGGTATGCCACAATGTGTGTATTTTAATTTTACACATGTTACAGAGTGACTCGAACAGTTTGGAAGTGAAACTAAGGGCGTTATCCGAGATTAGGATGGAAGGAGTGGTATGATTTGGATGACGCGTTCCACTAGGGCTCTTGCCACAGTTTCCGAGGTCTGGTCTGGAATGGCGGCTACTTCGCTGTAACGCGAGAAGTGGTCCGTAAACACAATGATGTACTGATTTCCCTTTGATGTTTTGGGAATGGTCCCAGTATATCCATTCCAGTTCTTTGCCAGGGCCTTTGGCATACTGGATATTTATGCATCGGAGCTGTGGATGGTACGTTGCCCTTATGTTTAAACACGACGGACATTCGGCGATGTATTCTGTACCTTTCTGTTCATCTCGGGAAAATGGTATCGCTCCAAAAGACTCTTGATGGTGCGATCCGGCCCCATGTGTCCATACAAAGGTGAGTCGTGACAAAGTCCAATGGCTATATCGACGAGATCCTTTGGTATCTCCACGAGGTCGTTTCCATCTTCGTTCCTGAAATGTACGAGCCCATCTTTGAGGTTGTACTGTTCTTTTACCTTCGATGGTTCCTTTTGTTCCAGGCGCGCCCGAAGGTTTGGGTGTGTTGGTCCTGTTGTTGGGAGTATTGCAGACACTCGTAGTCGAACACAGGAAGAATTCCTATTTTATTCACTTGGGCGTCGGGCTTGAGTCTCGACAATCCGTCTGGAATAACTTGCAGTTTTCCCGGTTTGTATACGATTTTTGCTGCAAAGTCCTGAATCAACAGAGCCCATCTACTCAATCGTCCTTCAAGTAGCTTGTCCTTGAAGAGGTACGTGAGTGGCTTATGATCAGTCTTGATGGTTACATCGTAGCCATAGACGATATTTCGGAATTTTTTCAAAGCCCAATATACCGCTAGGGCCTCTCGGTCCGTAGTGGAATAATTCCGTTGAGGTGCAGAGAGAAGTTGACTGGCATAAGCAATGGGTAATTCCACACCGTCTACGTCCTGTAACAGGACGGCTCCTAGTCCATAGGAGGAAGCATCTGTGGCTATGATGAAGGGTCTTGTGTAATCAGGATATTGTAAATGGGATGACAGGTTAGTTTATTAATTAAAGTTTCAAAGGCATGTTGGTGATCGGATTCCCAGTTAAATTTCGAATTTTTCTGGAACAAATTAGTAATGGGTTTAGCAATATTTGAAAATTGGGGGATAAAGTTCCGATAGAATCCGACAAAACCAATAAATGCACGGGCGTCGTCGATGGTTTTGGGTACAGGGTACCTTTCCAGGGCTTCGAGTTTGGCTGGATCAGGTTTAATTCCTGTGGACGAGAGTAGGAATCCTAGGTATACCAGGGATTCTTGTAAAAAATTGCACTTTGCAAGCTTCAGTTTAAGGTGTGCTTTTCTCAAGTGTGATAGCACATTCTGAAGGCGTTGAAAGTGTGTTTTTATGTCCGAACTGTAGACGATAATATCGTCAAGATAAACGAGAGCTTCGACACCTAATAGGTCGGAAAGGACTATATTCATCAACCTAGAGAAATTAGCAGGCCCATTTCGGTTAGTGGAGAAAGCAGTCAATGCCCGAGATTCGAGACTGACCTCCATTTGCCAATAACCCGATGCTAAATCGAAGGATGAAAAAAAGTTCGCTTTCCCTACGTTCAGAATTGTTTCCTGCATGTTTGGAATCGGGAAACGGTCTGGGATGGTAATGTTGTTCAGGCGTCTAAAATCTATACAACGGCGAGATGTTCCGTCCTTTTTGGAGACGAGAATCATAGGAGCGCACCAGGGACTAGCTGAAGGCTGAATGACATCCTACTCCAACATGTCCATGGTGTGTTCCTCAATAGTGACTAATTGGGAATGTGGAACCCGATAGGGAGGAATGAAAATGGGTTTGGAATTGGGTTCCAACTTGATTTCAAAAGCGACCAAATTAGTTCGGCCCAGAGGATCTCCTTTTAGGGCAATCACATCTCTATTTCTTATCAGGAAATCGAGAAGTGATTCCATTAGTTTGGGATCCTGTAAAGCTGGTGACTCCTGAAGGGAGTGCTCCAGACATTTCTTATATTCTTCTTTTAATAATGAAGGATTTAACTCTAAGGAACTGGAAACACGATTTATCATACTGATGGGGAAATCTGAATCTACTTCTACTGTGGAAACAGTTCCTATTTTCTGATTTGAATTAATTCTATAGGACTTTTTCCTTTGTTTAAACAAACAACAGGGATAGCTGAATTCTGACTCTGACTAAGGACTTGGGCAATAAGAACATCTCTTTTGAAATTACTTTTCTCGGTAATCAGAGTACGCTCTGACTCTAATAATTTTCCTTGACTGTCGACTACTTTTGCTGGAAACAAATCTTCTCATAAGGTGCTACTGTTATATGCTCGGTAGGGCATATGAAAAATTGTGAATCTGACTCTGGTTCGGCGACTAAAATTTGCCTTATGGGCGGAACTGAAGCTGGCTGAACTGAAACTGGCTGACTGGAAACTGGCTGACTGGAAACTGACTGACTGGAAACTGACTGACTGGAAACTGACGGTGTTGATCCAACTGGATTCAACAACTGGAACTGATTACCCTGGGGTCTGATTTCTGGAGCGGTTGTCCCTCTGGATGCAACCGGCTGACTTGAACTGCTATCAAGTGGAGGGGGTTTCCTATTTCTTTCGGAAATCTGAATTTAACTAATTCTATTAGCATTAAGCTGTCTGTCATTCTCACGGAGATGGTGTATCCTATTTCGACACTTTACTAACTTTCCGGCTGGGTAAATCTCCCATTGATTCCGGTTAAAAAAATCCATACCTAGTAGGATATCTGTTTGAAAGGTGGCGACTGTGTCCACTATACAACATTTCGCGGGGTATACCGCGTTTCCAACTTCTAACTATAACTCAATTTCTCCGTATGTAGGTATGGGTGTGCCCGTAACTCCTCTGAGTTGGCAGGATGGTGCCTTAAGTTCATATTTGTAATTTGTACTCTCTAATAATTCATCTACACATTGTTTCTTAATTAACGTCGCGTGTGCTCCTGTATCTAGGAGAGCAGTTAAATCTTGGTTATCAGTGCTACAATTTATTATTAAATCTAGGAGGTCCGCACCTACTATCCTGATGTGGAGTTTGTGTGCGTATCTGGGTTCATTACTGTAATTTAGGAGAGAGGAGGTTGAACTGCTGCCTCCAAAGTAGGGTCTAAAAAGGGGCTCGAATGGTCTTCTATGGGAGGACCTGGGTCATATTTTACGGGATTACCATACGCTGGAGGGTGTTCTTGAAAACTGTACTCTGGGGAAAATGATTCCTCCACGGGTACTTCTACGTACCGAACTAGCTGACCTTGCTGGTTGTACTGAGGTTTGTAACATCGGGTGAGAGTGTGGTTGACCCTGTGGTCGTAATCTATTGGGTTGGTGGTTCGACTGAGGCTGGGAATGGACTGGTTTCTGGGGATTGGATGACTTTTGGGATACGTTTTGGGAACGTGGGTGGTTTGGTTTCTGAAAGTGGGGTCTATACCCTGCTGGGGCTTTATCAGCACACTTTTGGCGATCGCCACGGCGATGACCATGTTCGTGTCAGTGGGAGCAATAAGAGGGATAATTGCACTGACTTATCATGTGCCCAAAGCTATCGCAGTTAAAATACTGTGGAGGAGGGCGTGTATTCTGGGTTTGGGGGGCTTGTTTCTGGGATGGTGTTCCCTGCATTGGCCTCGATTTATAGGGTTGTTGTTGTTGCTGTTGGTGTTGTGGCTGCTGCTGTTGAATGTAATGTATAGGGGTTTCTCTACTCTTTCGGTAGTTCTTGTTTGCTAAATCGGGGTAGTGTTCCCGTGTTTTGTTTATGGCTGCACTTACAGGTTTGTCAACATTTAAAAACTCCTGAAACTTTTTTTTAGGTGCTCCGGGTAGGTTTTGGTAAATAGTTGTTGCTACTATTAGATTTCTTTGTTTCGAAGTGAAAGTAATGCCACACGCATTTTCAGCGGCACGGAGGGCTTCTCCTACGAGTTTTATGTTCGTGTCATAAAATTGTTTAAATCTTCGTGTTCCTCTTTCTTCCATTTAGCTTGGAAGACTGCTTCTAACATGGCTAAGGGTTGTGCAAGTGTTATTTCTTTAAAAAATTCTAATAAGTTTTGTTTAAAATTGTCCCATGTTGTAGCTTCGCTAATTGATGGGACGTAGGTGACTGTGTCATGAGCATTCCCTTCTTTGGGTCGATATATCTTTTTGCTTCCCTAATTTTTATATCATCATCGGTGATGTTTTCGCGTAAGAAATGTTGCTCTAAAGATTCAATCCAAGGTCTTACGCGTGGTTCAACAAAGCGATTATCTATGGTCCCCTTAAAAATTAAAACAGTATGGGGAAGGTTTACTAGTCTGCCTAAGTTAATGTCTGCTGGGGCGGGGGTTTGAGACTGATACATATTGGCTTGTTCTGGATCTGAAGTTTGTGTGTTTGGGAGTATGTTTGAAGGGCGCGGGGTAGGTGGAAAAATGGGTGTAGGTAAATTTTCGATGTCAGAAAGCGCACCGTCTGAATCGCTCATATGTGAAGGTACTTATTAATGTGTTCTAATTAGGTCTGCTTGACCGATCTTAATTTATGGAATGATCACTTAAGGGGTTTTCCTAACTGCACTATCTAAAAAAATAAATGCACAACAATTTGCCTAACTAGGGGAAAATTTGAAAAGATTGCAAACAAAATAATAATAAAAAAAATGTAAACAAGATTATCCTGGTACTATGCTTGGTACATTAAATAAAATTATACTATACTAACTATAATAGTGAAAATAACTGTGAAAATAACTCTCTGAAAATAACTCTGTGACAATAACTCTGTAAATTTTAACTCTGTGACATTAACTGTGAATTTTAATTCTGTGACAATAATTCTGTGAAAATACTGTTTTCAATAAAAAAAAATGTATCACTGGTGTCTGAAGTGTTTACTGTGTTTTGTGTTAATTCTGGCTCAATACTAAATATTAACTTTTAATAATACTGACTTTTCAAATGTTTAGAGATTATTTAAAAAAGAGTTTTTTACTTAAGATTCCTACGGCGAAATCCTTATAGACGTGTCCTGAAGACGTGTCTTGCTGGCCACTTGTTCTTGGATGAAAACTAGGCGTGGAGAACTTAGAGTCGTGACGCACCGGTTCAAGGGTGGATTTGACGAACTAGAAGTCGTGACACGCCGGTCAACTGGGTGTTGGTTCTAGTTCCAGGGTCTGGAAGACTGGAAGAATCCTGGATGCAGAAGTTGTCAGTCGTGAAGATCCTGGTTAAAGGGTCGCCAGTTGTTAACCCCTCCGTCTATGGCCTGGGCTGGTTCGAAGTCGACGGGGGTTCTAGTTAGGTGGCAGCAACGGATGTGTGTTGCAGTAGTTTTCTTCTATATTACTCTCCGAGTTCTTCTATAGTGGCTCGGAGGACTCTGGTAGTCTTACTAAAAATTCTGAAGAGTCCGGAATCTTCAGAATTTTTAGTAAGACTACCAGAGTCCTCCGAGCCACTATAGAAGAACTCGGAGAGTAATATAGAAGAAAACTACTGCAAGTCACACATCCGTTGCTGCCACCTAACTAGAACCCCCGTCGACTTCGAACCAACCCAGGCCATAGACGGAGGGGTTAATATATATATATATATATATATATATATATATAATACTTTCTATTTATTTGTAAATTTCTTTTATGAATGGAAAAAGTGTTTGTTGTTTAGTGTTGAATTACTTTTTCTCTTCGAATGATGGATTTCTATGAGAAATTGTTAAATAAGACTTGGTAAACATCAGTTCTGTCTTTATTTTTCATATCTTATTCGTACAATATTTATTTGTTAATTTATTTATTGTTCTATTCATACAATAAATCAGCGAAGTTGGATGGGAGACCGTCCTCTACGTCCAGATTATGTAGCGACCCATGATTTGGGTCCCACGTAAAGCTGTAGGTCCCTTCTGTCAAATGACCTTAGATGTTGCGGAAAAGGTTGAAAACCCCATCATTACATGTACAGAGAACATACAGAGTCTGTAACAAGAAATATATATATATATATATACACACACACACACACACACACACACACACACGCGGTAAATGTAATATTTCGTGCGACCTTGCGACCTTTTGCCTTGAGAACTGATTGTACTCTATCAGGCATTGATTTGACAAGCTTATGGATCGTATGAGGTCCCAAGTTGTCCGAACACAGCTGAAGAGCACCCAGAAGATAACCTGGCTTGTTATTTCGTGTTTTGCTTTTTCCTTTTCAACTATTCCCATAAATGTTTTATGGGATTGAGATCTGGGGATTGGGCTGGAAAATCCATCATGATCAGGATACCTTCCTTATTTTTTAAAAAGCCCTTACAAATTTTGGATGTGTGCTTAGGGTCATTGTCTTGTTGAAACAAGAAGCCCTGACCACACAATCTCAAGCCAGATCGTATGCCATGTCTTCGAATGATGGAGTGATATTTCTCTTTGGTGAGGATATAATTTATTCTGTGGAGGTCACGAACTCCATTGTAACTGAAGCAACCCCAGACTTGGATATTTCCACCACCATGCTTAACTGAAGGTTTCATGCACTGCTTAAGCAATTTCTCACCACTTCTACGTCTAACATAGGACCTTCGATGATTACCAAAACGCTCGAACCTTGACTCATCTGTAAATAAAACATTTTTCCAATCTTCAACAGTGAAATTTTTGTATTTTTTTCGCCCATGCTAAGCGCTTAGCCTTATTCTGAGGCATTAAAAGTGGTTTAGAGACTGCTGCCCTCTCATGTAGCCCCTCAGCATGAGCCTTCTTCTAAGTGTAGATTTGCTTACAGGCTTCACTCGTTGTTTCTTGATTGTTCTCTGAATCTAAGCTGCAGTTGCTGTTCTATCACGCAGAGACGAAAGTTTGATTAACTGATCCTCCGATGGAGTCGTTGTCTTAGGTCTACCTGACCCTGGTTTTGATGAACAAGGCTCAGTCTCTTTAAATCTTTGCAATGTTCTCTGAACTGCACCTTTCGAAACTCTTATTTTGGCAGCAATCTGGCGCTGAGATACTCCTTCATGGTTTAGAGCAACAATTTGGCACCTTACTGCTTCACTGAGATTATTTGGCTTGTTGAAAAATTATTCAGTGTTTTTCTGGGGCAGAAAAAATTGCATGAACCTGCAAAAGGAATTTGATTATTAATATTGTTATTAATGATAATATAATAATAGTATATGATAAAATAGAAGGGCACTTATTAATTTATACAACAGACTATCAGCAGCAACATCCATTCATGTACAGTATTTCGAAACTTAATACATTTTAATAAGTATATTGCTTCCAAACCAGGCAGTGATGAAATGTGGTCAAAACTGGCATCTTTGATTTCTTCAATTTTACATGAAAAATATAACTAACATGATATTGTGGTAAATAGGAGTTAGGAAGGTGTAAGACCAAGTCATACATGTATTCTAGTGATGAATAATATAGCTTAACTACAGTATAATTATAAAAACCAGTAAAATTCAAGTGGACTCATAGTTTTTACCCTTACTATATATATATATATGTGTATAGAAACGACGTAAGTATAGAGCAGTGTTCTGCACACGAGGAAGAGAAATAACGAACAAATGAAAAATGAGGTGACCGCCCGGGAATCGAACCCAGGATCTTCCGATTGCCGGTCAGATATGCTACCACTACACCACGGGCCTCGATCAGTCAGAAGTCGTAATTCTCCTACATAGGGCAGAAACCAATGCCTTGAGAGGGCACCCTCGCAAATCGTGAATATGTACATTTAACTGCAATGACCACGCAGTATATTAATGTATAGAAACGACGTAAGTATAGAGGAGTGTTCTGCACACGAGGAAGAGAAATAACGAACAAATGAAAAATGAGGTGACCGCCCGGGAATCGAACCCAGGATCTTCCGATTGCCGGTCAGATATGCTACCACTACACCACGGGCCTCGATCAGTCAGAAGTCGTAATTCTCCTACATAGGTTTGTTCGTTATTTCTCTTCCTCGTGTGCAGAACACTCCTCTATACTTACGTCGTTTCTATACATTAATATACTGCGTGGTCATTGCAGTTAAATGTACATATTCACGATTTGCGAGGGTGCCCTCTCAAGGCATTGGTTTCTGCCTTATGTAGGAGAATTACGACTTCTGACTGATCGAGGCCCGTGGTGTAGTGGTAGCATATCTGACCGGCAATCGGAAGATCCTGGGTTCGATTCCCGGGCGGTCACCTCATTTTTCATTTGTTCGTTATTTCTCTTCCTCGTGTGCAGAACACTCCTCTATACTTACGTCGTTCCTATACATTAATATACTGCGTGGTCATTGCAGTTAAATGTATATATATATATATATATATATGAGGCGTCGCGATTACGAGGGACGAACTCGCCAAAGCAGTTTTGAGATAAACGTGTTTAAACTTTGTGACTGTTGTGTACGAGGGGCACATAGCGCAAATACACGCATTGAAAATAACTACATTTTGAGCTTACGAGGAGGGTATTTGGATATACCAAGTTGTCTGTGGATGGGGGAGGGTTAAACTATTCATTCGTGGAAGAATAGCAAAATCGCCAATGTGGCGAGTATAAAATGGAATAAAGTATAAAATTTCCAAGGAAATGAATGAGGTTATTTGACAAATCTTTTTAGATAATGCAGAACATAGAGATTATTTTCAGTACAGTAAGTTTAAAGACCTATCACTAAAGATTATGTATATTTATACAAAGGTATATAAAACCAGGGGCGTCCACACAAGGGGGCACCAGGGGGCCAAGCCCCCTCGTTTTTCAATGGTGCCCCCTCGTTTTTTCGTCAACTGCTTACCGATAGATTTTATCATAAACCCAAAATCCAGTCATAATATTTGAAGATAGTAATTGATTACTATATATATATATTATTAATATTGTATAATTTCCCATATTGTTGATATGAAGAGAAAATCCTGTGATTAAAATTAAAACATGTAAAATTTGTTGTGGAGAGCGCGACTACGAGATCGTTTGGAAGGATATCTTGTACATTACTTGAAGAGCTGAATACTGTCTTCAATAACCTTCTCAGTCCCATGACAATTATTTATATGTATATTATGTAAGAATAATAAACTTGTATATCTACCAAGTTACTGTGTGTCTGGTTTCATCCTAATATCATGGACATACAAAGGATGTCTAAAAAAATCCTTATTTTTCAGTATTTGAAGCCCTGTAATTTGCCCTCCTAACTGCCTCCAGAAGGCAGGAAATGGCGTCCCAGACAACGTAAATTTCAAAAATTTCCCGGGGACCAGCATGCCCCCGGACCCCCCTAGAGCTCGCGCAAATACTTGTGCTCCCCCTGTATTTGGAAGTGCCCCCTTACTTAATTGATCCTGTGGACGCCCCTGTAAAAGACACCAAACAGCATCAAACCGTCTGGTCCCAACGAGGCTGGCTGTTTAAGAAGGAGGGTTAAAAGATGTAAGAAAATTTAATTAAAGACAAGTGAAAGTTTTAAAGCAAAGCAAAGAAGTTGAAAGGAAGAAAAGAAATTTAAAGATAAAGTGAAAATTTTAAAGTGAAGAGGAAATACATATACTTACATAAACATATGCATATAGATTCGAGCTAATGTTACACATTCTGTTCCTTGGTATATCGAGTGTACAGTATGTACAATATTAAATACGTTAACATTAAATATTAAATACTTCGGACATGCATTAAATATTTTATGGCTAGACAAGAAAAAATTATTCCTCATTAACTGTAATTGGTGTGTAGAGAAAAGGGAAAAGGGAACTTGGGTAGGAGATTGGATAGGTACGTTAAAGAATAGAGACATTATGGTTTGTATGATCGCAGGAATTTCTTTAATTTTTTTTCCGGAAAGTTTTTAGCGTGCGAGATTCTTTTGTTTCTTGAGCGAGGTTGTTCCAAGGTTGGGTCCTGTACAGCATAAAGATCTAGTTGCGCAGTCTATAGTGTAATTTGGTTTTCTGATGTACGGTACGTATATGATTGTCTTGCGTCGAAGTGGAGATGGGTTTGGGAAACCAAAATTTTGTTTTGGGTGATATTTGGGGCGGTATGATTTGATACATGTGAGAAATAATGTTTTGTCTGCAAATTTCTACTACTGTAGTTTGAAAATTTTTAAATTGTTGAACATTATGTCGGTATATGATAATAAAAACCCACTCTAATAGAGAGAGTTTATAAATGCAGTAATTATGTTAAAATAATAGAATCTGTATGTATAGAACAAGATAGTTTTTAATTTGTGCGAATGTACTTATAAGGAGATCCTTTAATAAAAATGCCCTTCTGGAGTCGGGGGAACGGGATCTAACCAAGGTGCGAATTTCTTAATGGTCTCTGGATTGTTTCATTCGTTTTTCGGTTTATAATTTCTGTATAATAAACAACAATGTAATAATCAATGTAATAATAAATTTATAATTTCTGTAATAAATAATAATGCAATATTAAATGTAATAAATTTAATAATAAATGTAATATTTATGTAAAAAATAATAGAATCTGTATGTATAGAACAAGAAGATAGTTTTAAATTTGGGCGAATGTACTTATAAGCGGGTCCCTTCAATAAAAATGCCCTTCCAGCGTCGGGAGAACGGGATCTAACCTACAGTAGGTGCGAATTTCTTAATGGTCCCTGGACTGTTTTCCCTCTTGTTTTTGATTCATTCGTTTTTCTGTATCCACCCGAAGAGGATGCCAGTGGGCACCGAAACTGTTGTGGAAATGAACTCTGTCTATTAGAGTGGGTTTTTATTATCATATTTTGACCTTCACGTAGAAAAAAAGTGAAGTTTTTTGCATTTATTATGTCGGTACTTTCATTATGTTTGTTCGATTTTTAGATGATGATGATGAAGCTTCTTCTTCTTCTTCTTCTTATTATTATTATTATTATTATTATTATTATTATTATTATTTGAATTATTATTTGAATTATTTAAAGAGTGGCCGAATTAAATATTGTGCACTTTCGTAAGCGCTTTGCAGTAATATAGTGAAGTATTGTACTCGTATATGTTTCTAAGGAGTTGTTTTGGGAGTGGTGCACCTACTTTTGCAATTGTGTTTCGTAGTCCATGAGCCAAGCCTAAAAATCTTGAAGTTGAGTATCAAATTGGGGTACTAATTCCCACTAGGATTTTCAGTTACACAATGTGTGACGTATGTGTGATAAACATTTTACAAGCGTAGCTTAATGCCTTTTTGGACGCCGTCTTTAAAAATGACTACCATTTTCAAGCAAAATTCGTGCAATTCAAAAAATCTATGGCGCTGTGTCAAAAATTAGTGGTTGGATCTTTTAGCTGTAGTAATTGAAAAACTGTTAAACATAAAATTCTGAGTATGTTAATACTCGAGTAAAGTTATTTTTTCACTTGTTATTATTTTCTCTTCTACATTTGTCTATTATGATGTTTGAGTTAAATGAACCATTAGATGGACTATCCAATGGTGGAGTAAAAAAATGTTCAACCCAAAACCCCATGGCGAACGAAATCTGACTGAAGTGTATAGAGTGTAACACGAAATGATAAAATGTATTTCAGTATAAATCCACTGTTTTTCTTGCAAATTCATTTACACTTTCATATTTCGACTTTAATCATCACTGTTACAATCCCCGGAGTCCTGTTCGACATCAGCATCTTGTGCCATGTTCGAGCAACTCTGCAGCTTACACGGAGCAGTGCACTTTAAACTATTAAGCATGCACGAATAGTTTCATTGTCGGACCTCCGTCCACAGTTGCACAATATGATTTGTAGCTTGCAAAACATTCAGGACCTTGCTATGTATTGTGGGGAATATTCAAAGACTGAGGGTGATAAAAAATAAGCAGACTCCAGCTTGCGGGTTGAATATTTTAAATATTTTATTCAGCCCCAGGAAGACCGCTCGAGCCTGAAAAAGGTTAAACGAGAGGGCATTAACAGGTAATTTGTAATTTATGAAGCCATGGTACAGTACTTTATTTACAATTTACACCCTCTTGCCTACCCTCATAGGTGGGGCCTGTTTGTTTAAAGGGGCGGAGTTTAAGTTGTCATTTGGATGAATTTCATGCGGAGCAACCCAATCCCCATCAATCACAAGCGTAAAGATTACATTGTTTATGCAAAAAACTTCCCTTTTTTCTACGTGAAGGTCAAAATATGATAATAAAAACCCACTCTAATAGACAGAGTTTATTTCCACAACAGTTTCGATGCCCACCACTGGCATCCTCTTCGGGTTAAATCCCGTTCTCGCGACACTGGAAGAGCATTTTTATTAAAGGGACCCGCTTATAAGTACATTCGCACAAATTTAAAACTATCTTCTTGTTCTATCCATACAGATTCTATTATTTTTCTACATAATTATTACATTTATTATTAAATTTATAACATTTAATATTGCATTATTTTTTATTACAGAAATTACAGTGTTTTTGTTTATTATACAGAAATTATAAACCGAAAAACGAATGAAAAAGGCGAGAAGGAAACAATCCAGAGACCATTAAGAAATTCGCACCTAGGTTAGATCCCATTCTCCCGACACCGGAAGGGCATTTTATTAAAGGGTCCCGCTTATAAGTACATTCGCACAGATTAAAACTATCTACTTCAGTGATGCACAAACCCTGGCCCGCGGGCCAAATGTGTCCCCCACGGGTCTTTTCAGTGGCCCCACGGGTCTTTTCAATTCAATGAAAAAGTTAGAATATAAAAGTGACCCAATTTATGACTTAGATGGAAAGTAAGTAGGCTAATACATTTAGTTATTTTCTTCGCTTGGCCCTCACATCAAAAAAGTTTGTGCACCACTGATCTACTTGTTCTATATACAGGGCGTCCCAAAAAAATGTATACACACTTTAAATAATTATAAAGGCAGTGTTTATTAAAATACATTTCATTTTCAAAATGTAATAGAATCTACAGACATTATTTAATTGTTTTGTCAACGCCTGTTTTCAAACTGACGTCCGTTCTGGTCCAGGCACTGCTGATAACGCGAAGCAATGGAATCGCAAACATCACGAAACATTTCGTTCGGTATTTGTGTGCATTCTCGTTCAATGGCTGCTCTCAATTCAGCGACTGTTGCAGGTTTTATAGCGTAGACTTTGTCTTTTAAGTATCCCCATAAAAAAAAGTCTAGTGGTGTGAGGTCTGGTGAACGCGGAGGGTATTCTACGAAACCCCTTCGTCCAATCCACATCCACATCGTGCCAAGTACCACTCGCAATACTCCACTCTTCGGTCCGGATCATCTTCATTAATAGCATGGACTAATCTTGGAATGTAACTTTTCCATTGACAGCGCTTCAAAATGCGTTGCACAGACGATTCTGAAATTCCTACCTCACGACTCGCTTGCCGCACAGATTTTCTTGGACTTTGGTGATACGTTTCCAGTACTCTTTCTTGCTTTGTGGGGCTTGTCGATGTCCGTGGTCTTCCGGAACGCTTCTTGTGGACATTCTGAACAGTTCCATCGGCTTCAAACTTATCTCTAATTCGAGTGATGGTAAGTCGCGTTGGTGGATCTGTTTGAAACTCCCTCCTAAACTGTCTTTGCACTTCAACTGCGTTTTCACACTTCCAGTAGCATTTTAGAATGAATTTCCTTTGTTCAAAGCTTAGTCTGACTGCCATTATTAATTCTAATGGGTTTAACTTGGAAAAAAAGAAACATCAATTGAGCTATCAGCTGTTAAAGTGTGTATACATTTTTTTGGGACGCCCTGTATACAGATTCTATTATTTTGACATAATTACTGCATTTATTATTGCATTTACATTTAAAAAAAAAATTTTTTACATTTATTATTATTACCTTTACACTAATTATTACATTTATTTTATTACCTTTATTATTACATTTATTGCATTTATATTTATTTCCACATTTATTACTTCCATTATTACATTTACATTTACGTTTATTATTCCATTTACATTTTACCAAGAAGAAAAAAAAACCCGAATGAACCAAAAGCGAGTTAGGAAACAATCCAGAGACCTTTAAGAAATTCACACTTAGGTTAGAACCCGTTCACCCGACTCCGTAAGGGATTTTTTGACCAAGAATCTTATTAAAGGGTCCAACTTATAAGTACCTTCGCACAAATTAAAATTACCTTCTTGTTCTATACATACAGATTCTATAAATGTAATAATTATGTCAAAAGAAAAATAATAGAATCTGTATGTATAGAACAAGAGATAATTTTAATTTGTCAAAGGTACTTATAAGTTGGACCCTTTAATGGGATTCTTGGTCAAAAAATCCCTTACGGAGTCGGGTGAACGGGTTCTAACCTAAGTGTGAATTTCTTAAAGGTCTCTGGATTGTTTCCTAACTCGCTTTTGGTTCATTCGGTTTTTTTTTTCTTCTTGGTAAAATGTAAATGGAATAATAAACGTAAATGTAAATGTAATAATGGAAGTAATAAATGTGGAAATAAATATAAATGCAATAAATGTAATAATAAAGGTAATAAAATAAATGTAATAATTAGTGTAAAGGTAATAATAATAAATGTAAAAAAAATTTTTTTTTTAAATGTAAATGCAATAATAAATGCAGTAATTATGTCAAAATAATAGAATCTGTATGTATAGAACAAGTAGATAGTTTTAATCTGTACGAATGTACTTATAAGCGGGTCCCTTTAATAAAAATGCCCTTCCAGTGTCGCGAGAACGGGATCTAACCTAGGTGCGAATTTCTTAATGGTCTCTGGATTGTTTCCTTCTCGCCTTTTTCATTCGTTTTTCGGTTTATAATTTCTGTATAATAAACAACAACACTGTAATAATCAATGTAATAAAAATTTATAATTTCTGTAATAAATAATAATGCAATATTAAACGTAATAAGTTAAATAATAAATGTAATAATTATGTAAAAAAATAGAATCTGTATGTATAGAACAAGAAGATAGTTTTAAATTTGTGCGAATGTACTTATAAGCGGGTCCCTTTAATAAAAATGCCCTTCCAGTGTCGCGAGAACGGGATCTAACCTAGGTGCGAATTTCTTAATGGTCCCTGGACTGTTTACCCTCTTGTTTTTGGTTCATTCGTTTTCTGTATCCACCCGAAGAGGATGCCAGTGGGCATCGAAACTGTTGTGGAAATAAACTCTGTCTATTAGAGTGGGTTTTTATTATCATATTACTTTGTTTCCTTTGGATTAATTCCGGTGGAATATTTGAGTTAGGTATCTTCCTTTTTTTCTTACTTCCCATCTATTTATTCCTTTTCTACACGCTCTCTTTTCAACCTGTATTTCAGTTATCTTCGCTCCTGTCATGCAATCTTTTAATTAATCCCGACCTAACCTACATGTGAAGGCGAAAGGCTTCTATTATCTTCCAATCCTATTTTAAACTAAAATCAATAAAAACAATAAATAACGTTTATATATATATATATATATATATATATATATATAATATATATATATACATGGTATAATAATATATATATATATATATATACATGGTATAATAATATATATATTATATATATATATATATATATATATATATATATATATATACATGGTGTCCCCAAAAAACTATATACTCTTTATAGCATCATATATTTTATAATTTTAAAAAAACCCAAACAATATATTGTTATAGCAATTGCCAATGAAAGGTAAATTAGTAATCTAAGTGATCAAAATGTTATAGCGAGTTGTTTGCATATAAAATTTAATTAACTACGCTCAAAATGTTCTCCGGTGGCATGAATGCACTTTTGAATGCGTCTACTAACTGATTCGTAGACATGGACTAATGTGGATGCTGTGATGGTCCCGCACTTTTCCCTAATTGCATCCTTAACCCTTTGAGGACCATGGGACATATTTGTCCCAACGGAAATAATAATATAAATTGTACAATGATGCAACGTTTCTACAAATACATTTACATGTTTATACAGGTATAGTTTAGTTGTCGGAAAATTAACCCAAAAATGGATCATTTAAGTGACTATAGTTACTAATATCTAATTGTAAATAACAATAAAACTTAAACTTTTAAGTTCAAAGAAACGTATACTGGTCGTCAAAGGGTTAAGGTGTTCGAGTGTTGCAGGTCTTGTACCATAAACTGCATCCTTCAGGTAGCCCCACAAGTAAAAATCAAGTGGAGTCAAGTCCGGTGAACGTGGAGGATACTCAACGCTTCCTCTTCGTCCTATCCAACGGTTAGGCAACGTTTCATCGAGGTACCTTCTGACATCACAATGATAATGAGGGGGGCTCCATCTTGTGGAAAGTAAAAGTCGTCGTTTCCAAACAACTTCCGAACTGCAGGTATAATTTCTGTCCGCAGCATGTCGAGATATGCGGCACCGGTAACTGTCCCATTAAAGAAAAATGGTCCAACCAAACCCCTGGATGATAAACCACACCATGCTGTTAATCCTGGTAAATTAACATGTTTATCCACATAAACGTGTGGATTATCAAGTGACCAGTACCTGCAGTTGTGTCGATTTACTGTGCCATCCAGCTTGAAGGTAGCTTCATCAGACCACACGATTTTGTTGGCAAACTGTACGTCTTCGGCTTCCATTGACTGAAACCATTCACAAAATTCGAGTCTGCGATCAGGGTCATCTTCAGTCATGGCGGTTAACAGACTTGGAATGTAGCTTTTCCATTTTGCCGACTTTAAAATCCGGTGAACACCTGATTTGCTGATTCCGGTCTCACGGGCGCATTGCCTAACTGATTTCTGTGGTGATCGATTAAATTTTTGCAACACTAAAACGGAGTTTTCATCACTCGCACTTGATTTGCGTCGTCCAGATCTTCGCTTGTGCATATCTTGAGCAGATCCCTCTGCCTCAAACTTGTCACGGATGCTTGTAATGGCGAGACGTGTCGGTGGCTTTGTACCAAATTCCCGGATCCATTGCCGCTGGACTTCGGACACATTCTCAAATTTTCAATACCATTTTAGAACACTTTTTCGTTGCTCCAGTGTCAAACGTTTACGCAACATGGGTTCTTTTGCTGAACTGAATAAAGTTGAATGCTGTAGAGTTTGTATCGTGGAATGAGTGCGTAGGCTAAGTCCGAAGCAAGCTAGTGAGTGACTAGACTACGTTCGGTCCATAGGCTTCGCCATTACAAGGCCTTTGATAAAACAAGGCCAGGCTTAGTCGACGCATTCAAAAGTGCATTCATGCCGCCGGAGAACATTTTGAGCACTTGGCGTAGTTAATTAAATTTTATATGCAAACAACTCGCTATAACATTTTGATCACTTAGATTACTAATTTACCTTTCATTGGCAATTGCTATAACAATATATATATATATTTTTTTAAATTATAAAATATATGATGCTATAAAGAGTATATAGTTTTTTTGGGACACTCTGTGTATATATATATATATATATATATAATAATAAACTCGAAACAACTGGAAACTGCTGTATTCGTGTCAACGGCGTTTAAAGAACAGTATCCCATTTTCAAGGCCGAAGTAAATTGCAACGAAATGTCCCATTAGTCCCCATTACGCACTATTTCGGCAAACTATAACTCACCTAGCTTTCATGCAGCCAAATTTATGACCCCGTTGCAGTCTGCTTTGACTAGTAATACATTTACTGCTAAAAATTCTTGAGAGTTCGTAGACCTTATTTTCAAGCAAAACTATTGAGGTATTCTCGTCAGTTTGAAGGTTGTATTACTATTTACTAATGTGCCCTTATAGAATATTATATACTTCCATAATTAAAAAGCTATTAGAATTGATCGTATTCGACGTTTATTTTACTCAGCAACAAATTGTATAAAAGGTTGATGTTACGCCGATGGAGTCCTTCCCATTCGGGATCTTTCTTAATTAATACTTTCATCCACTACTTAGAAACTATCTTCTCAAGTGACTGTTTCCAGCAGTTCAAACCACTTTTAACCGAAGGAAAGTTGTGAGACGCGTGTTATTTTTTAAAGGTAAATCTCGGGATTCCTTTTTCTTAATTAAACTACAGTATTAATTCATTATACTCTAAAATTAAATTTACGACGATGTAAAAGTGAGAATGGGATGTCCAAGTTTATAATTAATCTTTATCGAAAGAAAATATTGTCTACACAAGGTCTGAGTTTTCTCTTCTGCATCTGAACTTTAAACCTCTTCCTGGAGAGATCTCGTTCATAAAGCTTACAAACTATACTCAAATTATTCGATCTTATTTGACTCTGAAATTACAGCTTTTATTAACAAAATACTTCCAGATACAATGACTGACCTTTAAAAAACATTTGTAAATAAGGGAATTCTTATGTTAGACAATAAAATAAATGACTAATGGTAAAATGATTAGGGATAACATAAATAAATGATAACTGACAATTTAATGACGCAATCAAAATGGCTTGGTGACCCAATTTTGGGTCGCGACCGAGGGGTTAAGAACCACTGGCTTAGGCCAACTGATGCGGACCATTGCTCTAATTTCTGCTTATTATCAGCTTCATCAGGATTCGAACCTCGACATCAGTGTCTATTTAGCTTATAGAGAAACGGTGTTATCCACTGAGCTACAGCTAAAATGTTTTTAGTTGGTTGGATATATATATATATATATATATAATATATATATTATATAATATATGTATATATATATATATATATATATATATATATATATATATATATATGTATGTATGTATGTATATGAAATCCAACCAACTGGAACCATTATTCATATCTGATATATTGTTAAAAAAAGTAAAATCTACAATTAAAGGCGTGAAATATTTGCCGTTTTCCTGTTTTTGTCGTCCTCTGCCCTAGATTATACATAAATGTTAAATCCAAACAACTTTCAGTTCGTTCATGTGTCTGATGAAGGAAAATCACTTTTACTGGCAGGTATCGTTTAACGTGTTGACATACTGTCGAGAAACGACTTTCTTGATTTATGATGAGTCCTACACTCCTAAAAAATTTGCATATAAGTTGCAAATCAGTTACACATTTTAAAGTAACGTTTTCGTAACACTGAATTCGATGTGCAACATTAGCGTAACTTTTCTAGCTTTAACAAAAGTAGACTCCTTTTTTCTCTGTTTCGTTCCGTAACTTTTTGTTATTAAGGAAGTGAAACCCATATCCAATATTTCGTTCCGTAACAATTCAGTAACTTTTGTTGTTGTGTTTTCCTGTTATTGGGTAACTTCGTCCAAACACTTTTAACAATGAAAATTATATGGATTCTTCCAGATAAATATAACTTACAAATTCCCACTTTTCTTGCATAATATGCACAGTGTATGACATATTATAAAATTGAGATTCCAATCAAAATAAGTTAACTATAAATACGTGTTCAGGTTTATGTTTGGAAAGAACTGTAACTATAAACACGTGTTACTGTTTAGATGCCTGATGTAAGACAAAAATAATGAACACGCTAAAAGAAGTGTATGAAATATATTCCTGAATATTCATTACACAGTATGTTTTTTTTTTTTGGAGTAAGTGTAGTTTACGTCCCCCTCACGCAAAAGGGGACACAAACTACACTAGGTCAAAGCTGGGAAATGTAAACTACACTAGGATCTTTAGGAGATATTTTTTAGATGAATCCATCAAATAAAACGTTAAAACGAACGAAAATGTTACGACTTAACCTAACTAATCGTAAATTTATATACAGGGTGTCCGAGAATTATCTGTACAATTTTTGGCTGTTATTAAAAGTCAACCATGAAGTGTAGAAATTCCAGTGTTGTCCCATTTTACAGAGAATCTCATTAAGGTTTTTCTGATACCAAGTTTTGACAAGTTTTTTAGAAATTCCAGTGTGTCCGAACATTATCTGTACAATTTCATCTTTTAATAAAATTCTTGATAACACACGTAAAATTCTTAAACAAGATTATTTAGAATCTGTATTTTCAAAAGTTTCTTTTATTAAAGTAACATTGTTACAAACATTCGATATGTGCACCATTAGTGATTCGCAAAACATCCAATCGATACTCCAAATGTTGCCATGTACGCTGCAGCATATCCACATCAATTCGCTCAATAGCAGCTGTGATTCTTGCTTTTAAATCATCAATGTCTGTCACCCGCGTACATTTCTAAAAAACTTGTCAAAACGTGGTATCAGAAAAAACTTAATGCGATTCTCTGTAAAATGGGACAAACTGGAATTTCTACACTTCATGGTTGACTTTTAATAACAGCCAAATATTGTACAGATAATTCTCGGACAACCTGTATATATATAAACTTTTATATATATATAAATTGACGATTGGTTAGGTTAAGTCGTAATATTTTCGTTAGGATAATGTAGGGGAACGTAAACTACACTAGGATAATGTAGGGGAACGTAAACTACACTAGGCACCACAGGGGGACGTAAACTAAACTTGGTCCGTTTTTTTTATTATTGAAGAATCTGCATTAGGGCTACTTCTAAGACAATTTTAGTGGGTGGGTTAAAATAGGTTGTTTTTTGTATTTGCATTCGATCACAAATAACACAAATCAAATCAAATTCATATGTTGATTCATATATAATAATATGTTCATATATACTCATATATATGCTCTTATTTTATTTTAGGAGGTGGCCCAGGTGGGTGAAATCTTTCTGTACGTGGGCAACTGCCCACTCAGGTGGGTGGTTGTATGCTCTTTAACCTAAAATAATTTAATAGAGTGTAGCAGATTAAGTATAAAGTGATAATTCACATTTAACTTCGTTATATACAAATTTCAGTCTAAATTAATATATACCAAAGCGTGTTCAGAGTTCTTTTAACTTAAATTTTGAAATATGTGATGTGCTAAAGTTAAATATAGTATTGTAACATTTTCTACAATATTTTTTAAGGTTTCTTCATAAAATATATTTCCCGTTTCATAAGTCCTGAACTGTAATTTTTGCTTTTAATTAACTTCAACCACATTATACTAGGGGCACTCAATATATTTTGACCCACCCTTTTTTCTTAGCTAAATAATAGGCCATGGGGCTGAAATGTCTTTTGGGCCGTAAGTTTGAACTTTCTGCGCTTCACACAACAGGATTTTTCCAGTTTGAACCTCTCCTCCTTGTATAAAACCGCTTTTAAATGCCCTTGTATAAAACCGATGGTTAACGCAGTTTCGAAAATGGCGTCTGACAGTGATGTGCGTCATAAACAGAGAGCTGTTATCGAGTTCTTAACCGCAGAGAAGGAAACAGTTGGAAATATTCACAAACATCTACAAAACGTTTACGGAGATGCTGTTGTTGATCGAAGCACAGTTGGACGCTGGTCTAAACTGTGTATAAACGTGTATAAATTAGTGTTTTAATTTATTTTTAAGTAATGTTTATGTTGTGTATGATTATTAAATTTCTTTTTGCCGCTTCGTGTGTTTGTTTTCATTTGAAAATATTGTTTGTTTGAAGTGTATGTTTGTTATGAGGAAGTTACACACGCAAAAGTTACGTGAAAGTTACTGACAAAAAATTTACAAAATTTACAGCAACGTTACTTTAAGTAAAGTTACACGTAAGCTACGCCACAGTTATTGACAAAAAATTTATAGATAGGCTATGAAGGAGTTAGTGTAACAGTAACTAGAGTGTAGGCCGTAGGGCATAGTCTCCTTTGTATCCTGTAACTTTTTATTTACAACTTACAATTTACTGCTATATTTATACATGTAAACGACATACATTAGGTGTAACAAGATTATATAGTGCATCATAACCGCTGTCCCTCACACACACACACACAGGGCGAGAGACTCATAGACCAATATGAAGGAGCCAGAGGGCGATAACGAAGTGAATAAAGATAAGCCAATTCAGACTCTATAAAAATAATACAAGGATATTTTCATTACAAAATTGCCAACATAAATTTTCATTGCAATTAATTTTCAGATGTTAATTTCACGCATCAGCCAATTAATTTAAAATAAGAGAACATTCTGTGAAAAAGTGTCACTGTGGGTTTTCATTTATTTTTTTAATATATTTGTTTTAACTGTCTCAGTTACCGCGTTTTTTATGCAACGAATTTATACTCTCTCTCTCTCTCTCTCTGTGTGTGTAGAGATACTATACACCATTGTCTGTATCTATTACTTGTGCGTACATGTTTAACGCCCTTCTGAAATCTTACATATTAAAAAGGCAAAAATCTTTGTATGGAAAAAAATTTAGGATCAAATGTAGAATTCGGACCCCAGCCTTCTTTAGTTAGCTTTATAAGGCTAACCAACGAAAATATCACGACCTAACCTAACCAATCGTTAGGTTAACTGTACGCCCTTGACGATTGGTTAGGTTAGGTCATGATATTTTCGTTAGTTAGCCTTATAAAGCTAACTAAAGAAGGCCGGGGTCCGAATTCTACATTTGATCCAAAATTTAATTGTTTCCAATTTAATATTTGCTCTATAAAACAAACAGACGACGCTTTTCCCTGACTTTTGTCGGAGCAAGTGTAGTTTACGTCCCTTCGTAGTGCCTAGTGTAGTTTACGTTACGTTTCCCTACATTATCCTAGTGTAGTTTACGTCCCCCCGTAGTGCCTAGTGTAGTTTACGTTAAGTTTCCCTACATTATCCTAGTGTAGTTTACGTTCCCCTACATTAGAGCGGAGTGAAACCCAACTTTTTAGTTCAAATTTATTTTCCTCACTTGTTTTTTGGTGTATTAGAACATAAAAATGATGCAGTCAGTCATTTAATGTTTGTAACTCAAACCATCTCTCGCATTTTTATATTAAAGCAAAATGGCCATCAGCCAGTTGTCCATAAATAAAACTATGCTCATAACATAAAAACTAAGTATTCTATCAAAAAAAATAATTGAAGAAAAACGCTTTATAATACAAAACTATACTTAAAAAACACCATTATGCATACATTGTATTGAAATAAAATTGTACCTGGTCTCGATTGAATGCCATAAATCAATTACATTTAAGTGCGATATACTGTAAAACCCGCTCGTCTCAAATATTATTATTTTTTCAGGAGAGGCATCAGATCCTTTTTTGGTTTGAAGTGAGGGAAGCAGAGAGCGACTTTTTATTCTTGACCTAATAAATCCGTCTCTTGATTCCTGTGATATTACTGATGCTGATGCATCTGTAACCAACTTCACGGCTCTTTCGATGTTCTGTGTGTGAATGGGGTATTGCTCAACTTTGAAACATTTTGTGGATCACGTTAAGAATAGCGAACCCATTTACCTTATGTTAAGAATAGCGAACCCAAAATTCAACAAGTTAAGAATAGCGAACCCAAAATTCAACAAGTTAAGAATGGCAAACCTAATGTTTCAACAGGGAAAAATACTTCGAAAAAAAAAATATGCTCCACTATTTCCATATAGCCAACTGATGGGGTTGTACTTGTATCAACTAAACCGAACACCCATACTTGATATGCGGGATATTTTTGCTCCCCGCACACGAAGGGTAGCAAAAATAACTGAATGCCCGGTTAGGTTAATTGAATGCCCTGTTAGGTCAACTGAATACCCGGTTAGGTTCATTGAGTGCCCGGTTAGGTCAACTGTACGCCCTTGACGATTGGTTAGGTCTAGTCGTGATATTTTCGTTAAAACTAACGAATCTATCACGACTAAACCTAACCAATCGTCAAGGGTTCGCTATTCTTAACGTGATCCCATTTTGTTTCGTAATCAATCAATTCTTCATCACACAATTTAGAAGTGAGAGGTGGTTCACTGATATCAATCCTATCCCAGAAGATGTCTGTCCAATGTGATGCTTTGAAGTTCAATTCTCGTACTCTAAATTCTCTGAGTTTCCTTGTATTGGCTTCCTTACACTCTCTTGTCCGTATTATTCGATCGATTGCAACTTTGCGCAGCTTTTGCTCACTCTCTGACAGCAATGATAGAAGAATATTTTCTGAGTGAGCAAAATAGGCATTCCGTGATATATAAGGTTGGACAACTTTTTGTATATCTTGGGGTAACAGGTTGAATTTTTTATCGCATCAAAGATATGTTTGGGTCTATTAGGCAGATACAATTTAAATTTTATATTGAATCAGTTAGGACCATAGTTTGTTACTATGAACAGAACAAGGCTACGTAACTCTCTGGAAGGATTCTTTTGGGAGACATAATAACGACATAGTCTGTTAGCTAGAGTTAACCATCTAAAATTGTTAAGGGGACCAGGCTGAGTGTATATATCAGGGCTGTGCGGGTCTATGACTTTCGGGTCGGGTCCGGGTCTGGGTCATTTTTCTAATTTACTTTCGGGTCTGGGTCCGGGTCTGGGTCCGGGTCATTTTTCTAGTTTACTTTCGGGTCCTGGTCCGGGTCCGGGTTGGACCCGAAACTTCACTTTCAGGTCCTGTCGGGTCTTTCAGTATATGACCCGGGTCTGGGTCAGGTCCATTATTAAAAATGTAATAATTATAATCTAGTATAGGATGGGTAATAAGACTGCTACCGTAGCTACATTAACATGTTTTCTGAAACATAGTAAAACATTATATGGCTATACAGTAGTAGCCTAACCATATATATTAATTAATCCGATTTTGGAAATGTTTGAAAGTAGGTGTATTAATATTTAATAGTAACGGTATAGTTATACATGCATTGCTAAAGGTCAAAGTACGATGTATGATTGCTCTCTTCAGCCCCCTTATTCTAAATTTTAATTAATTTTGTGAAAACAAATTGAAATTATCATCATCTTGCAGTAAAATTAAATACTTTGTTTATCTTAAAAAACAAAAATAAAACCGATAATATGAAATAATTAAAGTCATTTGGTTGTAATATTGTCTTTATATTTTGAGGGCAACATATTCTGTGAACTCCTTCAAAACAGATAGATATAGCGGCATAGCCTATACTTATTTTTCCTAGAATCTAGATTGAAAGTTGTGGCAAGACAGGAAAGAGATTTCTGAATTTTTAACTGATTTTTTTATTTTGAATATACACAGTATATATATATATAGGCATTTGTTCGTTCTCCCTCTTCATCTTGTGCGAAACGCTCTTCTACACAAGCGTCGTTCTTTACATTAATTATACTGTGTGTTGTTTGCAGTTAAAATGTATGTATGTATGTACGGCATGCGAAGATGCCCCCTCAGGGCATTGGTTTCTGCTCGTATGTAGGAGAATTACGACTTCTGATTGATCGAGGTCCATGGTGTAGTGGATAGCATATCTGACCGGCAATCGGATGATCCCGGGTTCGATTCCCGGGTGGTACCTCATTTTTCATTTGTTCGTTCTCCCTCCTCATCTTGTGCGGAACACACTTCTACACAAGCGTCGTTCTTTACATTAATTATACTGTGTGTTGCTTGCAGTTAAAATGTATATATATATGGGTACTTGTACGTTATCTCACCACCACCACCACCACCACCACCACCACCACCACCAATTTTGACAGAATATTTTCGTTAAAACTAACGAAAATATCATGACTTAACCTAACCACTTATCAAGGGCGTACAGTTGATCTATTATGAATTATAACATTGTTTGTTTCTGGAATAGTGTTTACTATTAGTAATAGATCAACTGTACGCCCTTGATAATTGGTTAGGTTAAGTCGTGATATTTTCGTTAGTTTTAACGAAAATATTCTGTCAAAATTGGTTGGGGGGGGGGGGGATAACCTACAAGTACCTATATATGCGCTTCTTAACTGAAATATTTTTATTAGGACTATTCTACACTATTTTATTTGAGAAGACTTTATTCCCCAGCACCGTTCGATCGCAAAAATAATACTGCATCTAATAATGATTGCGAAAGAGAATTTCTTTGCTGGTTCAGAATGAAGCTTAGAGCGGAGAACAATCTTTCAACGCTAACTTGTGTGCACAGAGTAGACAATGCTACCAAGGCTGCCTGTTTTAATTCTCCTCCCATTTCCATCCACCATTTCATGGGATCTTGACGGATCAGTTTCCCAGCTGAATCTCTCTCTTTCGCGAGGCGAGAACATTTTTCAAACTGCATCACACCTGCATCAAACTTCGCACTTAGTGACACAGTTTGAATTCGTCCTTCCTTCTGGAGAAGTCTTTCCTTTTGTCGCAATTCTTTTTCAATGGGGTCCGCGACAGAGGTCTTGTCCGAAGAACTTTCATTCATTCCCTTGGTTTGTATTTGAGTTTTCGAAGTACTGCTAGTGCTAGGTAGGTTTTTATCATGATCCTCAACTTTAGTTTGGAGGGTGGAGTGATAATTCAATACATTGTTGCCAAATCTAAAGGCGTACGCATAAATTTTGTAAACTAAAAACCCGGCTGTGCAGGTCCTTCACTTTCGGGTCGGATCTGGGTCTGTGTCAATTTTAAAATTCACTTTCAGGTCCGGGTCAGGGTCCGGGTCCGGGTCTTTTTTCTAATTCAATATCGGGTCCGGGTCTTATCTCACTTTCGGGTTAAACCCGGGTCTGGGTCCGGGTCCGAGTCCGACCTGCCAGCCCTGGTGTGTATATTATATAAATTGACGATTGGTTAGGTTAAGTCGTAATATTTTCATTAGTTTTAAAGTTTTATTTGATGGATTCATTTAAAATATGTCTCCTAAAGATCCTAGTGTAGTTTATGTTCCCCAACTTTGACCTATTGAAACTGTTTGTAAGTACCTAAGTACCTACACCAATTTATCACAATTTTATTAATTATATTATACCTTTTCTGGGACATCTAACTACAATCAGTTGGTTACCACCACCAAAAACAAAATAATAAGTAACGTAACCTTGGCTAAAATATTTATGCTAGCGCCATTTTTACCTCACACTGCGCTATTTTTGTTGTCACAGTATAGATTGATTTCAATTCAATAACACTTGAGCCATCTATCTGAATCCGGATTGAGGTTAAGGTTAAAAGGCCATGGAAACAACTTTAAATCCGGGGTTGAAATGTGAATCGAATTTTCGATTTTGGACATCAGGAAATATGTTAAAAGACGCTAACAAATTTCAGTCATTAAATTAAATACCTTGTAAATTTTAGCCATTTAGTTAATTGCCCGACAAATTCAGGCATTTTATTAAATGGCTGAAATTATAGTCATTTAATAAAATACCTGAAATAAGTAATTGCCGGTTACATATATATTATAGTTTAGAATTTCTAAGATTTTGAATGGAGGGGTGAGGTCATAAGCAAATAAATATGTACAGAGGGAGAAAAAAGTAGAATGAAGAGTGAAAAGGGAGAAGGGAGAAAAGGAAGAAGGAAGAAAAAGGGAGAATTCATTCTTCACCTCAATTATTTTTTGTGATAAGGTTTTGCTGAAATGGTTATCTGAGAAATCTCAGATATTTTCAGTCCAGAACACTGATAACTAGCAACTTTGTTCACACAAAAACGAGAGTTTATCTGATATGAATGAAAAAATGGTTTCAAAGAAATAAGTGTTTTATATATATATATATATATATATAATATATATATTATATATATGGGAATGAACTCAGAATGGTTCCCTGAGTTTTTTATGATACACACAGACCGTGCATGGAACAAGGAACTCTTCTGGATAATTAAATCCACTATAGTCCGAATAAGTAATGGTAAATGACAAATAACATAGTTTTTCTTTTTCATGATGCAAGCCCGACGTGGGCAACGGGTCTCTCGCAAAGAGGTCCCATAAATATAGCTTCCCTCACCAGCTATCTGCAAAGCAGACAGGATCCAGCTTTGGGACATGGATCTAGGGTTTAAAGCAGCCTAGCCCCACTACATTTAGAACCTCAATATAAGTAAAAGACTCGTTGCATTCACGTCGGATTGAATAAATCAAAGAAAAAGGGGTAACTATTATATTTTTAGCCAAAACCAAAACTTAAACCTCAACTCAGGGAACCATTCTGAGTTCATTCCCATCATGAAACGGACATGTTATGTGCCTTGAAAAGTGGACGCTCAATTCTGCCAGTTGAGGTTTAAGTTTTGGTTTTGGCTAAAAATATAATAGTTACCCCTTTTTCTTTGATTTATTCATCCGACGTGAATGCAACGAGTCTTTTACTTATATTGAGGTTCTAAATGTAGTGGGCTAGGCTGCTTTAAACCCTAGATCCATGTCCCAAAGCTGGATCCTGTCTGCTTTGCAGATAGCTGGTGAGGGAAGCTATATTTATGGGACCTTTTTGCGAGAGACACGTTGCCCACGTCGGGCTTGCATCATGAAAAAGAAAAACTATGGTATTTGTCATTTACCATTACTTATTCGGACTATAGTGGATTTAATTATCCCAGAAGAGTTCCTTGTTCCATGCACGGTCTGTGTGTATCATATATATATATATATATTATATATATACGCTGTCACATTCTTGCCTATTTTGATGTCACAGTGTTTTTCCATGAAATGGGTGAAAGTAATCAGACATATCGGTGCTTGGTTAGGCTTTTTTTGCACTTGAGGTGTATGCCTAAGGCAGGCTTGCCAAACGCTTCTTTCTGATTTTCCCTATAAAATTTAATTCATATATGTATATATGTGTTTATGTTACAATATATTTAATTGTTATAATATATAAAAAATATTCAAAAGCTAAATTAACCGAATTCATTTGTATTATTCATTGTTCACCAGAGTAAAATAGTAACTTAGAACTTAAAGCGCCATTGGCTTACATCGGATTTGAGAGAAAATATCGTATGCCTGGCAGAACTGCAAGATACCAGGCAGCAGAAGTGCATGTTCTGCAGTAAAATCCCGTATTTATATTTTTGTCGTAACTAATATCAAACAAAACGTTTAGCTGAATTGGGGTGTAGTATAATGATTCTTTAAGCATTAATAATTTAATCATGGAAGCAACTGATATCAAAGGGTACAATGCCGCAATTACACTCGGAAATTATCTACAATTTTTAATGTGAGATTATAACCCCCAAACAAAATTTATTTATTCTGAGCATATTTTTTTATTATTTGAATTTCTGGATTATTGGTACTTCTCCTGGTGCCAGTCAAAACCTTCATTGAATAATCCATAAATCAATCAATCAAAAGAAATACGCTAAATAATATCAAAATATACTAAATTAGCCTTCGAATAATCCCCCTCATGAACCACCCCTTTCCCTTCATATTAAGCACTCAATTTTTCTTTGTTGTTTATTGATACTAGTGGTAATGGGAATATGGACAGTGCAAGTTCTGATATGAGAGTGAGTCATTTTTGGAACACCCTAGTGTACATGTTAAAAGTTAGCGCTGAATATTTTTTGTTTTAAATTTTAACTTTGAATTTTTAACGCCAATTTTTTTTTCTTTGTGTGTGTGTGTGTGTGTGTGTGTGTGTGTGTGTGTTTTCTTGTTCTTTTTAGTTCATTATTATGCACACAAAAAAGGTTTGACCTTTTTGCAGAACGCATTTTCAGATATATATATATAATATATATATATATACGATACAAAAAAATCGTGTTCACATCAGAAATAAGTAAATACAGAATGTGAAACATGACGACCTTAACATCTAAATTCGTTGCCATGGAAACGTTACATATGTATGTTGCGTCATAGTAGTCGTGGAAATTTGTGCGCAACTATTATTATTTTATACCCATTTAACAATTTTTATAGGTTCGAGTTTGAAATGTTGTTTCAGAACTAAAGATATCGTACATACGAAACTATTGTTTATATTGGTTATATTATAGAAGGGGGGGGGCGCGGAGGCAGACAGAACGGTTAACTTTTAACGGGAATAATATTGAATTCGAATTAATTCCGGATCGATTTAATACACGTATGTCATTATGATATAGGAATTCTGTTTTATCTTCGCCTAAATTTCTAAAATATCCTCCCGATCTCTGTACTGAACGGACGCATTTCCTGAGCTCTCTGATATTGCTTCTACTTTTGCATATTGCTAATAACTTTACATTTGGAAAGTTTTGAATTTTATATACTTGCGTTTATATTCACATTGTTATAGTTAAGTAACTGAATATTAGTGGTTTTGGTAAAATCTCTAGGAGCGCTCCATTTTTCAATATTAAACATACACTCATAAAACATATACCATTTGAAAGCTCACATTTTTCTGAGTCTAAAAATGCAGTAATCCAAAAGTATCAATAGCAAATAAAAAGTAACTAGGTTTAAATATAAAACCCTATACCGATCAATTTGTGATGTGTGATCTTTACGGGGGCTCCGTCCCGTACCCCCGAGACCTAAATTATACAAATGATAATGTAATAACATATTTATGTTTGGTTAGGTTAGCGTAACAATTACCAAAAATACCATCTTACAACACAGACTGAAGATTTATAACTTAGCCAACCTTTATAATGTAATTAATTACGTCACGCGTCAAACAATTAAACCTAGTTACTTTTTATTTGCTATTGATACTTTTGGATTACTACATTTTTAGACTCAGAAAAATGTGAGTTTCAAATGGTATATGTTTTATGAGTGTATGTTTAATATTAAAAAATGGAGCACTCCTAGAGATTATCCGTGGTTTTTAGCGATTTAGAAGTTTTCATAGCGTGCCGGCTTAATTTAACTTATACTTGTGACGGTTATAAACTAATTTAACTTGCGCGATGCCGTCGCAGAAAGCGTCTTGTGTTAGGTGTCGGGTAAACCGGTGGTATACGGATTTTAAAGATTATAACGGCGGTCCTATGGCGATTACCGAGAGATCAGTTTGTTTCTTTTGCGATTTAAGGGAGGAAATAGTTGACATAAACGGCAGTGTACGTGAGATAACGGAAAGGCTTGCAACGCTTGATGAGGGCAGGGGTAGGGCTATGGTTGACGAAAGCCGAACCAATACTAACGTTGAAGACGTTAGTAATTTGAAGGGTGAGGTGCGTAACCTAGTTTCTAGTTTAGGTAGCTTGTCGGGAAGGTTGGATAGAGTTGAGGAAGGGGTTACGGTTGGTCCGAGATTAGTAGATGGGGAGAGATTTAGAGAAGTTAAGGGTGGAGCTAGGCCGCCTACGTTAGCTAATAGGAATCCCCCCCCCCTATCGAGGTTTCGAACCCTTTCGCCCATTTGGAAAGGGACGTGAATGAGGGGGAAACTATTTTAATTGGGGACTCTTTAGTGCGCCATATGGATAAAGAGTTCGTTGAACGGCATCCAACCAAGAGGAGGAGGGTCTGTCTCCCAGGGGCCAGGGTTGACAGAGTTAGAGACGAAGTGGATAGGATTGACGTTGCCTCCCGTCACTCGATGTTGATGACGATGGTTGGGGGGCAACGACTAGGATAGGCCCGATACGGGAGTGCCTGACCTTTTGGAGAGATATAGGGGGTTAATTAGGTCCCTAAAGGCGAGGTCAGGTAGGTTTTTAGTTCTAGGTATTACCCCTAGGCACGGTTTGGGTCTTAGGATTACGTCTAAAACGATATTTTTTAATACTAAATTACTAAATTAGAAGAGAATTGTGCTAAGGAAAATGTACCCTTCGTAAAACTGTAATCAGAATTCAGTGATCCTAACCTTTTTATAAAAGATATGGTGCATTTTAATGAAATAGGTAATGCTAGGCTAGGTAGGTTAATTGACGAAAACGTTCGAAAGCTGTATAGGTCGAAGCCTTCTTTAAACGTTGTGCGTGGGGAACGCGGGCCCGACGTGAAAAATAGTTTAAAACGCTGGCCCGTGGTAAAAAATAACTTAAACGTCTTTTATTGTAACGCGCGTAGTATTAGAAATAAATTAAATGAATTTACAGAAAGGCGATAAATTATTCCGACAACTACGATATAGTTGCTATCACTGAAACGTGGTTAAATACCGTGACTCGGGACTTGTTGGGGGAATTTGATATACCGGGTTTTAAACTCTTTACTAATGATAGGGTACATAGTATTGGTGGCGGCGTTTTGTTGTACATTCGTAATTCCCTTAGGGCTATCGAGGTTAAGATAGATTTTCCGGCAGCAATTAATGCGATATGCGTTGAAGTTAGGGCGCGTAGTATTAGTTTTAATTTTGTTGTTGTTTATAGACCTCCCGTTCAACCCCTCGATATCGATATTAGATTTTACTCACGTTTTGGTAACTTTATTGACAATCGGAATAGTATAATTGTCGGAGACATTAACTGCCATAATATTAATTACGAGACTTTTACTGGTAATGAGGAGGGTTTGAGATTGATTGAGTTCATGGAAGATAATTTTTTACGACAGATGGTTACCGAACCAACGCGCGGTGACAATATTTTAGATTTGGTGATGACGAACGGCGAAAATATAGTCGAAGGTTTAGAAGTAGGCGAGAGTTTAGAATGTCGTGATCATCAAATTCTTAGGTTTAGGTTATTGATAGAAAACACTGAGGATAGTAACGTAATAGAAGTCCCTGATTTTCGTAGGACCAATTTTGATAGTTTTGCGGGTAGGATGAAAGTAGTGGATTGGGATAACTTATTTATGGGTAATGACACAAATTTGCATTGGGAGGCGTTTAAAGAAAGTTTTATGAATATTGAAAGGGAGTTTATTCCTCGTAGGCCCAAGCGCGCTAGAAATCATGGTAGACCCAAGTTGTGGACTAGGGAAATAGGCGAGTTCATAAACGAGCGTAACAGAGCGTATAGACTTAATAAGCTCAATGGCACGGCAGCTAACTTTAATAGATATATCGAACTTCGACGTCAGGTTAAAAGATCAGTTAGGAATAGTAAGCGTAATTTAGAGATACTTATAGCTGCGAATAGTAAACATAATCCAAAAAAGTTTTTTGAATACGTCAATAAATAATCGTAAGCCGATAAAAGATAACATAGGCCCTCTAGTGGATGTTAACGGCGCTTTGGCTTCTGACGCTCAGGCGATGGCGGGTATTTTCAATAACTTTTTTGCGACAGTTTTTACCGTAGAAGACGTAAATAATGTTCCCGACGTGGACAATATCGTTCCATTTAGTAGCGAGACTATTTTGGATGAAATAACTGTTTACGAGGGTGAGATTGCGCATTATATCGATAGGCTAAAAGTTAGCAAGGCTCCAAGCTATGACGCTTTTTATCCCAGACATTTGAAAGATCTGAAAGACGTTATCGTATGCCCCTTAACGAAGATTTTTAATCAGTCACTCGAAACGAGGATTATTCCTGAAGACTTCAAATTAACTAACGTCACACCCATTTTTAAAAAAGGCGACCGCACAGTAGCTCGCAATTATAGGCCCATTAGCTTAACGTCAATTGTTGGTAAACTTTTGGAATCCGTAGTTAGGAATCGTATCATCGATCACTTAGAAAGTAGAGATTTCATTAATAGTAGTCAGCGTGGGGTCTTTGTTAGCCTTAGCTTCTGTAGATCTGTAGATCTTTACCCTCCGAAATATATGCTTGTTTAAAGAGTTGTACTATAAATAAGACATAAAATTAACGAAATTATTACTTTCGTTATCGTATGCGCATTACTAATATAATATGTGTGACCTTCAAATGATTTTATATACCGTTTCATAAAGTTCAGATACTACGTAAAATATTACGTGTACATAAATATAGTACTGTACTGTAGATGATATTTCTCTAGATTTTATGTACACAGAGAATAAATGGTATCTTTTCCAAAATGCAATTGCTTTACCATATCCCAAATGACGGCGAATATGTGTGTGTGTGTCACGCCATCGGTGAGTGACCTTGAAAATGTAAAACGACATTGTATATAGTACATTGTATAGAATGCATAATAAAACAGAATGTACAGTCCTCTAAAATAGTCGCGCTCCACCCCTGTATAGCCCTCTCCGAGATGTGACAATAACGCAGTGGTGGGAGAGGGAGATGCAGAAGGAAAGAGGAGGTGTGGCTATGAGGAGGGGGAGGGGGAACAGGGATAGCATCCGGTTAGAGCGAGAGGTGGATATCGTGTGTGTCTGTGTGTGTGTGTGGTGTGTGTGTGCGTAAATACTCCCACACTTTATATTTTATCATTGAAACACATATGCTTTCCATCAGTTTCCACTGCAACGTATAAAATAGATCTTGGGTGGGCAATACATAAGCCAAGAGCAACACGTGGCTATCCACCAGAAATGTGTGGCTATTTCGCCTCCTGAATTATCTTGTATTTTTATTTATAAATACCTTCAAATTGGGTGGGGCAAAATTCCCCAGAATTTGCCAGTTGATGGCGCATGCGCAATGAGCATCACTTAACAGCAACCTTCACAGGATTTCAGATTTATCTGAATTCTGAAATGATTTTGGTTGCGTGAAGATTGGCTGTGGTGCTTTGTGCGCATGCGCGAATAGAGTAGTATGACGTCATATGCCAATCTTCATGCAACTATCTTCACCGTGTAAACGCAGCTTAATATTAAATGGCTGGAAGAGGTCACCACCTGACAATGTTGTTTGAACCGTCATTACTTATCATTGTGTCCGCGAGGTCGGTGTCATCTGCAGCTCTGCTACTTTTCCACTGATAAATATTATGGTACTTGTAGGTTATCTACCCCCCACCAATTTTGACAGAATATTTTCGTTAAAACTAACGAAAATATCACGACTTAACCTAACCAATTATCAAGGGCGTACAGTTGATCTATTAGTAAATAGTAAATGCTATTCCAGAAACAAACAATGTTATAATTAATAATAGATCAACTGCACGCCCTTGATAATTGGTTAGGTTAAGTCGTGATATTTTCGTTAGTTTTAACCAAAATATTCTGTCAAAATTGGTGGGGGGGAGATAACCTACAAGTACCAATATTATTTCGACAAACGGGTAAAATTATCTTTCTTTAGAATTTAGAATTTTAGATACTATGCATCGTGTATAAATCGTGAATGCTATATTTGTTCGTCATTGTTTGTAAAAATGTGCATATTTAGGGTTGTATCATTGTCAAGGATAGCTCGTTCGAAATTCATCAGTTAACTATGATACTAGAGCGAGAAATGTTTCGTACATTAATTTTTGCTTTCCTTCCATTTTGTCTACGTATTAATATAATATAGTGCTAATTAGTAGACAGTAATTTGTAATTATAAATGAATATTTCCTCAGATTCAAGAGTTTCTTGTTGCAAACGGAGAAATTCTCAGGAATTGAAAGTGAAGATTGGTAGTGCGATTTGCGGTTTTTGACTGACATTATGGGTCACTTGAATCTTCTTGACACAAAACTTCAGGGAAAACTTATTTGTGAGCAAGCCCAAATGATTAGTGAGTTCAAGTCGAAACTCGGTCTTCTGCTCATACAAGTCCAGAAACAGGATTCTCCACTTTCCCACTCTGGAAAGTTATCTGAAGAAAATGAGGTGATCGATTTAAAAGTGGATAAGGTCCAGGTCTATGTAGCTTGGCTTAAGAAATTGACCCAGAATTTTCAGCTGCACTTCTCTGACTTTGAAAGATTCAACTTGGCCTTCCAGCTGTTGAAGGATCCATTCAATTTCAGCATTGAAAAATCCTCTCAGGAACTCGTCAACTTGCTTTGCTTGGACAAGCATGGATTCGAAGAGGATATGCTTTTGCTGCCAAACCATGATTCACATTCTCGACTCAACAATCGATCTCTTGCTCATATGTGGGAGAATCTTCTGATTGATGGAGATTTTCCTTGCCTGAAGACCGCGATTTCGAAGTTATTTTCCATGTTTGGTTCAACTTGGCTGTGTGAGTCAACGTTTTCATCAGTGACGCTCATTAAGTCCAAGTACCGATCACGACTTGCGGACCTGAATTTGGAGGCGGAGTTGAGATGCGCATTGTGTTCTGATTTTGAGCCAGACTTCAACCAAATGGTAAAAGAAAAAGATTGCAAGATTTCTCATTGATTTAAATGATGTAGAAATGGTTCAATTATTATTTGTTTGCCAAGCCAGTACCGTTAAAATCGCAAAATAAATTTATTTCACACAAATTCTGAGTTTTATTTATTATGTGGCTTATTCACTGGTCGGATAACCACACCTGTGGCTAAAACAAAAAACATATTGCCCACCCCTGAAATAGAGAATATTCTTAAATAGAGAAAAGAGGAATATGGTTAACAATTGGTATACAAAGTATGTAATAGTAATATTGTTGCAATCTACTATAATTTATACAAAAAAGGAAAGGGAAACTTCTTCCATTAGTAAAAAAAAAGGGTCATGATTATCTCGGTTATTATGGTATACCTAAATATAAGAAATGGGTTAAAGTAGGGTGAAAGGGAAACGACTTACAGCTCATATATGGTAGTCACGTAACTTGGATAGCCCAACCCAGATAATACGAGGTATGGCCGCCAACACATACATGTATGAACTGGCAAAGAGTGGACACGTGACCTGTACGGCATTGGAGAGCTTGCAGAAATTAACCGGAGGTTTACAGCCGACCAGTATTTAGAGATACTGGAAGAGGTGATGCTGCCAACCGTAAGGACATACGCTTTGGCCCATCCTGAGCGGATTATATTTATGCAGGTAAGTAATACAACTAAATTATTTTCATTACACAGAATATGCTTTCAAGGAAATAACTTAATTAAGGTTAAGCAGTGTATATTTTAAGGTAATATGATTAAAAGAGGACATTAGTAAATGTAGTTTTAAATGTAATTCTAAATGTACAGTATCTTTATTTTTATTTATTTATTTATTTATTTTTGCGTCCTCTCAAGCTCAAGGCAATTTCAAAAAAGTATGGATGAAATGTGAACTCTCAAGTTTTGCTAATTTCTTTTACAGGATAACTACCTTGTTCATACTGCTAGGATCATCAGACGGTGGTTTCAGGAACAAAGAGATGTCGAGCTGCTGAACTGGCCCACCAAAGGGTGTGACCTAAACCCCATTGAAAATGTGTGGGCAAATGTGGTTAACGCTTGAGAGTCTGGGCACGAGCAGACATCTCGGCACCTGCTGCAACACACCATGGCAGAGTGGGAACTTTTCCGCACGAACCCACAAGTCATCTACAATCACGTGGCATCTGTTCCAAATAGGCTACGATAGGTCATTAATAACAATGGACAATTGTCAGTTCCTTATAATTTGAACATTATGTTTTGTATGTTCTTAAGAAAACCCCTAAATTTACTTGATTCATGTTTATTGAACTACGTTTATTGAACTATGGTATCATTATCTCCATGGATAAACCTTTTTCTGGATAATCATTTGTTGATGATGTATGGACTTTAATTAAACAGAAATACTGTAATATTGCCAGGAGGAAAAGTCGATACTACAACTTATCTTGCACTTTAACTATAACATGGCCACATCAAAATCCTATGATTGAAAGTTTTTAAAGTATCCCACGTTTGTGAAATAACCTAACTACTCTACTCCCTAAATTTAGGAATAATGCATGAATAAAATACATAGTCGTCCTAGCATTACCACCAAAACTACAGTGAACAATATATTTATTCTGTCATTGGTTTTCAAAAAATAAAAGTATTAATATGACAACACCTGAGAGGGGGAGGAGAGGAAAGGAGTGAGAGTGGGGGAGAAAGAGGGATTGAGTTGCTGCCGCATCTCGAAGAGGGCTATACAGGGGTTGAGCGCGACTATTGCAGGGAACTGTACATTAGAAACGTAAATATTCTGACACTTGAATCCTCTGCTGAAATTCCTCTTTAAAGTATACTGCAAGACAAATTATGTAATGCTCACTAAATCATTCGAATGATAGAGGTAATGACGTAAAAGGTGAATTTCTAGTAATTCTTATGTATAAAAGCGTCCAATTTAATAGCCCGATGTTGCTTTAATAACTAATTCTTCTTCATCTTCACTTCAAGTGCCCTCCCGATCGTGAAGAACGTAACTCTTTATTACCAGAAAATGTGATGTAACGAAAGTTGGAATAAAAATTAAAGAAATGGACTACAGTCTTAATATTTCGTGTAGCCTCCATCTGCATCAGTTACATTTTGGAGGCGTCTATTTATGGATGCTACAAGGGTATTGCAAACAATGAGAGTTCTTTGTAGGCTCTCCCAAATCTCACTGACGTGTCTTAGAAAGCCTTTTTCATTTCTTAATATTACAGTATATCGCCACATTCTTCCACCATTACCCCGACACATTCTCAATTTGGTTAAGGTCAGGTGAGTTAGATAGCCAGTCTATTGGTGTCACTTTGTTTCTGTTATCAGCTATCCATTGTCGCACAACGTGAGATGTATGAATAAGGCTATTGTCCTGAATTAAGTGGAAGAGTTCCCCTTTAGGTAGAAAGTAGGCATTGACGCTGGGTAGTAAACCTTTACTTAAAATATCAATGTATTGTTGGCTGGTTAACCTTCCTTTAATCTTCATAAGTTCACCAACTCCAAATGCAGCCATCCACTCCCACACTCCAAGGTTAATTCTTTTGTTCCTTTCAGTTGTTTGAATGTTAGTCCCATCATACCGAATACCGCGCATACGATAGCAATAAAAAAACTATATAGGGCTATGGTTTATTGCCGTCACACTCATCCATTGGAAATTTCCAGCAGATATTGGTGGAGAGTTGAACGGCAAAATCCTATGCTTTTTCGTTAAAAAGTTATGTTTGTGGAGGTCTTCAAAAGACCTCGTTAAGTAGTGTTTTTTTGGTTAATGTTTAATTTATATGCCTTCGGTATTTAGCGCTGCCTAATGGTAAAGAAGGAAATTACCGTACCTTATTATTTCGCTGGGCCTCGCTTCTGGTTGTAGGGCGCGCTGCTCTCTTTCGATGTAGACGGAGTTACGCAACGAGTTTATTCGGGTTAATTAATATAGGCATTCACTACACTTAAATACCTTAAGGAATAGGCCTATCCTTTTGAGAGTATTTTCCTGTTATCCCGGACCCCAGGATATCCTCGCTTTTACGGTCCTAAATTCTAACTAATAATGTGACAGTCCTAAATTATGTAGAACCAAATATATATATATATATATATATATATATATATATATATATATTGATGATTAGTTAGGTTAAGTTGTAATATTTTCGTTAGTTTTAACAAAAATATCACGACTAAACCTAACCAATTGTTGGGGTTCGGGATAAAAAGAAAGTACCCTTTTGAGTTATTAGTTTTATATTATGAGGTATTCACTCAGAACTTATAGGAAGATTAAGTACGTTTTCCTTGCATAAAGCATCGCTGTAACTAAACAGCTCCGAGATGAGCTAATATGAAATTCCTTTTCTTAAAAATTCGCTGACTTTACAGAGTCCCCAGACGTCTAATTTTTGTGTTTTCATTATTTCTTCTCTCGAAGTAATTTTCATGAGTAAGCAATGGAAAATTTTGATACGAACTAATACGTTTTTCTTGTTGTTATGCAGGTCCAAATGCCTACATATGAGGTTTTGTGTATGGCAATTATTTCCATTCCCAATAGGCTTTGTCGCCAATTCCGAGGCAATTTTGTAGTTATTTAATTCAATAAATTAATAATTTGTATTTAATTAAGAAATAAAGGTACCATATACGACACCATATTGTAGGCACGTATAGTTTTTCCATAGCAATGATAAAGTCCATGGCACTAGGTAGGGAGTTTTCTCATTGCAAAATACCACGCTGCCCCAAAATTCATTTCCACGATTAATATATAGTAGGGTGTCCCGTTTTGGACGAATCTCAAAGTTATTAATGTCCAGCCCTCTCATATCGTGACAAATGATGATTTAAGTATGCTAACCAATTTTTAGACCGAAATCAAAATATTTGACCCCCGAGCACTCGATTAAAAAATTTAAGGGTCAAATTTTTTTTTAAATTTTAGTTTTTTTCGATTTTATGCCTATAATTTCAATTTTAGACACTTATAAATGATTCCATCTGATGCGTATTAAAAAAATGAATCATTTGATACCAAATTTATATAGGTTTGGCTTTAAAATTTTGTGTTTATATGATTTTTTTTATATTTTCAAGGCATTTTATTAAAATTTTTAGAGTACTTCTCTTGTTGCTTTCAAGTTTATTAAATAAATAAAGCAAATAAAAGAAAA
This sequence comes from Bathynomus jamesi, assembly GCA_023014485.1. Classification (NCBI taxonomy): domain Eukaryota; kingdom Metazoa; phylum Arthropoda; class Malacostraca; order Isopoda; family Cirolanidae; genus Bathynomus; species Bathynomus jamesi. The sequence continues at coordinate 156,173 of JAJOZX010003437.1, forward strand.
TTAATCGTTTTCCGTTTAATTATCAAACAAAAATGGTAAAAATAATAAAAATATCCCTCTTTTATGGACTAGAAAAATAAAAGCTTCCTTACATAAGAAAAAATAATAAAAAACAACTTTCTTTTCATAAAAAATGACTAAAACTTCAACTAGGACAACATTTTTGATTCCTTCCAGAAAGTAAAGATCAAATTTCGATACAAAGACATTACACAATTATAAAATTAAAACAAGATGAGAAAAAATATAAAACAAGTGCAATGAAAAAAAAGTACTAAACTCCATAAACCTAAAATCTTCCTTTTAAAATAAAGAACTAAGAATTTATTTTCGATTTTTCAAATGCGCGGCTAATCTCTGACATACTTGGTTAATGTTTTTTTCTTGAAATCAGGCACTTTTTGTCTGTCTTCAACCACCTGTAGCAGATATTGTTTTTGTTTTTCATCTCTAGTGATCGAATTAGCATAATCTTCTATTAATTTAACACCTCGTTCGGCCGCGTCATTTACTACTTTCATATAGTGTACAAAATTACTCATTCTTTTGAAATCTTCATCATCTTTCCATTCGTTTTCAGATTTTCTAAGCCAGTTACCAGAATAATTGAATAAATTCAAGAAGAGCCATGAGTTTGGCCCAGCCAGATCCGGAAGTCTCGTGGAAGGGTTAAGTGTAGGAAATGTTGGTGGTCCTCGTCGGTTAGAAAATCCTCGCTTCTCAAATTTCGATATTGATTTAGCAATTTTGGTCTTTAATTCACCACTTAAATTTTCTGAAAATAAAGAAAGCGGTACCATTTCTTCAGTAACATACCAGAGGTGGCGATCAAGGGCCTTAATAGCCTGGTTTGCTACTTCTTCATCGATTTTCTTGCATGCTTGCAAGTCGTGATATAACTGCAGGTCATTTTCAGGTCCTTTTGTCGATGACACCCAAACTTTGATATATATCATTACTATAAATTTGCATACTCTTTCCAGCTTATTCACCATATTTTCAATGTAACCTGCTTGATCACTAAAAGCAAACATTTTTATACAATACATGATTGTAGCCATCCATCTAGCACGATGCGAGGCTCCAGGATGAAGCCAACGAATTCCTTTTGGTGGAGTTTGATTCAAAATCTGTAGGCATAACTCAGCACTTTCTTTATAATTTCCGCGAAGATATTTTGTTACATCTTCAATTTTATTCTTTAAGTATCTGTTTGTTGTTTCCAATGTTTTATGTTTCTTGCTCGTATCTAAATTCTTCCATACAGTTTGTCTAAATTTTTGAAAAATTTCATGATCAGGTGATGTTGATTTGCCAAATATTATTTAAAAAACATCATTCAAAATTCTTTCAAATATATGATGCCTGCATGGCACCAGAGTATCCTCTGTCCTAATAAGTCTTTAGTCTTTTGCAAACACCATTGATCCAACCGGAATTCGATGCGGTTGTATCGAAAACCAACGAAACCACTCTTCCTTCAAGGTTCCAATCCATAGCAGCTTCAAAAGTGGCTTCGGCTTGAGAAAATCCAGTAGCATCAGGGATATCTGGAACCGCTAAAATTTTGCCTTCCTTCGTACTTGGCATTCCCGAAACTAAAATAGCCAACCGTTCTTTCTTTTCACCTCTCAATTCTGTAACTATTTTAGAATCCTAATGGAGCGAAGAGAAATTTGGAGGCTCAAAATCGATTTTCACTTTCTTAGATGTGTTCTCCCTAGTTTTCTTTCCTGCATTCCAAGAAGTTGTTCTGGACAGGCTGACTGTTTCTAAATCTATATCACAGGCAGAAAACACAGTAGCAGCAAAAGCTGTTCTTTGATTTAATGACAAGTTTAATCTGTCAGTTATATTGCTAACTTTAGAAGACTTCATAATATTTTGACGCTTAGGACCTTTTTTCGCACTCGAAAGTTTAAATTCTGGATCATCTTGCTCCGATTCTGAAGACGAATTTTCTTGATAGACCATATTCATTTTAGATGTTCCAGGCATTGCTTTCCTTTGTGATTCTTTTAGTTCACGGTTTTTTATTTCTTGGATTCTTTCAGCTTTAGCTTTAGTTTTCTTTTCATATATTTTATCTAGACCTCCTAAGCACATTTCCCTTTCTCCTCTCTGATCTTCCAGAAATTTAACATCCCAAATTTTCGTTTCATTACTTCTTAGTGGATCTTTCATTATAATTTCTTCAGCGTTCTGAGATCTGATGTCAGTTTTTTTAAAACCTGGTTAAATTCCTGAAGTTTATTGTTATAATTAGGACGTTCTGCAATTCTTGCAATAGTATCTCTCTTTTTAATTAAGTCCTTTAATAACTGTTTAGGTCTCGGATGACGCCCAACATCTTTAGAAGGTATACTGGCCAGGATCCAAAAACGTTTAACTTTTTCCAAAACTACTTTTATTGTCTCCTCTACTGAGTTATTCCTCATGGAATTTCTTTTTAGACTTAAAAAGTGACGAAGAACATCTTCATTTGAGGGAAAAAGTGCCCCTCTGTATAGTTCCAAATGAGGAAGATCTCCAACAACAGAATCATCACGTTCCTTATCTTTTCTTAACTTTCGTTCATTCGAAGCCATAGTTAATCATTAGGTAACTAGTTGACAAGCTAAAATCCTGAAAAAAATAAGAAAAAAGTAAATAAAAACAAACTTTTTAAGCCAAACCTATATAAATTTGGTATCAAATGATTCGTTTTTTTAATATGCATCGGATGAAACCAATTATAAGTATCTAAAATTGAGTTTATAGGCATAAAATCGAAAAAAACTCAAATTTTTAAAAAAATTTAACCCTAAAATTTTCGAATCGAGTGTTCGGGGGTCAAATTTTTTGATTTCGGTCTAAAAATTGGTTAGCATACTTAAATCATCATTTGTCACGATATGAGAGGGCTGGACATTAATAACTTTGAGATTCGTCCAAAACGGGACACCCTAAATTATATAGTCGAGCAAATTCTAAACATAAAATCCTCACCCGGTCCGTAAAAAAGGCTTTCGGGCAGGAATATGGTGTTTGATATGGTTTTGCGCCAGACGGCGAATGACATTATTACTACAGCAAGGTAAATCCAATTGCATTTGTTAAAGGATTCATGGAATCAGGTCTGCAGTATGTTAAAGGGTTATGAATACATAGTGCAAAGTTATATTGTAATTGTATATCTATAAATTATGAGTAGTAAATTAATACGAAATTGCCTGCACATCATTACAAGTGTTATGTAAACATGTTTTCAAATATATCAAAGCATTTTACTTATAATTGCTTGATTCTGGTCTTCATTTATTTTACGCTCATGACCGTATCTTGACCTTGGAGTTCTACTTCGTTCAATATTGTACCGTGTAATCTAACGCTGCACAATTTTCTTACGTACTTCAAACTGTTGAGCTACATCCTACAGGGATGATCGGGCTTCAATCATTACTATGATGCCTCCCCGCATATCTTGCGTTGTTGGATGGCGAATACGTTCTCTCTCCATGCTCGATCGTGAATACTGATAGATAGGATGCTTTCATTAGGGTTTCTCCTTATATGCAGCTTTCTTCATCCCGGGAAATCTCGGGAATTCCCGGAAAAATGAAGCCATTTCCCGGATCCCGGGAAATCCAGGAAATGGTTGTATATTTAAGAGAACGGTAATTTTTTATATTGTTCAATGATAAAATACCCTTTTAGAATTGGGATAACCAATTACTTATGCCTAGATGACCACTTTTGCATTGTAATACTTGAATTGAGTTTACCAATCAGTGGTAGCTATTTATTATTTATTAAACATAATATTTATCATGCGTACTCAGGAAATAAGAATGGTTTTATGTATTATGACGATTTGGTGAGTGACATTAGTATGCCTTTTTACTTTTGATGTAGAAAGAATACTGAAAATTATATCTTTCTCCACAATTTTTGAAACCCATTTTTTCTTCTTTTTTGATTCAGAGTTTATTATAAAAGCAGCTAAACTGACTAAAATGAAGAAAATTAGCATTTTTATGTATTTTCTTCCCTAAAAATAGCCCATAAAATGAAAATAATTATTTAGCATATTTTTAGCATAAAATGGAAACAGGTTTAGCATAATTTTAGGCGATTTAGCATAATTTAGCAGCAGGTTTAACATAATTTGGCTAAAAATTTCTGGAAACACTGCAAGAAAGTTGCCAGAACTATATGACAAAAAGTAGCCCAGCTTTGTAAAAGAAAAAGTAGTAAAATTGAAATTCAATATCACAATTCAAAACAAATAATATTCAATTCAAAACATCGTACGAAAGTCAAAATTATCGTATTTGTGCGATAATTATCGTACGTCTTGCAACGCTGTCTGTGGGTCAGTAAGAAGTTGCATGCAAGATGAGTTGCCTGCGATCGCTAGATAATATACTGAGACTCGGTTCCTTTTATTATACGCAGCACTAGCGACATTCCCTCGGCCAGTTTTTGTCATACGGGTCCACTTTTAGATTGCTCTAAATTGATAATGCTAGTAGGTGTTCATTTAAGAAAGCAGGAAAATAGAATAAAATGTGGCAAATATTATGCAGTTTTCTTTAATTCTACCCAAGAGCTTTCTAATAACAAAAGAAAAAAACAAATAAATCAATAAAAAATAAATTAAGTAATTTTAAAATTTCGGGATTTTCCGGGATATTTGTCCAATTCCCGGGATTTTCAAATCCAATAAAAGCAGCCGGGATCCCGGGAAAGAAACCCTAGCTTTCATAAATAAGTTTCTAGAAATTCATCTTTTATGTCATCACCTTTCTATCATTCGAGTGATTTAGGAGCATTACATAATTTGTCTTGCAGTATAATATAAAGAGGAATTTAAGTAGAGGATTCAATTGTCAGAATATTCAAGTAGTACATCATTTTGACATATATACTGAAAAATTCAGTGGTATAAAAACTCAAAAATTATTTATTTCTTTTAACTACGTGAAAGTACTGAAATGTGGAATCCTATTTTTTAGATGGAAGTAAAGAAGGATTGCATTCGTGTAGTCAAAATGCAATGTATAAACTCTTATTTATTTTATTTTTACGCAATAACTTACCTGATAAAAGTAAGTTCTCCCTGGTGTAATTGAATAGGTTTAAATAGATTTAAATATATTAGTATTATGAATTATACAAAAAGTTAGTACAAACCCGTGCCTACAAAATTACTAGTAGATTATAAAGTCATTCCGCCTTTGTTAGAATCAGTACTGCAAAAAAGAAGTAATAATAATAATAATAATGTTGTCACTCTTTGGTTCCGTAGGCCGAATTGGGCCTGTTGGAAGAATTTCATCTGTTCCACATCCATATTTCCACATCATTTTTCACTGTATTTTCAGTAATATAATTTTGGAAATCGATACAAATTGTCACTCACACCTCGTTTGATGTGGGAAATTCGTGGAGAGGCGAAGGGAAATTTACATTTTAGTGCAGTGGTCGGCAACCTCTGACCCGCGGGTTAATTGTAATATATAGTATAATATAAAATAATAAGGATCAAATGTAGAATTCGGACCCCAGCCTTCTTTAGTTAGCTTTATAAGGCTAACTAACGAAAATATCACGACCTAACCTAACCAATCGTTAGGTTAGGTCATGATATTTTCGTTAGTTAGCCTTATAAAGCTAACTAAAGAAGGCTGGGGTCCGAATTCTACATTTGATCCAATAATAAATATTATTACATGAAGAGTTTTTTATTTTAAAATGTCCCGAAAATATTGTATTTTTATTTAAATTTTGAACACTGACCCATTATCAAATTACCTCTAAATCAAATTGACCCAGTTTCAAAAAAGGTTGCCTACCACTGTTTTTAGTGTATGGTGTTAGCGTGTAGAGAAAACAAAGTTGTTGTTTATGCTACTAACTACATTACTTTGTCTCCGTACTAATACTGAGGATCGTACGACGAAGAAAACGTACAGCTTTACGTTGAATCCTAACCACGGGTAGCTACATCATCTAGACGCAAAGGAAGGTCACCCGTCCAACTACTATACCCAGACCGCTTAACTTCGCTGACCTATGATAAAAGGAAACGATGGAAAGTAAAGAAAGTTCGCAATTAAACTCTCTACGCACGTGATAACTACAGCGCAAGCAGTTGTTTGCAGGAAATGTTCACGCAGTAGTTAAATCTAAAAAAAAAGGTATCCAATAGCTGGAGGAAACAGCAGTAGCAGTGAATAAAATTTGAATGTCAGTAATCACCAGTGTGTTTTATATTTAATTCTTTTTCAATAGTTGCCGTTTATGATTCGCGCTCGGACTGTATAATATTGGATATGAGATTGACAAGCCCATTTCGCACTTTCGTGTTTCAGTTGTCAAAGTTTAACCGTTAAAATTATTTAAAAATGTGTAAAGACTTTGGTAATAAAAAATGAAAGGGAGTGACACTGTGACGACTAGAATCACACGAGAATCAAATATTAATGATAATGATACGCTTTATTGGCAGGATATATATCCCATAAAATATTACACTATTCTTGGAGGTAATAAACGATAAGATAAAATCAAACAATAATAAGTTTAAAATACTAATAATTATGACTAAAGGAGAAATAAGAATAAGACACGTTCTGAAACGAGTAATAATAAAAACTACCCACAGCTAACACTACAAAAGGAAAAAAAGAGGAAATGAAAATAAAAAAGTACCCGTATACACTATATATGGATTATATGGTAATGATAATAACAATGATAATGTTTATTGGCAGGAGACGGATCCCATAAAAAAAAGCTACAGTATCCATGAAGGTAATTAACAATACAACTACTTAAACAATGAGTTTAAAAAACAAAAAGGACTACGGTAATAGAAAAAATAACAATAATACACGTAATGAAACGAGAAATAATAAAATTAGTAATAACAGCTTCCCAAAAGTAGTACAGTACTAAGACAAAAAAATAAAGAGTAATGGAAAAGCTGTTGCAAGAGTTAAGTGGAGTTATAGACAAACACTTTCATACCAAGAGGTCCACAGTCTGGAAGATATAAAGCAGGACTGATGAATAGCTTGGACAATTAGATTGCCTGAGGTTTCAGTTATTCGAATTAGACTGTACTGAACACGTTTTGTTACCTCAGGGAGGCTTGGGGGGTTGTAATAACGAACATTTGAGAGGCTGAGCATGTTGGGGATAACTTATGCAGCAGCCTATAGAATCTGTTGTAAAGCAAATTCAGGGTGCTGCAGAAACCTTTTTTATAATTAACCCAGGATCGCTGCCCATAAATATTAGTGCAGAAAGTACGAAAAAGAGTGACTTTAGCTTCGCTTGTACAGAATCTGGAGTTCCTTATAATCATGTTTGCCTTAGCATAGTAACTCCGATATTGTTTCTTGATGTCCGAGTCGTCACTGAAGGAGCTGGTGATAGTTTGACCCACATACTTAAGTTCTTGTTTCTGCTCTATTGGTTCGCCACTCATTTTGAAAAGAATATTAGCTGTTTGTTTGAGTTTTTAGGATGAAATTGCATAACCTCATTTCCAGTAACGTTAAAATTAATGTCATGGTTCTGTGAATATGGTTCATAGACTTTTATAAGATGATCCAGACCTTTCACCGAAATGCTTATTAACACCATATTATCGGCATAAAGAAAGTTATTTATCCTCATTTCATCTATGCAGCATCCCACTCTTGCCTCATTAAAAGAAGTAATTAAGCCATGAATATATACATCAAAGAGGAGAGGAGAAAATAAGGAACCTTAAAAATACTAACTCGTCCAGTTAATTACTAAATATTCCTTCCTTACCAACACACACACACACACACACACACATATCATCCCTTTTCTGTCCAACTCTCTAATGCAAGGCTTAATCAGTATTCTTAGTCTTTCATCTAGTCAACTGGTGAACTCTGGAACAATCTTCTATCTTTTTTTCACCCTGTCTATGACCATCACTGTTTCGAACGCAGAGTATCCAGGTATCTCTAAAACTCTGGACCTTGATTTTGGCTCTCTCCTTCTTCTGTAGGGGGCATTTTTGCAGGCATTCGCACATGGCCCCTCCTTCCTGCATAATACACACACACACACACACACACACACACACATATATATATATATATATATATATACTGTATATATATATATATATATATATATATATATATATATATATCGTAAAGAACGACGCTTTGTATAGGAGAATATTCCGCGCAAGATGAGAGCGAAAGAACGAAACAAATGAAAAAATGAGGTAACCACCCGTGAATCGAACCCGGGATCTTCCGATTGCCGGTCAGATATGATAACCATTACACCACGGGCCTCACTCAATCAAAAGTCGTAATTCCTCTACATGCGCACAGAAACCAATGCCCCAAAGGGGCACCTCCCGCATGCCGTAACATTATATACATTATAACTGCAAACACGCAGTATAACTAACGTAAAGAACGACGCTTTGTATAGGAGAATATTCCGCGCAAGATGAGAGCGAAAGAACGAAACAAATGAAAAAATGAGGTAACCACCCGGGAATCGAACCCGGGATCTTCCGATTGCCGGTCAGATATGATAACCATTACACCACGGGCCTCACTCAATCAAATGTCGTAATTCCTCTACATGCGCGGAATATTCTCCTATACAAAGCGTCGTTCTTTACGTTAGTTATACTGCGTGTTTGCAGTTATAATGTATAATGTTACGGCATGCGGGAGGTGCCCCTTTGGGGCATTGGTTTCTGCGCGCATGTAGAGGAATTACGACATTTGATTGAGTGAGGCCCGTGGTGTAATGGTTATCATATCTGACCGGCAATCGGAAGATCCCGGGTTCGATTCCCGGGTGGTTACCTCATTTTTTCATTTATTTCGTTCTTTCGCTCTCATCTTGCGCGGAATATTCTCCTATACAAAGCGTCGTTCTTTACGTTAGTTATACTGCGTGTTTGCAGTTATAATTTATATATATATATATATATTTTAGGGTGTAGTGGTTAGCGTCGCTGACTACGAATCCATCGGCTCCGGGATCGAGACCCGGTGACGGCAGCCGGCGTGCAGCAAAACCCAGCTGTTCATCCTTCCAAACAATAAAGAAAGTGGTTGATAGATAAATAGGTACCCTGGGTGGCCTAGTGGTTAAGACGCTGTGCTGCTGGTGGGGCGTGGTTCGGATTCCACGTTAAACTGTAGGTCTAAGGTGGAGTGAAATGCGTGACCTTCGTCAGAATGAACAATTCGGCGGAAGCTAATCAAAGGTTAAAAGTTATATATACTATATAGAAGGTGTTTCACAACCGGTCTGCCATACTTTGGGGGTGATTTCGGGGGTGATATCGAGTAAAAAAGTAAATACAACATAGGTGCTATTTCCAACCGTTGCGGAGCTACGGACGTTTTAAGATGTGCAAACAACAAATCCCAACTTGTGTGTAATTCAATACATGGCAGTACTCGTGGTAGTTTTGGTTAACGAAGTTACCACTACTAATCCTGTTTTTTTCTTTCAGTTGGTTCTGATCTGTGGTACGAGACACTGTGTTGCGCTAAGGTGAACAATCACAATGAATCAACAGTTCACACCCGCTGAATACGCTGATATCCATTTCATTTATGGATTCTGTGATGGTAACAGCAGAGCAGCAGTTGAAGAATATCGAAGACGTTTTCCGAACCGCCGAATACCGAACAGGCAAGTGTTTAGTGACACACACCAGAGATTAAGGGAAACAGGGACAATTGTTCCACGTAACCAAGAACATGTAGCACGATGGCCCGTTCCTGTGGAGGAACGCAAACTGGACCAAGTACAACGTAGCCCAACTACCAGTGTTCGAAGGATTTCTAGACGAATTGGTGAATCCGCTTCGCGTGTATGGCGAACCATACATGATGAGGGTTTGTATCCCTACCATTTGCAACGTGTGCAAGCTCTTCAACCAGATGATTACGGTAAACGTGTTCAATTTTGCCAGTGGATGGTTATGCATCGCCAAATTCTTAATGGCACATTGTTTAATGATGAAGCACAATTCATTCAGGATGGAATTAAGAATAGACGAAATTCCCACTTGTAGTCCGCCGATAATCCCCACGGTATCGTTGAGGGAAGCTTTCATCATCGATTCTCAGTGAATGTTTTGTGCGGTGTAATTGGAGATCAACTGATTGGACCGTTCGTTTTTGAACAACGATTAACTGCTGATATTAATCTGAACTTCCTGACGAACGAATTGCCACTTTTGATGAATGACGTGCACTCTGAGACAAGGCGCAGGATGTTCTTTCAGCACGATTGGGCGCCACCACATTTTGGTCGGATTACTTGAATCAGAGGTACGGGAATCTTTGGATTGGTCATGCTGGTCCAATATCGTGACCCCCCCGAGATCTCTGGACCTAACGCCGTTAGATTTCTTTTTATGTGGCCTTATGAAAAAGATGGTCTACAAGACCAAAGTACAAACGAAAGAGGAACTCTTGCGTCGGATTATGGATGCTGCCGCTGCCCATTGAAATTATTCAATGGGCAATGGACTATTATTGTTTGGAACGAGCAAGGCTGTGCATTGAAAACAGGCGGACATTTTCAACATTTATAACGTGTATCTCATAAAATGTAGCAATAAATACATCAGATTAATACTCTCGTTTTTTCTTTTCGTGCACCTGAAAGCGTCCGTGGCTCCGCAACGGTTGGAAATAGTTCCGATGTTGTATTAACTTTTTTACTCGATATCACCCTCCAAATCACCCCAGAAAGTAAGGCAGAGCCACTTGAAAATAGCCCTCAAAATTAGTGCACTGAAAACCGCGTGGAAATCATTACAACTTCTGCTCTTCAAAACACTCGTGGTTACTGCACAGTAACACTTCCAGACGTTAACTGAGCCCCCATCAACATAAATTACCAAAAAACAAAACAAATATACACTCAAGTGGTTCACTCTGTATGTATATATATATATATATATATATATACACACAGTATATTTAAACCATCAAAATATTTTATTATTATTTTAAAATGTTGAATACAAAATTTAATTAAAATAAAAGGTTTCATGTATTTCCTTAAAGTTTTCCAAGTGCTTTGTCATTAAAAATTTTCACTCCCCTTTTGGAATTCTTGCATAATTTATTTTGTACGATATATATATACATATACAGTGCATATATATATATATATATATATATATATATATATGTGTGTGTGTGTGTGTGTGTGGTGTGTATATACCTAGAGTAGGATCAGAAGAGTTACTTAAAAACACGAGAAATTAAAGGATTTTTAAAAATAAATAATGAGGTATTTCAGAGCGTGATTACATCTGATCGATTTGACATTCTATCGACAAGTATATTGTGGCTTAGATTAAGTTAGATTAGGTTAGGGTAGGTTAGCATAGGTTAGGTTACACTAAGTTAAGTTAGGTCTTTAGTTTTTTTAGATTCGATGGTACAGTGTTGTCAATCGGATAGGTAAAGTTGTTTTCATTGCTCGACATGAAATCTAATTCGCACTGAGCGGAACCACCTGACCGATTAAACCGCCCTGCGAATTCAAAGTTTTTGCGAGTTGTTTCAATGAAAATGGGTGATTCTAGGCAATAAAGACATGCTCTTTTCAGCTGTATATTTATTTTTTTCCTGTCACATCTAGATATTCCACGATCACACGCGTAACGTATAGATAAGAAAATGTTATCAAGTGGATAAGAGAAAAGACGAATCATATGGCATATGTTATTCAATTCAAACATTTTACACTCGTAATGCATGCCCAGAAACACATATTATACACACATACACACACACACACTAATATATATAATACATGTAGATAGGGATTTAAGTAAGACAGTATATTTACATATATATAAAAATTATGAATGACTGAACCAACCATTCATAACAATAACGCATTGAATTTATAGAGCAGTCAGTAGCTAAAGAAACTTCCTTTTCGTCGATTTTCTCTTGTGTACTGATTTCGGTACATCTCTCTTTAGACTCCAGCAATAGTCTGCCATCATTCGAACATCCCATATCCCCTGATACCTTCATTCCATTTCTGAAATATCCTGGTGGAATCTTTCTCCCTGTTCCTCGCTTACTGCCGCGCCTAAGTTTTCAGAAAAAATCAAGATGAGAGTCTAGGAAATGTCTCTTAACACTCATTTTACATCCCAGCAAACGATATTTTCGGACCATGTTTTTAACTATTTCTTTGTAGTCATCAGATTTCCTGTTACCAAGGAAGTTGTTCACGACAGTCTTGAAAGCTAGCCAAGCATCTTTTTCATGACCCGTCTTGAAATGCTGGATCGCTTAGGAGTTGCTTTATTTGAGGACCGACGAACACGCCTTCCTTCAGCTTAGCATGACTGATTTGAGGGAAGTTTTAACATAAAAATCCAGATCCTTCTTTGTTGAGACCTTTGACGAAATTTTATTTTCCATTAATCCAAGCTTTATGTGGAGGCAGCAGTATCTTGTTACAGTCTATCAGTAGATTAGCAATGATGTTTGCTTGTCCTGGAGTAATATGCATTCTCTGAGGTCATTCTTTCCTCATATAGTGTTCCTCCCTGTCTCTGCTATTCCACAGACATAAAAAGCATGGGTATTTTATAAAGCCAGCCTATTGGCCTAAAAGAAGGCCGCTCACCTTAAGATCACCACAAACAAACCATTGTGTTCCTCATAGTCTATCTTGTTTAAAAGAAATGAAAGATTTCCATGAGTCTCTCTCAAATGAACTGAATGCCCTATAAGCAGAGAGGTAACTTTGTTTCCATTATGCAGTAAGACAGCTTTCAAACTTCGCTTTGAGGAATCAATAAATAGGCGCTAGTCACATGGCACATGGTTGGTAGTCTTTGCCCATCGCCTTCATCAGACCTACTATATCGTTGCAGTATGCCAGTGATTCTTCAGTCGAGAAAAAATGTATGAAATCTTTTTCACGATGTCTGTACCAGTAGAATGTTGTCGAAGGAGCGAGTAGATTCCCTTTTTTGAGCCTTGATCCCAGAAGTTCTGCCGAATCTTTCGGTAATGCTAAATCTTTTACTAGGTCATTGAGATCACTCTGACTTATCAATTTTGGTGACTGATTTTCGGCCACAGCATATTCTTCGTCATGTTCATTTGAACATGACTCTGCTGTTATTGAGATATTGTCTACATCTGAATCAAAATTTTCAAAATCAAGAGGCGGCTTCGGCACAAGAATTTCACTTGAATGTGGCACAGGGAGGATGGTTGATGGAATACTCGTATATGTGATGTGCCTCTTATTTTTATTATTATATCCAGCCACGTTTGTCATGCAGAAGTAGCAATCGTCGTAGTGATTTCTCGGTTCTCTCCAAATCATGTTGATGCCGAAAGGCATTTCCTTCTTCTTCCCACAAGCCCACTGACGCAAACATTCCACACATGACTTACAAACATAATGTGGAGCCCAAACCTTGTCCTGGTCGCCGATCTTACAGCCAAAGTAGGTGTGGTAATGTTTTCGTACTTGTACAGTGATTTCTTGCCTTTGTTTAGAAGTAGTAAATCGTCCGCATATATAACAAAATGAATTAGGTGTATTATTACAAACTCTCGGCATATTTAATCCAAATCTGAAACAAAGAAAATGTACATTAGTTCAATTTTGAAATGAAATGAGATGCTTACGCTTATGAACTCATAGCAAACGAACCATAATTGGAAATACAGATGCCCTTGTTGTCATATGAGAGAGGTACATTTCTCAAGAAATAGAAGCGTTTGGGTAGAATAACCTACGCCACATTCCTATCATTCCTGACGTGCCAAATACAAATTATGCATTGTATCTCAACTCACACACCATGAGCTTTACTAAAATACTATAATTTTCTAAACAACTCATACAATGCAGGGCAGTGTTATCAATACAATTTATCAGTCAAAATTATCACCTTATGGATACTGCGTCCAGATGAGCAGACGGGAACTCCTTTGAAGACAGAATAAGTGCTTCATATTGATTCTGTGACGAACAGTATTAACTTTAAAAAGTTTGAACAAGAAATGAATTTCAAATTTCGTTGATAGGTGAAAGTTTGGACAAATCCATGAAAGAATCTCCAAATTTGTTAAAACGTGAAATTCATTCCCTGAATACCAAGTTTCTGTGAGAAAATTTCATTTGCAAAGTTTATAAATTAATGAATAAAAATAATTTATTCAAAAGGATTTAAGTAAAATTGCGTACAATACACTGAAAAATTAAATATTTATAGTGTAACTAAATACACCGTTGATAGGTTTAAATTATTGCAAAAGTGGGTATGAACCAAAATGATTAATGTTCTTTTAGGAGTTACATCCAGATAACCATCTCTCCTTACACCATTCAAAAGGACTCATCTTGGCTTGATCAAAGTTCATTCGACAGATAAACTTATACTGAATATATATATATACATATTTAGGTTACTTGGATAACATTCTTTGAACTTAAACATAAATCTAGGAATAATAGAAGAGTATATATTTTTTTTCAAATTTCAAAAGAATGTATGCCAAGAATATTAGACCAGTAATCAAAAGGACGGCGTATAACGTCTCTGAAACGACATGGATTCACTTCTCTTTATCGGATTATTTCTTAATGTTATCTTCAGTATGGCATTTGAAAATAAAGTTGATATTAAGTACTAAAAAATGCTTTTATTTATAACACACACACACACACACACACACACACACACACACACACACACATGGCTGGTCAGGGATTTTGCACAGGAATCTGTCCAGCTGGTTCTTGAAGTTATTCAGGTCGGTGTGCTGGAGATTCCTTACTTCTCTCGGTAGGGCAATGAAAAACTTTGGGCCTCGTATTCTGAGGGTATTTTCCATCCTCGTTTTCATGGTCCCCTGTCCCACAGCAGCTGGGACTGTCCAATATCTGTCTCTTCTCTCATTCCAGTTTGTTTCTATTTCATTTCTAAGGTTAGGGACAAAGCCCTCAAGTATTTCCCATATGTATATTATTGTGTACTGCTCTCGCCTTCTTTCGAGAGAGTAGAGTTTCAGGGATTGTATGAGCTTGTGAGTACTGAGCAATACTCAATTATTGGTAGGACTAGGCTCTTCCATAATTTGAGCATGATGTTTGCTTTTCTGCTGCGGAAGCTCCTTCAGATGATTTCCATTATTTTTCTAGCCGTTGTAATTTTGATGTTGTAGTGCTCTCTGAATTCTGTATCCGACGACATTATTACTCCCAGATCACTGACTTGTAGATTTGGTGTTATCTGTTTGACTTGCAGAGTTTTGTAATTTTTATTCTGCAGCTCCTTGTTGTTACCATATCTTAGAAGTTGGAATTTTTCTTCGTTGAATTTCATATTGTTGTCTTCAGCACACAGGAATAATGTTTCAATATCGTCTTGTAATTTCCTTATGTCACCTTCGTTCAATATTTCCTTACATATCTTTGTGTCATCTGCGAAACATAATACAATACTGTCCTTAATATCTGCATCAATATCTGCAATCACTATTATGAACAGCAAGGGAGCTAATACTGTCCCTTGTGGGTCAGAGCTCATGACTTCCGAGATTTCCGACTTAACTCCGTTTACCACCACTCTTTGTGTTCTTTGCATCAAGAAATTAAATATCCATCTTGCGAGCTTTCCAGTAATTCCTGTATTCTTAAGTTTGTGTGCTATGATTCCATGGTCACATTTATCGAAGGCTTTAGCAAAGTCCGTATATATTACATCTATGTTTTGTCCTCGACACAATGTTTCCAATATTTTCTCCTGGTGGCCTAGTAGCTGTGATAGGTATGATCATCCAGCCCTGAAGCCACGTTGATTTGGGTTGTATAAGTCTTTCTTGTAGGTAGCAGGTAGTTTTGCCTCTAATTATACGTTCAAAGCACCTTATAAGGTGTGAGGTGAGAGCCACTGGCCGATAATTCTTGGGCATATACAGGGTGTTTCATAACATGTTGGACGCACTTTCAGGATGGGTTCAGGAACCTGAAAACAATGAAAAAAGTTTATATAAACATATGCCCGAAATCGCTTTGTTTCCGAGTTACAGCCCGTTTTGTGTTCCAGCAATTCTTTCCGCAAACTGTTTACAAACATTGCTTGCCGACAATGTTTGTGAGTGTGTACGAAACTTATTTCATGTATGGCCTTGCCGATTGTAATGTTTCGCACACTTTATGACATGTTTCAATATCGTTGAGTGTAGAGCCATCAGTCAGTCAGATGTGCATCGCGGTGTTTCACTGTTCGTAGTCGTAACTTCTTACCGTGAATAAGTGCAGTCCAGTGAAAAAAAAATTAAAGGTTTTTGTGCTATTCAGTGATAGTGTGCATTTGAAGTGAGAATGGAGGCTTATTGAAACGGAGAAATGGCAGACATGCATCTCATGTATGGACTTGCCGAGTGTAATGCAGCCGCAGCAAGACGTCTGTATGCAGAAAGGTTTCCGAATCGCCAGATAAGAAAACCTTTCAGAGAAAAGACGATCGTCTTAGTGATACAGGCTCATTCAACAAGCGAGTTTCAGATGGTGGTAGACCAATCAGTGCCAGAACTGTTGAGTTGGAGGAGCGGGTCCTGAATCGCGTGGAGGAACATCCTAGTGTTAACACTCGAAGGATAGCAGCAGCAGGGGGTGTAAGATACACAACTGCGTGGAGAATTTTACGGGAACAACAGCTTTACCCATATCAGATTCAAAGAGTACAAGGCCTTTCTGAAGCTGATTTCCCACCACGAGAGGCATTTTGTACTTGAATCCTTCAACAGTGTGCTCGCGATCCTCTTTTTTCTATCCACCATGTTGTTTTCTGATGAGGCTACCATCACAAGAAGTGGCGTGATCAATTTTCACAACACTCATCACTGGGCTGAAGAGAATCCGCATGCCATCATCGAGACAAGGCACCAACAACAATTTAGTATCAATGTATGGGCAGGACTTATTGTCGACGACTTAATCGGTCCTCATATTTTGCCTGGAAGATTAACAGGAGAATCCTATTCCAATTTTTTAAGGAATGAGTTAAGCGATTTACTAGATGAAGTTCCTCTTAGTGTCCGACGTTGTATGTGGTTTATGCATGATGGCGCTCCGCCTCATTTTAGTCGAGTAACCAGAGACTATTTGGATGACCATTTCCCTGATAAATGGATAGACCGTGGAGGACCCATTGCGTGGCCTGCTCGCTCCCCGGACCTGAATCCACTCGACTTTTACCTGAGGGGTCATCTGAAATCCATCGTTTACATGACACCCATTGACAACGTTGAAATGCTTCGCCAACGTGTAGAACAAGGATGCCAGAAAATCCGAGCAATACCTGGAATGTTTGAACGCGTCAGGCAGTCTATGACGACGCGTGTTCAGGCGTGTATTCAAGCGCAAGGCGGTCATTTTGAGCATTTCCTTTAAAAGGTAAGGCGGATACTTGGTGGAACACATAACGGGCTAACTCGGAAACAAAGCGATTTCGGGCATATGTTCATATAAATTTTTTTCATTGTTTTCAGGTCCTGAATCCAGGACCTGAGAATATATATATATATATATATATATATATAACCTGTGATAGCTTTAGTTAGCTTCCGCCCGAATTGTTCATTCTGACGAAGGTCAAGCTTTTCACTCCACCTTAGACCTACAGTTTAACGTGGAATCCGAACGACGCCCCACCAGCAGCCCAGCGTCTTAACCACTAGACCACCCAGGGTACCCATTTATCTACCAACCACTTTCTTTATTGTGTGGAAGGATGAACAGCTGGGTTTTGCTGCGCGCCGGCTGCCGTCAGCGGGTCTCGAACCCGGGGTCGATGGATTCGTAGTCAGCGACGCTAACCACTACACCACCGAGGCGCATCATATATATATATATATATATATATACATATATATATATATATATATATATATATATATATATATATATATACATTTCAACTGCAAAGAACACGCAGTATAATTAACGTAAAGAACGACGCTTGTATAGGAGAACATTCCGCGCAAGATGAGGAGGGAGAACGAACAAATGAAAAAATGAGGTAACCACCCGGGAATCGAACCCGGATCTTCCGATTGCCGGTCAGATATGATAACCACTACACCATGGTCCTCACTCGATCAGAAGTCGTAATTCTCCTACATACGCGCAGAAACCAATGCCTTGAGGGGGGCACCTCTCCCATGCCGCACCTATATATACACATTTCAACTGCAAAGAACACGCAGTATAATTAACGTAAAGAACGACGCTTGTATAGGAGAACATTCCGCGCAAGATGAGGAGGGAGAACGAACAACTGAAAAAATGAGGTAACCACCCGGGAATCGAGCCCGGGATCTTCCGATTGCCGGTCAGATATGATAACCACTACACCATGGTCCTCACTCGATCAGAAGTCGTAATTCTCCTACATACGCGCAGAAACCAATGGCCCGAGGTGGGCACCTCCCGCATGCCGCACCTATATATACATTTCAACTGCAAAGAACACGCAGTATAATTAACGTAAAGAACGACGCTTGTATAGGAGAACATCCCGCGCAAGATGAGGAGGGAGAAAGAACAAATGAAAAAAATGAGGTAACCACCCGGGAATCGAGCCCGGGATCTTCCGATTGCCGGTCAGATATGATAACCACTACACCATGGTCCTCACTCGATCAGAAGTCGTAATTCTCCTACATACGCGCAGAAACCAATGGCCCGAGGGGGGCACCTCCCGCATGCCGCACCTATATATACATTTCAACTGCAAAGAACACGCAGTATAATTAACGTAAAGAACGACGCTTGTATAGGAGAACATCCCGCGCAAGATGAGGAGGGAGAACGAACAAATGAAAAAAATGAGGTAACCACCCTGGAATCGAACCCGGGATCTTCCGATTGCCGGTCAGATATGATAACCACTACACCATGGTCCTCACTCGATCAGAAGTCGTTAATTATAATGCGTGTTCTTTGCAGTTGAAATGTATATATACTGTAGGTGTGGCATGCGGGAGGTGCCCCCCTCGGGGCATTGGTTTCTGCGCGTATGTAGGAGAATTACGACTTCTGATCGAGTGAGGACCATGGTGTAGTGGTTATCATATCTGACCGGCAATCGGAAGATCCCGGGTTCGATTCCCGGGTGGTTACCTCATTTTTTCATTTGTTCGTTCTCCCTCCTCATCTTGCGCGGGATGTTCTCCTATACAAGCGTCGTTCTTTACGTTGATATATATATATATATATATATGAGAAAAAAAAAAATAAAAAAAAATATATATATATATATATATATATGTTAAACACAGACCGTGCATGGAACAAGGAACTCTTCTGGGAAAATTAAATCCACTATAGTCCGGATAAGTAATGGTAAATGACAAATACCATAGTTTTTTCTTTTTCATGATTTTAGCCCGACGTGGGCAACGGGTCTCTCGCAAAGAGATCCCATAAATATAGCTTCCCTCACCAGCTATCTGCAAAGCAGACAGGATCCAGCTTTGGGACATGGATCTAGGGTTTAAAGCAAGCCTAGATCCCTACATTCAGAACCCCTATATAAGTAAAAGACTCGTTGCATTCACGTCGTGTTGAATAAATCAAAGAAAAAGGGGGTAACTATTGTATTTTTAGCCAAAAAAACCAAAACTTAAACCTCAACCGGGACATTGAGCGTCCACTTTTCAAGGCACGAAACACGTCCGTTTAGTATACACAAACTCAGAATGGTTCCCTGAGAACATTATATGTTAAACACAGACCGTGCATGGAACAAGGAACTCTTCTGGGAAAATTAAATCCACTATAGTCCGGATAAGTAATGGTAAATGACAAATACCATAGTTTTTTCTTTTCATGATTTTAGCCCGACGTGGGCAACGGGTCTCTCGCAAAGAGATCCCATAAATATAGCTTCCCTCACCAGCTATCTGCAAAGCAGACAGGATCCAGCTTTGGGACATGGATCTAGGGTTTAAAGCAAGCCTAGATCCCTACATTCAGAACCCCTATATAAGTAAAAGACTCGTTGCATTCACGTCGTGTTGAATAAATCAAAGAAAAAGGGGGTAACTATTGTATTTTTAGCCAAAAAAAACAAAACTTAAACCTCAACCGGGACATTGAGCGTCCACTTTTCAAGGCACGAAACACGTCCGTTTAGTATACACAAACTCAGAATGGTTCCCTGAGAACATTATATGTTAAACACAGACCGTGCATGGAACAAGGAACTCTTCTGGGAAAATTAAATCCACTATAGTCCGGATAAGTAATGGTAAATGACAAATACCATAGTTTTTTCTTTTTCATGATTTTAGCCCGACGTGGGCAACGGGTCTCTCGCAAAGAGATCCCATAAATATAGCTTCCCTCACCAGCTATCTGCAAAGCAGACAGGATCCAGCTTTGGGACATGGATCTAGGGTTTAAAGCAAGCCTAGATCCCTACATTCAGAACCCCTATATAAGTAAAAGACTCGTTGCATTCACGTCGTGTTGAATAAATCAAAGAAAAAGGGGGTAACTATTGTATTTTTAGCCAAAAAAAAACCAAAACTTAAACCTCAACCGGGACATTGAGCGTCCACTTTTCCGGACTATAGTGGATTTAATTTTCCCAGAAGAGTTCCTTGTTCCATGCACGGTCTGTGTTTAACATATAATGTTCTCAGGGAACCATTCTGAGTTTGTGTATACTAAACGGACGTGTTTCGTGCCTTGAAAAGTGGACGCTCAATGTCCCGGTTGAGGTTTAAGTTTTGGTTTTTTTGGCTAAAAATACAATAGTTACCCCCTTTTTCTTTGATTTATTCAACACGACGTGAATGCAACGAGTCTTTTACTTATATAGGGGTTCTGAATGTAGGGATCTAGGCTTGCTTTAAACCCTAGATCCATGTCCCAAAGCTGGATCCTGTCTGCTTTGCAGATAGCTGGTGAGGGAAGCTATATTTATGGGATCTCTTTGCGAGAGACCCGTTGCCCACGTCGGGCTAAAATTATGAAAAAGAAAAAACTATGGTATTTGTCATTTACCATTACTTATCCGGACTATAGTGGATTTAATTTTCCCAGAAGAGTTCCTTGTTCCATGCACGGTCTGTGTTTAACATATAATGTTCTCAGGGAACCATTCTGAGTTTGTGTATATATATATATATATGGCATCGGCATTGGCCAAATTTAGCCAATTTTCTTACCGATTCTTTGAAATTTTAAAAATTTCACTACAAGACAAAATCTATATTTATAGAAAATTGAACATACAAAAAAACACTATTTATGATTATTTCTACTCATTTCAAAGTGTAATTATATAAAAATATGGTACTTTTGCATTATCCTCCCAACATTAATTTTTTTTTATAATGGAAGGAAAATAAAGTACGTTAGCAAAACACTTGCGGCGGGCTGTTTTTAACCTAACCTAACCTAACCAAACCTAACCTAACCTAACCTAATCCTAACACTAATTTTTTTTATAATGGAAGAAAAATAAAGTACCATAACCAAAACCAAACCAACATTATATGAAAAAATTAGTGTTGTGAGGATAATGCAAAAGAACCAAAAATATTTTACATTTGCATATAAAAATATAAAAATATTTTACATTTACACACACACACACACACACACACACACACATATATATATATATATATATATATATATATATATATATATTATATATAATAAAAGGTACTCATTCTTTAGTGCCTTTTGCGGTGCCAATGGTATGGAGAGAACAAAGAGACCACTCGACTGAGTCTTACTTCTGTTTAACGAAGATAAGTGGACATTCCTCAGAATCTAAGCATGTGATTCAATATCCTAATTTACTGTCAGCCATACGACCTCTTTCACATTGTAACGATTTGCTTGTACCAAAACCACCAAAGACATGGACTTTAGATGATGATGATGATGAACTTGATGATGAATCTCGTAATGAACCTTTGGACAGACAAGATGACATGAATACACAATTTCAACCACCTTCATTGGATGAACCTCATTTAATTTCTCAGTCAGAATTAAATGGTGATGTCAGAGAGTTGAATCTATCTAAAAATCAGGCTGAACTCTTAGGTTCTAGATTAAAAGGTTGGAATCGCTTACAAATGACTGTAAAAATATCATCATTTCTTAAGCGTCAGAGACACTCCACATTGTTTTTCTCTATGGAAAGTGATTTAGTGTATTGTAATGATGTGAACGCTCTTATGGAGGCACTTGGTCGAGAGCACAATCCTAAGGAATGGAGGATTTTTGTCGATTCATCAAAGTTGAGTTTGAAAGTTGTACTATTGCACAACGGTAATGTCTATCCTTCTGTTTCGATTGCACATAAAGTTCATATGAAGGAATCATATGCCAATATGTAGTTACTTTTGGAACACACTGACTATGATAAACACTTCTGGCATATCTGTAGTGATCTGAAAGTGATTGTACTTCTCGGCTTACAGTTAGGATACACAAAGTTTTCTTGTTTCCTCTGCAAGTGGGATAGCGGAGCTA
This sequence comes from Bathynomus jamesi, assembly GCA_023014485.1. Taxonomy (NCBI): domain Eukaryota; kingdom Metazoa; phylum Arthropoda; class Malacostraca; order Isopoda; family Cirolanidae; genus Bathynomus; species Bathynomus jamesi. Next base: position 178,757 of record JAJOZX010003437.1, read on the forward strand.
AGGGGAGTCATTCTACACAGAAAGACTGGCCACTTCGACAAAATTTGGTTCCAGGCCAGGAAAATGCTGCCCATGAACCCCTAGTAGATCCAGCAAAGGTTTTTTTACTACCTCTCCATATCAAACTTGGTTTGATGAAAGTTTCCTAGAATGAAGTTTCCTAGAATAAGCGAAGCGAAAATCAAAGAAGGCATTTTTGTGGGCCCACAGATCAGAGAAGTGATGAAAGACACTGCATTTGATGAGTCTTTGAATGAGGTTGAATAAAGAGCATGGAAAGCTTTTAAAGAAATGGCAGCGTCAAATCAGAAAATTATGTTTCCCTGGTGGAGCAAATGCTTAGTACTTACCAAGCCATGGGGTGTAACATGTCTTTGAAAATGCATTTCCTGCACTCCCACCTGGACTTCTTGAGGTTTAAGTTTTGTTTTTTGGTTAAAAATGCAATAGTTACCCCTTTTTCTTTGATGTATTCAATCCGACGTGAATGCAACGAGTCTTTTGCTTATATTGAGGTCCTGAATATAGTTGGGCTGGGACTTTAAACCCTAGATCCTGTCCCAAAGCTGGATCCTATCTGCTTTGCAGATAGCTGATGAAGCAAGCTATATTTGTGGCGCCTCTTTGCGAGTGACCCGTTGCCCACGTTGGGCTAACATCATGAAAAAGAAAAAACTATAGTGTTTGTCATTTACCATTGCTTATTCGAACTATAGTGGATTTAATTTTCTCAGAAGAGTTCTTTGTTTCATGCACGGTCTATGTGTATTATATATATATACACAGTGGATTCCGTGTAATATGGACACTGGATAATAGGGACAGCCGCATATTATGGACAAAAGCCAAAGAACAAAAACAAATGGTAAAAAACAGTTAATTTTAAATCGGTTTAAAGGGACATAGGGCCGGTTATTGTGGACTAATTACAAAGTCACACCATGCTGACGTCACATTACGTCATAAACTATATAAACGTAGCTGACCTTTGCTTATTTGTTTAGTTTACATTCAGTGCAGAGTAACTTTCCGTGAATGATGTCGCGTCGTCAGGACCTCACGCTTCGTGAAAAAATTAAATTATTGGACAAAATCAGCTGTCAACCAGCAAACACCCCAATAAGAAAACTGGCAGAAATCATCGGCGTGCCTAAATCCACAATTGGTAAATTGCTGCAACAGCAACAAGAGTTACGACGACAATGGGCTTCGAACGAAGCCAAACCAGGAACCTCCCAAAAAAGAAAACGTGAAGGAAAAGATCCAGATGTTGACGAGGCACTTAACAAATGGTTTGCTATTGTTACAAAACGAGGAGTTCGAGTGAGCGGTCCTATGTTGAAGGATAAAGCTGGTGAGCTTGCTGAGAAAATGGGCCTTGATGATTTTAAGGCAACGGATGGTTGGTTGTCACGCTGGAAATCGAGACATGACATCAAATTTAAGAAATTTCATGGAGAGAAAGCTGATGCTGATACTGTGAGTGCTGATGAATGGAAAATTAACACGTTGCCTAACTTGCTTACCAACTTCTCCGCTGACGATGTTTATAACGCAGACGAAACAAGTCTTTATTACCGAGCTACCCCCGATGGATCACTAGTTTATAAACACGAGCAACTTTCAGGTTCAAAAAAGGCTATGGATCGCGTAACTGTCCTATGCTGTGCTAACATGTCAGGGAATGACAAACGGAAGCTTATGGTTATTGGTAAAAGTGCGATGCCACGGTGTTTTAAAAACTTAAACATGGAGAGTTTACCAGTCACATACCGTTCTAACAAAAATGCTTGGATGACTAGTGATCTTTTTGCAGAGTTGCTGAAGGAATGGGATGCAGAACTGCAACGAAAATCGCGAACAATTTTGCTTTTTGTCGACAACTGCGCAGCGCATCCTCATTTGAAATGCTTGAAAAACATTAAGTTGGAATTTCTACCTCCCAAAACGACGTCTCTCATACAACCAATGGATATGGGCATTATAAAAATTTTAAAGGGTGCTTACCGTAAACAACTAGTGAACTATACATTAGAATCAATTGAAAAAAACCTATTAACTTCATCATCAACGGCCAAAGAAGTGAGCTCAAAGATAAACATTTTACAGGCAGTACAGTTCATTAGTAAAAGTTGGAAGTGCATGACTGATAAAACAATCCAGAGTTGTTTTGCTCATTCTGGATTTACAAAGTCTCCTTCACAGTCAATTGATGAAATCGAAATTGAAACTTTGACATGCGTTGAAAACCATCAGTCTTATACTAGCCTAGATGATGATCTGTTGTGCCATGATGACTATGAAGACTGTGACGATTCTATCATTGATGAAATTGCCGCAAAACGTCAGAAACCAAGTGATTCCGATAGTGGCGATGATGATGCTCCGGAGCCAGAAAAAATATCTCACACGGAAGCCAAAAAATTCATAAATGGTTCGCAATTGTACTTTCTGCAAAAAGGAAGCGAAGAAAGTCCACAGGCGGCCTTAGATGTCTGCGCTAATTTTGCACAAATGCAAAACGAAAAATCAAAAATACAAACGAAACTAGACAAGTTCTTTTCTCATTAGTTAATATAAAATACAGTACCATACTTTGCATTCTCATTTTATGTTCAAGTTATACAATATAAATTGTTAAAGCATTTATTATGTTCAAGTTATACATATCTGTAATATAAATTGCTAAAGCACAGTGCATTTTGTTTTCTATCCATAGCAAACTAAAGTAGGCATAAAACTAGGGCAAACAATGTTCCATAAATGTTAAAAAACGAGAACTTCGGTTTCTGTGGACAGCCGTTTTATATGGACAAAACACCTGGGAACCGATGTGTCCACATTAAGCGGAATGTACTGTATATATATATATATATTATATATATATATATATATATATATATATATGATACACACAGACAGTGCATGGAACAAGGAACTCTTCTGGGATAATTAAATCCACTATAGTCCGAATAAGTAATGGTAAATGACAAATACCATAGTTTTTCTTTTTCATGATGCTAGCCCGACGTGGGCAACGGGTCACTCGCAAAGAGGTCCAATAAATATAGCTTCCCTCACCAGCTATCTGCAAAGCAGACAGGATCCAGCTTTGGGACATGGATCTAGGGTTTAAAGCACCTAGCCATGCTACATTTAGAACCTCAATATAAGCAAAAGACTCGCTGCCTTCACCCCTTTTTCTTTTTCTTTGATGCATTCAATCTGACGTGAAGGCAGCGAGTCTTTTGCTTATATTGAGGTTCTAAATGTAGCATGGCTAGGTGCTTTAAACCCTAGATCCATGTCCCAAAGCTGGATCCTGTCTGCTTTGCAGATAGCTGGTGAGGGAAGCTATATTTATGGGACCTCTTTGCGAGTGACCCGTTGCTCACGTCGGGCTAGCATCATGAAAAAGAAAAACTATGGTATTTGTCATTTACCATTACTTATTCGGACTATAGTGGATTTAATTATCCCAGAAGAGTTCCTTGTTCCATGCACTGTCTGTGTGTATCATAAAAAACTCAGGGGACCATTCTGAGTTCATTCCCATATATATATATATATATATATATATAATATATATATATATATTTACAGATAATTCTCGGACACCATATATATATATATATATATTATTTTTTTTTAAGTTCAGGAAGAACCGATTCGCCTCTATTTAAAAGGGCATATCTCAGCGGAAAAACAAAGAAAAAGGGAGAGGAAAGACAGAGGAAAAAGAAAGGGTGGAGGGGACAGTCGAAGTGGAAAAAGACCAAGGATGACAAGGACTGCAGGGTCGAGCCCCATCATCCTTGGGTGCTAGGGCCGGGAGGGCGCACGTGAAACCTCCAGGAACAAGCACGTACAAACGAGCACAAAGAGCACGAGCTTAGAACCCCCTTGCGGGGATATATATATATATATATATATATATATATATATATATGTAAAATGGGACAACACTGGAATTTCTACACTTCATGATTGACTTTTAATAACAGCCAAAAATTGTACAGATAATTCTCGGACACCCTCTATATATATATATATATATATATATATCAGTGGCGACTCGTGACATTTTTGTTCAGGCATGCAATGTTATGGATGGAAGAAAACATCCGCCTAACCCTCTTGCCCAAACTTTGCATATTGTTTACATAGAACTTAGGCAAATAAAGGTGTTTTACAAACTTTTGGGACCTCTTTGAAGGAAAGTTCATTAATGTTAGGCTTAAATATGCGAACAAAAAATTAGACATATTTATATATAGTAGTTACCGAATTGATCTAAAGAAAAAGATACAAATTTAAAATTTACCTTAAATAATTGTGAAGCATTATTTGAATTGAAATTCTGCTCTCCTAGTTTTCCTGCAAAATTCTTCGATGACCAAATTGTAAAAGTACTCTCGATTCTCCATAAGCTTCTTGAGGAAATTTTTTTCAATTGAAATTAAGGCAAGATTAGATAGCCTTTCTTTACTTTGGGAACTCCGTAAATAACTCTTAATTCTTTTAAGCGCAGAAAATGATCGCTCAACACTTGCTGTCGATATTGGTATAGTTAAATAAAATTCGTCAATTTATATATTTTCCTTAAGACCTTTGTGCATTTCGCTTTCCAGTAGATATTTTAGGAGCTCAGCAACATTCTTTTTGGCAAAAGATTTGTGCGAATATAAAACACACAATTCAGAACGGAGACGAGGAAACTCAAAATGAATTGTAGCTTCTTTTCAAAGATTCAAAAGCTCTCTCTGGGAAAGTAACATCATAGAACTCAAATTTTTTGCAATCTAAAAGCTCAATGAATTCCAATTTTTCCATTGAACTGAAACGCTCTTTCATTTGAAGAAGTATATTATCGAATATTTCATGAAATAGTTGACTATACTTCTCTTGTGGAGAAAGACTCTGTTTCCTTTTACATACAGGTTCACACATCTTTCTGTTATCAAGTCCCACATATCTGCAAATTTTGTATCCCTTATTTGTTTGATTTTTTCATAGTGCTTTCAACGGTGATTGAGCTATACACAATATCCATAGATTTTGTTTGCAGCACATTAAATAGATATTCAGTAAAAGGAAAAATTGAAGAAAATACTTCTAATAAAAAATTTAAATCGAAAGTATCGATACCAGCAAGCAATCTGCGTGCACTATTTTTTGTTTTTTCATCAAATTTCTTTGGGTTTTCAAGAATGCTTTTTAAAAGATCTATTATATCTTCTTTATTTTCCTTAACTCTTTCAACTAGACGAGATGAATAGTTCCACCGCGTTGGAGCCAGTTTAGGGAAACGCTTTCCAACAACTTTGTCAAGCATTGAAGTTCGCTTAGTTGAACTGCTGAAAAATGATGACAAACTTCCTAAACTGAAAAAAAATTATTACATTCGGAAATTTCAGCGACAGCTTGGATAAAACAAGGTTAAGTTTATGGGCGTAGCAGTGAAGAAAAATAGCCTCTGGTACAGTTTCTCTAATCTTTGTTTGTACTCCATTAAGATCGCTCCCCATATACAGCAGCACCGTCGTAGGTTTGAGCAACTAATTTTCAAACAGCCCAGTTCACCTAGTTGTCTTATAGAGAAATCAGAAATCGCTCCTGCACTTCTATCATTGCTGACGTCATTGAATTTTATAAATCGTTCACAAATCTCTCCATGTTTATTAACATAACGAACAACAGTAGAGAGTTGAGAAAAACAGCTGACATCAGATGTTTCATCTAATAAAATCGCCACATACATGCAGTCGATAAGCTCACGTTTTATTTGTTCTAACATAACTGCACTAATAGATTGAATTATGTCATTCTGAATAGCAGATGATGTTCCCTTAAAAACAGTCGCAGTTTTAAATGGTTTTGAAGCTTTTCATCGAATTCTCCCATACAAAATACAATTCAATATAGTTACCCTATTGTCAGCGTTTTCTTCTTCATTGTGACCGCGAAATGCTAATTCTTGCATACCTAAAAAACATGTTATCCTAATCAAACGTTTCAAAATTTCTCGATTCTTATTAACTTCTTCGTTATGTCTGGAAATGGCAACTGATTTCTTGTCGAGTATTAAATCAATTCTTTCTGACTTTCCAAATGTTTTAAGATCAAACAAATGCATTTATGTGAGCAAGAGATTTTTCATGGCGAGAATTGCAGTATGTAAATTGTTTAAATCGTCGTATCCACGACTAACAGAATTTGAATGCACCTATAAAAACTGAATGCATGCCGTATTATTTTCATTAATTAAAAAAAAATCAGAACAAAGCTTTTTAATTATTTTTAGTAAAAATATTAAGTAAATTTTCTAAGCATATTTTAAAACATATTGCCTTTTGAATTTAGCTATGAGGCTCAAAAAAAATATCTTATGGATAGTGAGAAGTCTCCTTAAAAAATTGCCCAAGGCAAGGCGGTGTAAACAAAATCATGTCTTATTTCACTAGACAATTAAGAACATTTTTCTGTACCCAGACTGAATTAGTGAATGCTTTAGCTACAAGTATTTCGATCTGTGTACAGAAAAATGTTCTTAATTGTCTAATGAAATAAGACATAATTTTGTTTACACCGCCAATAGCCAGTACATGCGTGATTGAAGCCTTAGCCTATTTTTAGTTTCTGAAAATTATTTTTGTCAATTATAATCCTTACTTACATCTGAAAAGAGAACATATTTAACGCGCATGCATTGCATGCGTTGCATTCATTAAGAAATCGCCACTGATATATATATATATATATATATATATACATTTAGGATAAAACGAAGACGTAGAGCAAGAAAGTCATTATATTTGGCTGCAGCCGACGTTTCGGCAACTCTACCCATTTTCAAGGCCTAATAAATAAAAAGCTAAAATTAATGCATGACAAAAAAAAAAAAAAATATACGAATGTCAAAAACAAACAATTCATAGCACAAAATAAAACCACTTAAAGAATAAAAATTAAAAAGCGTAAAACAAGCATAAGCCAAAAACAAAAATTAAAAATTATATACATGACAAATAACACATGATAAAAGTAAAACTTTAAAACTAAAAACATTCAAACAAATTAGTTAAAAACTTCACTAATAAAAAGTTAAATGAAAAGACACAAAAGTGCACGAAACATACCATGCTCACTTGACATCCTCAAACAAACTGAGGCGAAAAGGAGACAGGGTCAAGGGGAAAAACAGAAAAATTTAGTTGGTAGGCATTCTAATTAATATAAAGGGGGTAAACAGCTAGAATCAATATTTAAGCTGGAGTTCAGAAATTTAATGCACAAAGATTCATAAATACGGAGAGAGGACGGACATTTTAATGATTTAAGAATTTTAAAGTTATTAACGGAAATATCAACTTTACACTTAACAGAATGATTTCTAATGCAGACTGTTCCTTTTTAGATAAAAACTTTTCCTGTCCTATGGCTAATACCCATATGGGAGCAAAATCTTGCCTGCAAAGAACGAACTGTGCTGCCAACGTAGTTCCCCTGGGAACACCCAGGGCAGGTAAACAAATAAACGCAGAACAGTTCATCGCAGGGGGGATTTTGTCCTTACAACGGAAAAAAACATTCAAGGGTATTATTATTCACAAAAGCAACCTTAAAATCAGTGTGAAAATAAAATTTCCTCACCACACTCAACAATTGCTTTTTCACAAAAGTGTTAAATTGGTAGAGATCAGGTAAAACAAGATATTTACAATTCTTAGGAACATCATACGTTGGATAAGTTTGGGGAATAAACTATTAAGTAATTTACCAATAATACCTTGTACAGAACCCGTGGAAAACCATTTTTAAAGAAAAAATCAGTAAGGAATTCAAAACTCATTATGAAGCAGAGCAAAGTTTGAGCAAATATTATAAGCTCTATGCACTAAAGTGCGAATCGAACTTAGTTTGTAATTAAAATCGCAAAAACTATAAAAATTAAAACCTAAACCCGTAAAAGTAGGCTTCCGGTATGTGGAAGTTAAACAGTTGAGCCTGATTTGGAAACCAAAACATCAAGGAAAGGAATAGAACCTTGAACTTCCTTTTCCTGCGTAAATATAATGTTCTTATGAAGTGTGTTCAAAAAATTTAAAAACTGAACTGATTGATTATCCGTTTGGAATAAAGCAAACGTGTCATCAACATAACGTCTGTACAAATTCGGCTTAAGGTGAGGGGGGCACTCACAGAAGGCCCTTTCCTCAAGATGAGACATGAAAATAATACCCTTGAATGTTTTTTCCGTTGTAAGGACAAAATCCCCCCTGCGATGAACTGTTCTGTCGTTTATTTGTTTACCTGCCCTGGGTGTTCCCAGGGGAACTACGTTGGCAGCACAGTTCGTTCTTTGCAGGCAAGATTTTGCTCCCATATGGGTATTAGCCATAGGACAGGAAAAGTTTTATCTAAAAAGGAACAGTCTGCCATTAGAAATCATTCTGTTAAGTGTAAAGTTGATATTTCCGTTAATAACTTTAAAATTCTTAAATCATTAAAATGTCCGTCCTCTCTCCGTATTTATGAATCTTTGTGCATTAAATTTCTGAACTCCAGCTTAAATATTGATTCTAGCTGTTACCCCCTTTATATTAATTAGAATGCCTACCAACTAAATTTTTCTGTTTTTCCCCTTGACCCTGTCTCCTTTTCGCCTCAGTTGTTTGAGGATGTCAAGTGAGCATGGTATGTTTCGTGCACTTTTGTGTCTTTTCATTTAACTTTTTATTAGTGAAGTTTTTAACTAATTTGTTTGAATGTTTTTAGTTTTAAAGTTTTACTTTTATCATGTGTTATTTGTCATGTATATAATTTTTAATTTTTGTTTTTGGCTTATGCTTGTTTTACGCTTTTTAATTTTTATTCTTTAAGTGGTTTTATTTTGTGCTATGAATTAGTTTGTTTTTGACATTCGTAAATTTTTTTTTTTTTGTCATGCATTAATTTTAGCTTTTTATTTATTAGGCCTTGAAAATGGGTAGAGTTGCCCGAAACGTCGGCTGCAGCCAAATAATGACTTTCTTGCTCTACGTCTTCGTTTTTTATCCTAAATGTAAAATTACGTCTCCTTAGGAGGGATCCTATTTCATATGTATATATATATATATATATAATATATATATATATATAGAGGGTGGGTGTCCGAGAATTATCTGTACAATTTTTGGCTGTTATTAAAAGTCAATCATGAACTGTAGAAATTCCAGTGTTGTCCCATTTTACATATATATATATATATATATATATATATATATATATATATATATATATATCCCCGCAAGGGGGTTCTAAGCTCGTGCTCTTTGTGCTCGTTTGTACGTGCTTGTTCCTGGAGGTTCACGTGCGCCCTCCCGCCCTAACAGCCAAAAATTGTACAGATAATTCTCGGACACCCTCTATATATATATATATTATTATATATAATATATATATATATTATATATATATAATATATATATTATATATATATTATATATAGAGAGAGAGGGTGTCCGAGAATTATCTGTACAATGTTTGGCTGTTATTAAAAGTCAATCATGAAGTGTAGAAATTCCAGTGTTGTCCCATTTTACAGAGAATCTCATTATTTTTTTCTGATACCAAGTTTTGACAAGTTTTTAGAAATTCCAGTGTGTCCGAACATTATCTGTACAATTTCATCTTTTAATAAAATTTTTGATAACACCTAAAATTCTTAAACAAGATTATTTAGATCTGTATTTTCAAAAGTTTCTTTTATTAAAGTAACGTTGTTACAAACATTCGATATGTGCACCATTAGTGATTCGCAAAACATCCAATCGATACTCCAAATGTTGCCATGTACGCTGCAGCATATCCACATCAATTCGCTCAATAGCAGCTGTGATTCTTGGTTTTAAATCATCAATGTCTGTCACCCGCGTACATTTCTAAAAACTTGTCAAAACGTGGTATCAGAAAAAAGCTTAATGAGATTGTAAAATGGGACAACACTGGAATTTCTACACTTCATGGTTGACTTTTAATAACAGCCAAATATTGTACAGATAATTCTCGGACACCCTGTAATATATATATAATATTATATATATATATATATATATATATTATATATGTAAAGAACGACGCTTGTGTAGAAGAGCGTTCCGCACAAGATGAGGAGGGAGAACGAGCAAATGAAAAATGAGGTACCTCCCAGGATAACTTATAGTAACCAAGAGAGATAGAGAGAGATTGAAACATTCGCAGACAGACAGAGAGAAAAACAAATTGTCATCTTTAGTGTATATCTGCAAGAAGTATATTTATATTTATGCATTTATATTTATATACCGCATTTGGGTACTTGTAGGTTATCTTACCCCACCAATTTTGACAGAAGATTTTCGTTAAAACTAACAAAATATCACGACTTAACCTAACCAATTATCAAGGGCGTACAGTTGATCTATTAGTAAATAGTAAATGCTATTCCAGAAACAAACAATTATAATTAATAATAGATCAACTGTACGCCCTTGATAATTGTTAGGTTAAGTCGTGATATTTTCGTTAGTTTTAACGAAAATATTCTGTCAAAATTGGTGGGGGGGAGATAACCTACAAGTACCTGCATTTGTATTTATATATTTATATTTAACTTTGTATATTAACATAAAATATCCTAAAATTGCCACTAAATGAATGCTATTGAAAGAAGAGACGAACATATCTGAAAATGAACTCCGAGACCAATAAAAATTTGCATTATTCTTTCAGCCATCAACCAAAGCGTGTACAATTCCACCGGATTTGTGTAACTTACTTTCTATTCATTGAACGGACAAGTTACCGAGAAAAGTTTAAAACCAACTCTTTGAAGTTTATGAATGATTTTTTTTTTTTTAAATGAAACGAAGATGAAAGACGCTTCGATGGATTTGAATTTATTAATTCGATAGATTTTGGTTCAACGACAATGAAAGACGATACAAGTAAGAGAAAGAGCGATTTAAAATGGAAAAATAGCTTTCTCTTAAAATGGGTTATATATTCTTTATTGGTATCATCTCACTCACTGTCATTCCCATTTGATTCCGCGCCCAAGAATGGGAAAAACAAACGTAAGAATTTCAGAGGAGGTGTATGATAATAAAAACCCACTCTAATAGACAGAGTTTATTTCCACAACAGTTTCGATGCCCACTGGCATCCTCTTCGGGTCGATACAGTAAAACGAATGAACCAAAAACAAGAGGGAAAACAGTCCAGGGACCATTAAGAAATTCGCACCTAGGTTAGATCCCGTTCACCCGACACCGGAAGGGCATTTTTTTTATTAAAGGGACCCGCTTACAAGTACATTCGCACAAATTTAAAACTATCTACTTGTTCTATACATACAGATTCTATTATTTTTATTTTTTTTACATAATTATTACATTTATTATTACATTTATTAATACATTTAATATTGCATTATATATTTATTACAGAAATTATAAAATTTATTATTACATTGATTATTACATTGTTGCTTATACAGAAATTCTAGACCGAAAAACGAATGAAAAAGGCGAGAAGGGAACAATCCAGAGACCATTAAGAAATTTGCATCAAGGTTAGAGCCCGTTTCCCCAACACCACAAGGGCATTTTATTAAAGGGTCCCGCTTATAAGTACATTCGCACAAATTAAAACTATCTTCTTGTTATTAAATGTTAATAAATGTAATAATAAATACAATAATTATGTAAAAAAATAAAGTAATAGAATCTGTATGTATAGAACAAGGAGATAGTTTTAAATTTGTGCGAATGTACTTATAAGCGGGTCCCTTTAATAAAAAAAAATGCCCTTCCGGTGTCGGGTGAACGGGATCTAACCTAGGTGCTAATTTCTTAATGGTCCCTGGACTGTTTTCCCTCTTGTTTTTGGTTCATTCGTTTTTCTGTATCCACCCGAAGAGGATGCCAGTGGGCATCGAAACTGTTGTGGAAATAAACTCTGTCTATTAGAGTGGGTTTTTATTATCATATTTTGACCTTCACGTAGAAAAGTGAAGTTTTTTGCATTCAAATGAGGCATTTTAGTCGGTCTATTCTCAATACATGTCATTCTCATTCACGGCTTTCCAACTTCGGTCCAGGTTAGGTTAGCTTAGGTTAGGTTACGATAGGTTACGTTAGGTTAGGCTAAGCTAATGTTAAGTTAGATTAGGTTAGGGTTAGGGTTATTGCGAATGAGAATGAAATGACATTGTTTTGAAATCAAGAATGGGAATGGGAATAAAACCGAATGGGCAGTAATCTTCATTTAAAGGGAATTTAATTGAATTTAATTAAAAGGAATAACTTCTCATTATTGAAAAGAGGATAAGAGTGTAATTGTTTGCGTCGCTGACTACGAATTCACTGGCACCGTGGCACCGGGTTCGATTCCTGGCGAGGTCAAGCTGCGCTCAGCTCACCCAGTTGTTTATCCTTCCCTACAAGAAAAAACTAGTTGGTAGATAGATGGGTACCCTGGATAGCTCAGTGGTTGAGGTTCTAGGCTGCTGATCGGGAGGTCGTGGTTCGGGTTCCACGTTAAGATGTAGGTCTGAGGTGAGGCAACAAGCTTGACTTTCGTCAGCATGAACAATTCGGGCGGAAGCAAAACTAAAGTTAAGGTAAGGTTAAATATAAAAAGCCTTTTAATGTAAAAAGGGAATATATCTTAATTTTCAGAGAAGTGACTGTTTCATTTTAAGAGAAATAAATTCAAAATAAACACAAATAATTGTATTATATTCAAGACTTAATTGATAAAAAGGAATTTTAGTGTTATAAACAATAAACAAGTTGTGTCACATTAGAAGGAAAACGCAATGAAGCTTGATGACAGGTAACTTCTAATAGCCGGCAAAAGTGAACTTCAAAGGGTTACTACGGGTTTTCATATTTAATGTAAATAAAAAATATAAATAATACCATCAATTCTTTATGTGTTCATAATGAGAATATCCACTGTTTCGTTGCTCCAAATATGTTCAGAAGAAAAAGTATCTTCGGTGTGCAAGTGTACTGTAATAGTGTATTGTGTAGTAGGATCACTGTGAAGTTGGGGCATTATGGAGGTAGACTGTGAATGATAGGTGGAGCGTGTAGTAACTAGAGTTTGATGGAAGGTAGTTATGGAAGTTTTACTTTCTCGACGGCAAAGATTGGAAGTGAAAGATTTAACGATTAATATATTTAGGAGAAAGTTGAAAAGGATTTAAAATAAATATTTTAATTTTAGTCAAAAAGCGTTAGATTAGTCAATTTAGAAGAGTGTGGTGTTTGAGCGTGTTCATAATGTAAGAAGTGTTGAATCCTCTATGTGAGGCTTCAAGTTTTTGAACTTAATACAGGCTACAACCGCCAGCTTCGTTTCTAGAGCCGAATTCTCGGTATAATTTTAATTTGATTTCGTTCCGTGAAGTTTGGAAGTTATTTGCCGGAATGTGTTTAAGGTCAATCAGAATTGGAATCAAAGTCTACCCGTTTTACTCTTTCACGATGATCTGTAAACCACTGCATCTGAAACTGGCCCAAAGTGAAGCTGTTTTGTGCATTGTTACTTTTTAGAGCAGAACAGATATACAGTATATTTGATTTTCATTTTACTTCAAACGAGGACTGTATTTAATTTGTATCTTCTGTACAGTTTTTATATTAATGTAAGTGTGATTGTTGTGGCATATTGTTATTAATTTGGGGTATTTAGGTAGGGATATACTTAACTCATTTCCTGGTGTTTTCAATAATCCTAAAGTTGCGTGGCATCACTGTCAAACTTAGTGTTCTGGAAGTGAACACTATATTAGCCCTTTGAGCCCCTTAAGGGCGAGGGAAGACAAACAACCAATTACAGTACTTATATGCAAGAGGTAACATACTAATACTACTGGCTAATACTAATAATAAATAAATAAATATAGACATACATAAATAAATTTAAAGTAGCTTCCAATAATAAATTTTGAGAATTTTTCACACATTGAAATTTTTTTTTCACAGCAATCTTAAAAAAAAAAAAAAAAAATATATAATATATATATATATAGATATACAGTATATAGATATATATATATTATAAATATATAGATATATAGATATATATATAATATAATATATATATATATATATATATGAGATCAACTTCACAATTAAACACATGAAATTAATGGGTGCTACTGTAGTATGCGGTCTACCTACGATTGGTTAGGTTTAATCATGATATTTTCCTTAAAACTAAACGAAAATATCATGACTAAACCTAACCAATCGTCAAGGGCGATTAACATTGGGATGTAATCAAGCAAATAGCAAACAAGATAAGAAACTATACTTCAAAGGTAGACCGCCGAATCGTAGGTAGACCGCATACTACAGTAGCACCAATTAATGAATGATGCAAACCCACAAGGACAAAAAAAATTAATCCAAGGCCTTTCGTGTATTCAGCAGTACGCCTCGTCAGGGAATGAACATATTTCATATCATTTTCATTCCCTGACAAGGTGTACTACTGAATACACGAATAGACTTGGAATTATTTTTCCTTTTTTCCTTGTGGATTTGCATCATATACACTGTATATACACATTAGGGTGGTCCAAAATTTGGGCTAAAATTTCAAAATAGCTGGAAATGCTCTCCACATGGCTGCTCTTATTCCTTTAGATGTGGTGATTTTGTGAAAAATATCTGTCGATTCAGTACATAATAATAGGTCGTTATGATTTTCACATTTTCAATTAATTAATTAACTAATCATTTTCTACTCGCTTCATTTTTAGAGGACGCAGCAGTTACGCCACATTAACTCCTCCCACCTTTCAGAGGATGATGCAATTGTTCGATTTCTTTTTCTTGTATAATGCTGTTTGTGAATCAGACAAATCATTTACTCATGCATCATTTCAGGTTTAAACTTGTCGGAGGACGGTTTTAAGTTCGTTCAAACTTCAAGAGCTCAGGAATAGTATCTCATGTAAGTATTAATTCATATATACTAATTATTAATTCATATATACAGGGTGAGTCAAAAGTAGCGCCCGATTTCTGTTTTTTCGGCTGTCAGATTCTTTCTGAGAAGTCATGTTGTTAATAATTGTCTTGCAGATTATTAATTTTCTTAGTTAATATTTTTGTTTTTGTTTTGCAGGTTATTGATGAGAGTTTGGAAAGTTACTGAATTTGCACCAAATTGAACATGAATTACCTTCAATGAATCAACGCATTGCGGCCGTGAAACATTACTATAAATGTAATGTAATGTAAAGACCTTGTTTATCGTGAAAAGAAGCCTCGTACCATTCAGGAATTGAAGGCTCAAATCACAGCAAAGTTTGAGGAAATTGATATCGAACTCTGCAGACGTGTGCCACTCTGTGCCTGCTCGGCTGCAATTGTGCATCGATCACGAGGGAGGGCACTTTGAAAATTGCAAGTAAAACAGCTTGGTACAGTTCCGTAATAATTTTCCCCCGAATAATGGTTAGATAAACATGACATTCATTTATTTCTACCTTCTTGTACACTGTAATACAATGGCAAACAAACATTCAACTGACAGAAATCGGGCGCTACTTTTGACTCACCTGTATATAATTATTATTATATATATAAGTATTAATTCATATGATAAAATTTATGCAGTGTATATATATATATAAGTATATATATATATTTATATATATATATATTTATATATATATATATATATATATATATATATATATATATATATATAATATATGGTCTTTATATGCAAATTTATAACTGGTGAGGATATTGCCATTAAATTAAATTATTAAAATTGTAAGGTATATATCTTATGTCTATTGAAGTTTATTATTTACTATTCTTAAATATATTTTAAAAATTTGGCTATCTTCCTCCCATCAACCACTAACCACTGTAACCAATTTTTTACTTTATTTTTTGACTGCAATTTTTTACTTTAACACTTACATAAGTGTGCTTTGGTGCTAAACGGTTAATGCATTATTTTCTCTCGTTTTTCAGGATATAGCTAGAAGCATTCGTTCATCTGCAGAAACGTGGGTTCTAGGAAAGCCCAGCAACGAGTTATCAACTGCAAGGTTACCCACATGTAGTGATGTGCTTCGTTCGGTTCAGTTTCACCACCATGAACAGTCCAAGAACTTGAAAGAGAGCTACAACTTGGCCTGCAAGGAGAGCAAGGATTCCTACACAGCGAGTCGATTCCTGCGTTAGGAAGCTGTCAAAGTTGTACGAAAAGTTCCTTGCGTTGAAGAAAAACCGCAAGACGCAGCTACAAAGCGGCAGAGTGAAAGAGAGCATGTTCCGAGAGACTCTCTCAGAGTTTTTCGACATTGCCTCGAAGGACGCCTTGAAGGTGATAGACAATGAAGAAGACCGCCAATTCCTGATGATGCAACGAGAAGACGTCTTTTCCTGCAGTATGGCAGGCCCTGACAAGATTAATTTTGCCAAGGAATACTGCAAGAGATGTCGACAGGAGAAAGATGCTGACAAAGCTCTAAGGTAAAAAGAAAGAGAGGATGCATTCCAGGCTGGAGCTGCTGCCCTTCCATCATCCAGCACATCCACTTCATCCTATGAAGAATTCAACGCTGAAGACGGTGATTATCGTCCGTCGACTTCGACCGGAAGAGCAGATGTACACTCTTATCCTCCAAAACGAAACAATATCTTCACATCACCAGATGTGGTTGTTGCTCTTGATCGCGTCAACCTTCCCGATCGAGGAGCAGTTTTCGTTGCTGGATCAGTCGCTCCAACCCTGGGCTATGATATTTCTACAATGACTCTTTCACGCACCTCCATCCGTTGTTCAAGAAGGCAAGCAAGGCAGGCAGCAGCCAAAGAGGATCAAACTTCGTTTTCTGTCGAAGGACCACTTCTTCTTCAATGGGATGGGAAACTACTTCCCGACATCGGCGGCGCAAAGGAAACAGCCAAACGAACCGTGGTAATCGTTACGGGAAATGGGATGGGAAAACTCCTAGCCGTGCCAAAAATACAACGAGCTACGGGAGAAAAACAGGCGAAGGCTTGCATTTCGACGATTGATGACTGGAATCTTCGCGGTGATATCCAAGGTCTCGTATTTGACACAGCTGCGTCTAATACTGGCCTTCACAGGGGAGCCTGTACCATGTTTGAAAAAGCAGTAGGGAGGGAACTTGTCTGGATAGCTTGTCGACATCATATCCTTGAAGTCGTCTTGTCAAACACCTGCAACGCGCTTCTTGGATCCACAGGTGGCCCGGAAATGACTCTCTGTAAACGTTTTCAGAAAAAATGGTCATCACTTCAGAAGGATTCCTTCATGAAGGCTTCAAACAACCTATTCAGAGATCCAAAGATGTTCCAGCTTCGAGAGGAAATGATCCAGTACTTCACAGAGGCACTGGAGTCTAAACAATCGCGTGATGACTACGAGGAATTGCTACGACTCTGCCTTACCTTTCTCGGGTGCCGTGATGAGAAAGAAGTCAAGGTCTGCGCTCTAAGACCAACTCTCCATGCACGCTGGATGGCCAAGGCCATCTACGTCCTCAAAATTTATTTGTTCAAGCATCAACTAACTACAGCTGACAGCACGTGAGACGAAGAATATCACCGAGCTCTCTCTGTTTATCGCGTTGGTCTACGCACGTTTTTGGAACAAGGCCCACGTTGGAATCAACGCTCCTTTAAACGATATTCTGCTTCTTAAAATCTTGCAAAAGTACCCAAATCAGGCCATTTCCAAAGCAGCATCCACAGCTCTTCAACGGCACCTGTGGTATCTTGGAGATCATCTCATCGGCCTTGCATTCTTCGATCCTAGATTCGATGCCGAGACCAAATGGAAGATGGTCGTAAACCTCCAACGTAACGAGAATACCACTGTTACTCGTCGATTGAAGCTCGAAGGAAACATTGAAGATTTGAATTTGTATGAAATGGTCACCAAAAGGACCCTGGGAATCTTCAATCTGTTAAAGAAAGAAAGAAGGAAGGCAGCGGAGGATACCTTCCTGAGGACCGATCCCAATTCCTGGACGGAGGATGGTTGCTTTCAAGCGTTTCGACGGATAGCGATCAACCTAAAAGTTGTCAATTATTCGGCGGAGAGGGTTATCGCCCTTATCAAGGCATATATTACATCTTTGACGAAGGATGAAAAACAAAGACAATTCATCCTCCCATTAGTAGCTAAACATCGCCAAGAATACTCGTCGTCTTCGACGGATTCAGTGATGAAGCGTTAATCTAAGTAATGATGGATATTATAAACGAATGATACATGTAATTTTCTATCAAACATATCATTTTTATTCTTTAAAAATTAATTTGTTTTCTTTAAGAGTTATTCTGTTTTCTAAAAAAAATAAGCTGTTTTCTTTGAGATTTAATATGTTTTCAAACAAATAAACTAGTGTTTGCCCTTGCTTTTCATTTTTTAACCCAGAAGATCAATCTACAGTACTAGAAAATGAGTAGTAAAATGAAATTCATAGTGATCAGTAAATATCATTCAATTAGGCTGAAATTTGGCATGGAGATGTTTGATAGATGTAGGCACAGGAACAGCCATGTGGAGGTACAAAATTACAAGATTTTATTTTTTGGACCACCTTATTACACACACACATACACACACACACACACACACACACCACACACACACACACAGATATATATATATACAGGGTGTCCCAGAATTAACTATTTCAATGAAATCGGACAAATTTTTTAAAAACACACTTTTATTTATGTTTATCATGTTTAATATGTGTTAAAAATGTATAAATTTCTAAATTTTTTTCATAATTTTATTTTCATAATTTTTTCATAGTTTTTCATAGGGTAGTTTTATTTTCATTCTCTTTCAGAACCCTATTAATAATGAATACACAAGAACGCATCTTTGTTGTAACATCCCGTATCAAAGGAATGCAATGTAATGAAATCAGAGAAAAACTTACAAGAAGATTCCACAGAACCGGTCCTACAGACAAAGCGATTCGTGAACTTGTGAACAAATTTAAAAGAACTGGATCCGTACACGACGAGGTGGGAAGAGGACGCCCAAGGACAGCACGTAACAGTACCGAACAGGTACGACAATTGTTTGAGGATGAACCAACACCTTCGGTTAGGGAGGCCGGTCGAAGACTCAACATATCCAAGACAACAGTTCATAGAATCTTGCGTTCGACACTGATGAAAAAGGCTTTGATACGGGATGTTACAACAAAGATGCGTTTGTGTATTCATTATTAATAGGGTTCTGAAAGAGAATGAAAATAAAACTATGCAAAACTATGAAAAATTCTGAAAATAAAATTATGAAAAAAATTTAGAAATTTATACATTTTTAACACATATTAAACATGATAAACATAATAAAAGTGTGTTTTTAAAAATTTTGTCCGATTTCATTGAAATAGATAGTTAATTCTGGGACACCCTGTATATATATATATATATATATATATATATATATATATATATTATATATATATATACATTTCAACTGCAAAGAACACGCAGTATAATTAACGTAAAGAACGACGCTTGTATAGGAGAACCTTCCGCGCAAGATGATGAGGGAGAACGAACAAATATATATGGCCTAGTAGTATGCCCGCAAAATGTAGAATGCAGATCAATTGCTATGCAAGATGGTCAATGATGCAAGGGGGTAGGGGTAATGGGGGAGGTTATGCAACAAGGGGGAGGGGGTTTATCCCCTCAAGTTGGATGAAGGGGGGAGAAGGGTTTGGGGGGAAGAGGGGAGAATGACCTCCACAAAGGGGTAACCCTAACCTTTCCTGACCTAAGAAGGTAACCTAACCTAATCTAACACAACTTAAGAAGGTATCTTAAGAGAGGGGGAAGAGGAAGAGGAAGAGATGTTCACGCAGGCATGTCTATCGTTAATGAATTTCTTTACAGCCTTAGTTGGCTGGCTTAGAAGGAGTGTATATTATTAAAGGAGAGGCGAGGGTGCAAATATTTATATTTATTTTAAAGGTTGCCAGATTGCGCTATTTGTTTAAGTGACTAAGAATAATTCTGTTATTTATTGTCCCTTGCATATACTAAAGGAGAGGAGATGTTCGCACTGCCACGGCTCATAACATAATGAACAGTCACCCCAACCACCCTGATCGGCTTTAGCATCAGTTGACTTAGAAGGCGTATATATATATATATATATATATATATATGAGTGGTAGCAACGGCCATCTCCCAGCCAGTTGTCACATACATATATTTATTTACACACAAGCATCAAAAATAATATGGTTTATATATATATATTATTATATATATTATATAATATATAATATATATATATATATTATACACACACCCATCATTCCAGTTATTTCTATCGTTTATATATTCCCATCAACGCAGTTATATCAGAAGAACCGAACAGCAATCACTCAGAAAAGAAATTCCATTTATATAGTTCAATTCATTGCACTTCTTATATAACAATTCATATATCCCCCAAAACACTCAGTTTTGCAAAACGAATTCTTGGTAACAAATTTATTCGAAAAAATACATATAGGAAATAAATATAGAGGAAATAAATATACCATCAAAAATAATAATAGTAGAAGAAATCTATATACACCTAAAAAATACACAGGTTAAACGAGGAATATATATATACAATCAAAAATAATAGTACAGTCGAAATCTATATATACATTTTATATATGTACACGCATAAAAAAAATACACATATATAAACTTCAAATTAATAATGCAGAAGAATTCCAATACATATATACATAAAAAAAATACTCGATTTTTAAGTTCGACAGCGCCGCTTAAATAAAATACTAAACTCACATGTAATCGAATCCACGGTTACATCCTCATTGATTTGTACTACACAGTAAATATGATTTTACATTATTTCACCACTCAAAGTATGAGGAAGTCTGTATTCTATACAAAGGGCTTTCAGTTCGTTTACCACTATTTATGTACCCCCTTTACAATTGGGTGGCAAGTTATCATTCTCTTTAAACACGGATAGAATACACTCAAAAGCACGCACAAAGAGGTCATCGTCTGCCACAACAACATTATTAAATTCAAGTTTATAAACACTCCTTTCCAAACGCGGGTTTATTCTTTTCAATCCGAGCTTTTCAACCGTGAATTCTTCTTCACAGCGCATTACGGCAATTGAAGTGATCTTCTAAATCGTGCCGACAAATGACCATTATTAAAAGAAATAGTTCTTCAGGGTGAACAGTGTAGGTGAGCTCAGCCCTGTGCCGTTTAAGTGCTTTGTACCAAAGGTCGTGATATTTCGCTGAATTATGCCCTTTAAATACGCATCCAACTCCAGGCCATTCTCACTTTGCTCCTCCCTACACTCGGTGAAATCGTCGAGCAGAGCGGTGTATATTCGAGAACTGTCAAAATAAAGCATATCGGTAACACGTGTCTAATAGACGTTTTAGTTTGCGGAAATCGACGACTTCAAACATTCTATCGCGAATGTTTAATTGGGATCATACATATTCGTTCATTTTATCCACACATTAACACTCCGGCGCTCTGTTTGAGAGAAACATGTGTCCATATTTATCGTTTTTGCAAACAAGCGATACTTATCCATAAACTCTATTAAAAAGTCGCACAGGCCTTTAGCCACAACCTCAATGCGAACCTCGTCATGATATATATGAACGTACTGATAAAAATATTTCAAGTTGTCCATGATGACGAAATTTATATTCTCAGCCGCAGGGTATGCGTACTCAGTATGATGTAACATGACATAATACCGCTTGTCACACCAATCATCAACAAGGTTCACTACCTACACCCGCTGCTTCTCTTCTGCACGTGTTGTTTCTTTCACTTCGCGGTATATGTGCGCCTTTACGTAGTTTAGTCTAACGACGTAGTCCATTACATCGTTTGTGCCACGAAAGCCCGGAATGTTCCCGCCAGAATATCCATAGAGTATTTGAACCTCTTGCTCCTCACACTTTGCACTGTTCAATATGGCCTTAAAAGCCTCAAAGGAGGGAGTACGAGGGATTCTTTCAATATTCACCACATCTGTAGACTTTATCGAATACCACTTCATGAATGTCGAGCACGCAATATCAAAGATAGTCATCACTATTTTCCGTCTACGCGAGAATTCTTCAAAATACACGTCTGAGATCCAGGGCTTGCTGAGGTCAACTGAGGACGCAGGGGTAGAGATATGACCAGCTAGTAGTAGGAGTCACGTGACCCTGTGTTTGATCATACAGTGGGCGGAGCTTAGAATTTTTTCCTGTACACACACACACACACACACACACACACACACACACACACACACACAAAGAGGATAAAATGAAACACTAATTGAAACGTGATTTATTTTAAATAAATAAACATATCATCAACAAGTAAATAGTCTCTAGTTCATGACATATATTCAAATACACGTAATAAATAAATAAACGTCAACAATAGACACACATATATAACAAACATTCAAGAACTATGGTACCCAAAGGGTAGAGTGTCATAGGTGCAAGGCACCTGGTATCGCTTCTTGAAAGTGTGATGACAAACCTTCGTGCCCCTAAGTTCGTTCACGCCCACTAATTTCTTTGCTCTGAAGTTATGAGTCCCCACAACCAGATGGGGTGGTTGGCCATTACCATCGTCTTCTATGTTCACTAGATCTTTGAGCGATTCAAAGTTAAAGATCTGGCGGTTGACATGGTTAAGTGTGATACCTTTAGCCTTCACGATGTACTTCTACTCATCCCACACCTTCACACGTACACCGTAAGTTTTTGGAGTTTTGAGACAAAAGAATCGGCGTATGCAATGTCGCCATACTCGTTGATCTCATCATTCAGCTGCCGAAGGAATTTCCCAATAGGTGGCATATATTCACCCACCCTCTCCGTGAATATCACACTATCTGTATCAGCGTACAGAACCCGTTGTCCGAGAGAATGCAACAGATTCCACAGCTTGATACGTGCGTAGGCTGTTGTGAAACTGGCTACAGGTATGTTTGTGACACGTGATGTATCTGTAGCATATTCGGTCCCGTTGTACCTTATTATGTGCGTATTACATACATTCAAGATTTCCATAACTTTATCGTTAGCGTTTGCATAATCCCAGACTTTGTGCTAGATGTACATTCTCCTTGTTTGTATTCTGAGCAAACTTGCCCCAAAGACTATTTAGACACAACTATGCACTAAAGCGCTTCCCAGGGTTCCTTTCAATTTGGGCACGGTCAAGTTGTATCCCTTTACGATCATGATAGCGCTGAATATACGCCGTTTTCTCATCTTCGGTCTCAACTCCTTGTGGGTATCCTGAGGCTTCTACCTTATAATTCAAAAAAGTATTTATATACTGTATAGTGTGAAAGGGTTGGAGAGCTTCTAAAACCTCCACACCTCATATATAAGTTAGGGCGCGTAGTATTAGCTTCAATTTTGTTGTTTATAGACCTCCCGTTCAACCCCTCGAAACCTATACTAGATTTTACACACTTCTTGGTAACATTATTAGTAATCGGAATAGTATAATTGTCGGAAACTTTAATTGCGTTAATTACGAGACTTTTACTGGTAATGAGGAGGGTTCGAGATTGATTGAGTTCATGGAAGATAATTTTTTACGAAAGATGGTTACCGAACCAACGCGTGGTGACAATATTTTAGACGTGGTGATGACGAACGACGAAAATATAGTTGAAGGTTTAGAAGTAGGTGAGAGTTTAGGATGTAGTGATCACCAAATTATTAGGTTTAAGTTATTGATAGAAAACAGTAAGGATAGTAACGTAATAGAAGTCGCTGATTTTCGTATGGCCAATTTCGATAGTTCTGCGGACAGAATGACAGTAGTGGACTGGGATAATTTATTTATGGGTAATGACGCAAATTTTCATTGGGAGGCGTTTAAAGAAAGTTTTATGAATATCGAAAAGGAGATTATTCCTCGTGGGCCCAAGTGCGCTAGGAATCATGGTAGGCCCAAGTGGTGGACTAGGGAAATAGGCGAGTTCATAAACGAGCGTAACAGAGCGTATAAACGTAATAAGCGCAATGGCACGGTAGCTAAATTAATAGATATATCGAGCTTAGACGTCAGGTTTAAAGATCAGTTAGGAATGCTAACCGTAATTTAGAGATACTTATAGCTGCGGATAGTAAACATAATCCAAAAAAGTTTTTTGAATACGTCAATAATCGTAAGCCGATAAGAGACAATATAGGCCCTCTAGTGGACGCTAACGGCGCTTTGGCTTCCGACGCTCAGGCGATGGCGGGTATTTTTAATAATTTTTTTGCGACAGTTTTTACCGTAGAAGATGTAAATAATGTCCCCGATGTGGAAGATATCGTTCCATTTAGTAGCGATACTATTTTGAATGAAATAATTGTTTACGAGGGTGAGATTGAGCATTATATCGATAAAATAAAAGTTAGCAAGGCTCCTGGCCCTGAGGCGCTTTATTCTAGACATCTAAAACATTTGAGAGACGTTATCGTATGCCCCTTAACGAAGATTTTTAATCAGTCACTGGAAGCGGGGATTATTCCCGAAAACTTCAAATTAGCTAGCGCTATGCCCATTTTTAAAAAAGGCGACGCACAGTAGCTACCAATTATAGGCCTATTAGCTTAACGTCGATTGTGGGTAAACTTTTGGAATCCGTATTTAGGGATCGTTTCATCGATCACTTAGAAAGTCGCGATTTAATTAATAGTAGTCAGCATGGGTTTCGACGCCATAGATCTTGTTTAACTAATTTGTTAGAATTTTATAACGAAATAGTGTGCGAATACGATAGGCATAGAGCGGCTGACGTTATTTATTTAGACTTTAAAAAAGCGTTCGATACGGTTCCGCATAGAAGATTAATTGCGAAGGTTAATGCGCACGGTATACGCGGTCAGGTAGCTAACTGGTTAGAGGAATGGCTTCGTGCTAGGAAACAGAGGGTCGTTGTTAATGGTAGTGAATCGGGGTGGTTGGATGTAGGTAGCGGTGTCCCTCAGGGTTCAGTGTTAGTCCCATTGCTATTCGTAATCTACATTAACGACATAGATGTAGGATTGACCAGTAACGTGTTAAAATTCGCGGACGATACTAAAATAGGCGGTAAAGTTGTTAACGTGGACGATAGAAATGGCTCCAAGACGATGTAAATAGGATTATGGAGTGGGTGGATAAGTGGCAGATGCAATTTAACGTAGACAAATGTAAAGTTTTGCATTTTGGTTCTCGTAACAATAATTACACGTACACGATGGACAATAGACGGTTAGCGAGCGTTCACGAGGAAGTAGATTTAGGCGTACGCGTATCTAAGGATTTAAAAGTTAGGAACCGGTGCATGGAGTCTTGCGCAAGAGCTAAAAGGATGTTAGGCTTCATAGCGCGTAATTTCGAATTTAAATCGAAGAATATTTTATTGCCCCTTTACAAGTCCCTAGTCAGCCCTCATTTAGAATATGTCGTTCAGTTTTGGTGCCCGTATTTGCGTGAGGATATTCATAGGTTAGGAAAGGTTCAGCGTCGCGCCACGAAACTAATTCCGTCATTGCGCAACAAGTCTTACGAAGATAGAATTAAAGAGTTAGACTTATATTCACTCGAAACTAGGAGATTAAGGGGGGGAGCTTATTGAATTTTTCAAAATCGTTAATAAAATCGATAACGTAAATTTTGACAAACTGTTCACTTTCGATTATAGCAATACTCGTAATGACGGATTTTAGTTGCGTGGCAGACGATTCATTACTGACATCCCTAAAAACTTTTTTCCGTTTAAAGTAATTGATGAATGGAATAATCTCCCCGCGTCCGTCGTGAACTCTACCAGCGTTAATATGTTTAAGAACCGTTTAGATAGGCATTTTAAAAATATTAACGTTGTTTAAAATAATAAAACAATTATCAACAGGAGCTCTGGGGGTGATAGTCGGGGATGAGTCTGTTGACGATTAATGCCAGCTTGTGACATGCCAGCGTTTGATATGCAAGGAATAAAATTATTAAAAAATACTTAGACTAACACGAACGTAGATGTAGCTCATAGCGTAAACTAACCCACTTTTTGTTATACTCTACCTACTTTTTTTTTTTATCCTCTCCTAACTTGCATGTCTGTAACTCTCTTTACTTGCATGTCTGTAGTTTGCATGGTATGATAGTGTTTGAGTTAAGACTGTGTTTGCATAGTTTGTAAGCCTTCTTATTTTACTTCTTTTCATCTTTCACTCCTTTCCTATTCTTTTCGACTATTTTTCCGACTTGTCAGCAGTGGCCGGCGGATGATGATGGTGAGTCTTTCTTTTTCTGAATGAATGTTAACCCACGAATGGTAGGTTTTGCTACTTACTTAACCCCTTATTCTCCTCTTTTAACCCCCTCCTCTTTCCTTTCTCTCGGGCTAACCTTAGAGTGGATCTTACGGTCTTTGTTAGCCTTAGCTTCTGTAGATCTGTAGATCTTTAGTATTCTGTACCCGTGACGGAGGGCTAGGGACAGTTCAGGACTTGTATATACGCCTCTGATCTTCCTCTTGTTGATTGTGTGATTATAGTCCCCATTATTCTCCTCCGCGTACTTCACACACAGAGGGAACATGAGTTTGTGGTCTACAACAACAGGCAAGATCGGCATCCATAAATCGCGAGGGGGGAGCACATCTACGAAAGAACGCCCAAAGTAGCTCGCACTCATGTTGGCTGAGAACTCCTCGATGGTAGGCATGGCTGGACTCACAAGTTTTTCAGGCGCACGTACGAGGTACGGATTGTTCTTCATCACGTAAGGGTATATGAATGAAAATGAAAAGGTTTATTGGCAGACTAAGTCCATATGACAAATATTATTAATATAATGACAGTTTACATACTAAAGATAGAAATATATACAGTTGATTAGAAATAATATAGTAATGTTGGAGTTAAGTGGAGCTACAGACAGACGTTTTCGTACCAAGAATTCCATAGCTTAGAGGATAAACGGCAAGACTCATGGATAGTTTGGATAGTCGGGTTGGTTGATTTTTTAATTCTTTGCATCAGACTGTATTGAGCACGTCTTGTTACCTCCGAGAAGGTCGGGACATTTCGGGTGCAAACATTTTCGAAGCTGAGCATTTCGAGGGTAATTTATGTAAGAGTCTAAAAGACCAGAGTTGCTGTCTATAAATATTACTGCAGAATGTACCAAAGAGAGTGTCTTTAGCTTCACTTGTACAGAACCGAAAGTTCCTTATAGTCATACTCGCTTTAGCACAAAGGCTTCGAGATTGTTTTCTTATATCCGAGTCATTACTCAAGGAGCTGGTAATAGTTTGACCCAAATACTTAAACTCTTGTACTTCCTCAATTACTTCACCTCTCATTTTAAACCTAATATCATCTGGCTGCTTACAGCCTTTAGGATGAAATTGTATAACCTTAATTTTTGTAACATTAAAAAGAATATCATGTTTCTGCGAATACACTTCGCATATTTTAGTAGCCGATCCGATTATTAACACCATATCATCGGCATAAACTAAGTTATTTATCCTTGTGTTATCTATACAACATCCCACTGTTGCCTCATTAAGTGAAACAATTAATCCGTCAATATACACATTAAAGAGCATAGGGGAGAACAAGGAGCCTTGTCTCACCCCGCAAGAGGAGCCGAAACATTCAAATAGTGCATTGCCCCACCTAACAGTAAAAGATTGATGGGAATACCAAAATTTCAATAAATTTAATATGTACATGGGAACCTTCCTGTCTTCTAGTTTTTAAATAAAATATTGTGGTTCACTCTATCATATGTCTTACTTATATCAAGGAAACAGCTATAAATAGTTGAGTTACTGTCAGTGTATTTAAATATTATTTCCTTAAGTACATAGATACACACTGTAGGGCGGGTCATACTATGCATTTTTTTTAAATCAATGGAGAGGGGTGTTCAAATGACATATTTTGGTGTATAGAACACAATTCTGAAGAAAATATTTAATTCTGATAACCCTAACCTACATCATTTTGCAGTTGATTATTATTAAATTGTTGATTACTTTACTATTGTAGTTACCCCAGAATATGTCTTCTCACGTTTTCTATCATGGCTGCTCACGTTATCTCTCATAGAGCATTGTTCTAACTAATTCATATAAACACATATAATGTAATTCATATAATAATAATAATATTTAAATACTCAAATAAAAAGGTGTGCCATTCCACTTAATTGTAATTATCATACAGTTTGGTGGGCGGATTGACCTGACCAATGTGATGATGGAAGCTGAGGGCAGTGACCAATCTTTTCCCGCAAAGATCAAGGAAGAACACTATAGTGTTGTTAGTGAGCCTGGCAGCTACTCTCTGTTCCACTTTACTCCAGAGAAAGCAACTAAAGAGGAGTCACATGCGGAGAAGATTGCTAAGGTCCTGTTTGCCTGGCTGAAAGAGAGGGGTTATGATAAGACCTTGTTGGCCATTGGAGGAGACTCAACAAATGTCAACACTGGTGTGAAAGCTGGAGTAATGCGGAAGCTGGAGCTGCACCTGGGGAGAAAGCTGGTCTGGTTGGTGTGCAACCTGCACACTGTTGAACTTCCCCTGCGCCATCTCATTGTTGACCATGATGGCCCTACTCTGTCAGACAAAAAATTATCCGGGCCAATAGGAAAGCTCCTTGATTCTGCTACAGACTTTGATATCAATCCAAACTTCACCCGAATCTCTGTTGGCCCTCCACTGATCAAGCTTCCTGACAAGGTCATTCAAGATCTCTCAACTGATCAATACTATGGCTATAAAATTGTCTGTGCAGTCAGGGATGGAGTACTTCCTGCAGGGCTGGCTCTGTTAGAGATAGGACCAGTAAACCACAGCCGCTGGCTCACCACAGCGAACAGACTTCTCAGGTTCTGGGTGTCAAAGCACGGACTTAAAGGAAAGAACCTGAAGATTCTGCAATTCATTGTGGAATTCATCATTGGAGTGTAATACCCATGTTGGTTCAACGTGAAGGTCAAGCACTCCTGGATCGAAGGGCCTAGGCACATCCTCTTTCAGCTGGACTGCCTCAAGTCCCAGAGAAAGGAGGTGCTGGATATTGTGATGCCAACTGTGAGAAGATCTGCTTGGTATGCCCACAGTGAAGTCACCCTCCAAACACTACTCTGCTCTGAGGATCAGAAGGAGAGGATTGAAGGGGTGGAGAGAATCCTGGCCATCAGGGGAGAGGGGGACCCGGACACTCAGCTGGGGGACTCCTCTGTTAGGAGCAGAAGGACACCTGACATCAATTGTGATGCTTCCAGCATCGGTGACTTGATCAGCTGGTCAGAAGGTGTGTCAGAGCCACCTCTCACCTGCTCTCTAAGCACCTCAGAGGTGAAAAACTTCATCAACACCCCATGGAGGTGCGCAACTGGCCTTGCCACACACAAAGCATTGAGAGGGTTGTTAAAATGGTGACTGAGGCTTCTGCTAAGTACTTCTCACAGGAAAAGAGGGATGGAGGGATCAGGGCTCAGGAGATTAGCAGGAAGCTGATGTCCAAGTCTGAGTCAAAGCAGGATTTGTGCAACCTGGCAAAGTTCAAGATGTCAGGAGAATGATCTTTGTAATTATATCCAGTGATATACATGCAGTTCACCTATTAATAAATATATGTAAAGTTGATTTGGCCTTGTCAATATAAATGATTTACCTTATATCTTTTAATATATTATAAAGGGGTTCAAAAGGGTAAAATTGGCAATTTAGAAATACAAAATGATGTAGGTTAGAGTTATCCTATCCAAAAAATAAGCTCATATTTGAATTCCCCATGTAAAAACATAATTTAGACACCCCTGATGGTAGGATTTCCTTCAGATTCATGTTGTCACCTGAGTACGACCCGCCCTAATACACAGGTCAGTTGAGTGGGACGTTTTAAAACCAAACTGATTAGATGTCCATAGGTAATCATTTAATCGGAGTAACAAGAGTTTTTCTAGTAGTTTCGAGAAGCAGGAAGCGACAGCAATAGGCCTGTAATTATTGCTGGACAGAATGTCTCCATACTTATTTTTTACCAGGGGCAAGATATATACCCTCATGAACTCTGCAGGGATATGGCTATGAGCATGCATGGCTGATAATAGCAATGATATGTGCAGACATACTACGTCATTGGCATATTTTAAGTGCTCACTCGATAGGGCATCTACCCCTGACGTAGAACCAGTGTTTAACTCTTTAATTAACCTCTTTACTTGAGGAACTGATATCAAAGTATTTTCCCTTGTCCCTCCCACAGTCGTTTCGTTGCAATCTATCTTAAGAATAGATTATCCCTACTCACACTGTTAAGAATGTTAAAGTAGTGGTTTTTCCACAGCTTTGCAATTTCATCCTTCCCGACACCCGATCGATTGTCGAAGGGAGGACACTTTTGACACCCGTATAATGAGCAGAAATCGTAGTCGTGAAGCTTCACCCCGTCCGTAGACGGAAAGTAAAGTTTGAAGGGGTTTGTACGTCCTCCAAACAAGCTGTCACCACATTTGAGGGGCTCCACCACCATTGTGTGTTTGATGGTTCTTATTTCTTCACGATACTGCTCATCGGTTTGCAGCCAATCATCATATTCATGCTCCCACAAAACCTTGTGAGTGAAATGTGAACTTATAAGCTGGTCGCGAGTACGGGTCTATGCGAGGTTCTCGGCGGGGGATCTTCCATGGAGATCCCCTGTGAAGGCACACTAAGGGCGTGGCGTGGACATCCATGCCAGCAGCAACCATTAAAGGAGTGCACCGTCTTCTCACCAGTGGTTGGGTACTCACTTAAGCCGTCCACCCAAACACCACGGCCATTGATCTTAATGGCAAATTCCTCCGTGTTGCGAGCGTGTTTCATATATACACCTGTCTGCTGTTGTATGTGTGTGAGCCAGTAAATAGCCTTATACCCATAACTGCGCGGGGCGTTTCGATGAATGACGGCCAACGTACCTTTAGGCATGAAGTTATTCTTGAATACAGTAAAAGATAATGAGGCGATCGTGGTTGCGGCTTGTAGCGGATCACAGTTGAAACGGGTTATGTACATACTTCTCAAGGCTTGAAAGCATACTCTAAGTACACGTACGTCGTTCACACAATAACGTTCCCACTCATACACTATATTGTAAAGGTTATCTTCACGTCCACCTGTACTCATACATTCATAGTTAAAATAGTGTTTGGGGGGGTGGTGGACCGACATAATTTAAAGTGTCCTGAGTGAGGAATGTGTAAGGGAAATATCCTTTTGATACTTCTGCGCCTACACCCACCACCTTGGGTAGCTTGGCTAATTTACAAGGTGTGAACAGCAGGCAGGGTGTCTTTAAATTGTACATTCCCCTTATCTGCATCTGCATAAGCTTGTTTCCTCTTTCCAATGGGTAAGCCGTGAATATCTCTGATGATTGGTGCTGAAGCAGCTCCTTATAAAGGAACCGTGTGTCATATTTTGCGGCGGTATGGGCAAGAATATACACCGTCATATTTTTTAACTGATCCGCCAGCTTGACAATATAGTTCATAGAGTTTCACGGGGGAATCTCCTGCAGACAGCTTAAAAATGTTTGTCCGCTTACCACATTTGGGGCATTCCTCAAATTCAATGTTCATGCATTTGTCACAGATAGTCTGACTTACGAGTAAATGTGGAATACCTCTTTTGTTTCAGGGTTTGTGTAAATTTCTCTGTCATAATACACGGTTATACAGGGTTTATTTTTAGGCGTAGCATCTTTCATATAACATACACGCCAACTCCGTCCGCCTTATATTTTTCATGACATGTAGAACAGTGAATTTCATCTCGTTTGTGCTCAATCTTCCCCAACTGTCCATTGTATGAAACATTCTACACTCACAAATCCTCAGTTTCCTGCAGTGCCACTCGATTTATGGTGAACAAAACAGATGTTGTTGAAAAACACTCGCTTACATACATTACAGTCGTGATTCTCAGCTTCACCTACCCGACTTTCACACCTGGGGCTCTTAAACTGGTCGCAAACCACGTAACACTCCTTACAATGCTTCAACAGATCATTCGTAAACTCAAGCCAACACTTACACAAATCGTGATGTCTTCCATATTTTCGACTTTTATCATGCATACAAAGACATCAGTTACCAAATGTGCAACAACCTTTCCAATGAAAACCCTTTCGAAGTTCTAGTTTGTAAGTTCCCTTTAGTCATTAAGTTTTTACCTGAAAATTTTGTGATTATAATTAAATAAATAAAACATTTCAGCCTGTAAAGCGCGTCCGCTTGCTAAGGGCAGTTTGCGCTACTGTATACATTTGGAAATAAAGAATTGAACTTAATTTAATTTCGGAAAAGACTTTTTATAGTTCTCAATGAATTTTTAATATAGTTACGTTGTGTGAACTATAATAATAATAATAATAATAATTACCAGTTTCATGTAACTTTGATCATTTTCTATCTACAATACTCTGTAAACTAACATTTTTGGAATTCTTAATTGTTTAGCGTAATTTGAATATATTTTCTCCATTTCTATTAAACGAGTAATCTAATAGAAGAATAATTAGTTTCACAATATGTTTAGGGAACACTACGTTTGTCTTTAAAAGAAATATTTTGTAAATATTGCAAACAGTGAAATATATACAATATATAGTATGAATTAAT
Organism: Bathynomus jamesi; assembly: GCA_023014485.1. Classification (NCBI taxonomy): domain Eukaryota; kingdom Metazoa; phylum Arthropoda; class Malacostraca; order Isopoda; family Cirolanidae; genus Bathynomus; species Bathynomus jamesi. The sequence goes on from JAJOZX010003437.1 coordinate 211,514, forward strand.
CGAAGACTCTGAACATTATGTAAATTTTTTCCTCTCGTTGTCCAATGTTGTATATTAATTATAGCATGGGTTTGTACAAAGAATTCTATAAGGTATCTGCTGGAAGCAATCCATAAAAAATGCTGACGAACTCTCTCAAACAATGATAACAGCCAATCTCCTACCCCTCCAATGTTCAGAGACTTAAATATTCTAAAACTGAATTACTTATATAAACTAACTGTGGTTGGAATTGGAAAATTGGGGTTTATTAATAAATTATTAATAAATAAAAAAGGCTCACCTGAAGATCAGGGCCCCCAGTCTTCTTTAGTTAGCTTATAAGGCTAACTAACGAAAATATCACGACCTAACCTAACCAATCGTCAAGGGCGTACAGTTGACCTAACGATTGGTTAGGTTAGGTTGTAATAGTTTCGTTAGCTAGCCTTATAAGGCTAACTAAAGAAGGCAGGGGGCCCTGATCTTCAGGTGATCCATAAAAAAATAATAGAATTTATAATACTAAAATGGAAAACATACGTTAGGTTTAATAGATGGATTATAAAGTTAGGAAATAGGCCTCACATGAATTTACTTGAGGACGCGACTTTTAGCACGACGCCAGAAGAACAGGTTTCGTTGCGTTCATACTTGCATTCACGTTTAACCAATCAGGCACAGGTTTGGCCGTTATGTGATGCCCAGTTGCCCACTTCCCGTTGCGTCCAATCATATATTAATAAACAGTATAATTGTCGTAGAAAACTAGATTTGATATTTTGTTTTTTTTCGACATAATTTTTCAGATTTAATAATGTTTAGTCTTGAAAAACCTTGCAAGCTTCGTCAGCACTTAACGTATAGGATCTGAAATGTAATAAACATTAACTATACTAAAACTTTCAGGGATTTTGGAATTTTAAAGCGTATATGATATTCTCTAAACTAAAATGTAATAAACATTAACTAAATAAAAGGGCGGGTTTTTTTGGGGTGTTTTTGGAGTGGGGGCGGGGGTTCCGCCGGACGTCAAACCGAAAAGATCCACCATTTATCCCTCACTTGTTATCTTTATTTCAATTTCTCGATTCGAGCCCGTGGGAATTAGGGCATATATTTAAAATGAGCTCTGTTTAGTAAATTCATTATTTCCACCCACTGCCAAGCTCAACGAAATAGTGAATTCTATCCGCCGTCCAAGGTTTTTATTCATGTCACACGCTAGGCCTTTATGGTTCTGTAGGCCTATTTGATTTTCAGTCAAGGCTTAACTTTGTTATTAATTGTATAACGTAAGTATAAGGTAATTTAACCTGTGTAAGAACATAAGATTAAAAGTATAAAAACCAACGGTGTTTCGTAATAAAATTAAATTTATATTAACGGTTTGAAGGTAAATAATGAAATAAATATAGCGATAAACAATGTTACCACACTTAGTTGAAGCCAAGTGAAAAACTGCTATGAAGAGAAACAACAATGATTATGCTACTATCTTTAGTGTTACGTGTAAATCGTGTCGTTGTCGTCAGCACCCACCCACGAACGGGTCAATGTGCGAGTCACAAGAACAACCACCAAATATCGATTAAATTGTGAATGAAACCCCGAACCTTACACTATCAGTATCAGTACAGGGCTCCAATAAACCGTAGACCCCGGCCCATGGCCTAAACCATTAGAGGTACAGTAAAACTAAACATACCTTACAAAAGAGAATTTAATCCTGCATTTAATGAGAAACAATTAAAACTTGGTGTTCCCGCCATTGGCTTCCAAGACAGCCTGAATTCGCTTTGGGTAGCTTGCCAAAAGTGACGTGAATAGATCTTGATCGTTACGCAAATTTGCTAAAACAGTTTCAATGTGTTGCGTCATTGTATCCTTCGAAAATCGATTTGCTGCAGGTTCTTGAAACAAGAGACATTCAACCTTGTCTTTTATAACTGATCCAATGTGTTCACAGACGTTCAGGTCAGGAGAATTTCCTGGCCATTCTTCATTTCCAAAGAAATCGATCTCATGGTTCCGCAACAACTGTTGAGTGGCTAATGCCTTAAAGCAGGGGGCCTTATCGTGCAGAAGTGTGACCTGATCGACATTCATAACATTGTTTGGGTTTCTTAGAAAAGGAATGACATGCTGGGATAGAATAATATCACGAAAATACTGTCTATCCCAACTCTGACCATTTGGCTTCAGCACCCACATGAGCTTCTTTGCAGTGAACAAAACAAACACACCAACACAGTCTGGACTTTTTAATAATTCGCGATAATGTTTATTGTCATCGATTTCATCTGGTGTTGTGGGCCACACTCGATCATTTTGGTAGTTAGGCCGACGTGTTACGTAAACAAAAAATTCATCGGAGACAGCTAAATGCATGAAATCATCCACATCCCAATCTTCAAGATAATGGGCAAACCACATTCTGTCATCGATGTTAAGTTGAGTTTTTCTTGGCTTTGGAAGTTCATGCCAAGGCTTTAAACCTTGCCTATGACGGTACAGTCGAATGATCTCACCACTAACGATCTTTCCTCTCAACACTTCGATCTCTCTAGAAAGTTTAGCACAGCTGTTTTTCCGCTTACGCGTACCGCTTTCAATGATGTCCTGTGTTTCCTGAGAGAGTGGCAAATTTGGGCGCCCAGATTTGGTTGTATCCATTTCACATTCATCCAAAGTTTTATTCCAATTTCTTTTGACGAAGTCCTCACTTCTTCGCAACTTTTTGGCAACCCAAGAACATGTTATAAAGGTGGCTCCAGCATCACGAGCTTTCCGAAATTAAATGAGAAGCCATTATATTATCACTTTATCAGCTAGAGTAATTTTAATACCTGCAATAAATAAAGAATTTTATATATTTTTATAATCACTAAAAACTATTTCGATATAAGTAAACATGTAAGCTGCAAATGGGGGGGGCTAAGGTTTTTTGGAACCCCTTATGTACAAAGTTGCTAATAATAGAAACTATACTTCGCCCATTCACAGGGCGATTACTCCACGTCAGACACTATAATTATAATACAAAGTTTCCCACTGATTTCATACACAAACAAAACTATTCAATGGAAATTACAAGAAATGTTTTCTCCTAAAAAGAAGTACATATTTGGATATATGGAACTATGTACCATAAATGTCAGACAAGCACCATCGTTAATTTCGTTTCGCAAATCATAAAACAACACTTTATCATAAACTCTTATTAATGTACAACATCCCAGTTGCATATATATGTATATGATGCATGTATATATATGCGTTTATATATATATAAGTCCGGCATCATAGGAGAAATTCATATTTTTCTATTTCTACAAACCATAATTCATATTTTTCTCTTTCTGTAGGCCATAATGTCTGTGAGCAAGGAAGAACGAATCCAGATAATTCTACTCATAGGAAATCGGAGTCAAAGAGAGGCCGCCGCTCAATTTAACAGACTGCATCCAAACCGCGAGCCAATAACACAGAGTTGTGTTAGCAGACTTGTTGCAAAGTTTAAGGAAACAGGATCCATAGAAGATAAACCACGCAGTGGACCTTCAAGGAGGTCCACTGACGATGATACAGCGACTGCTATCCTGGCTCATTTTAACAGAAGTCCCAATAAGTCTCTTCGGCGATTGTCCGCCGAGACAGGAGTGTCGAAAAGTAGCATCCATCGCATTCTTCAGGCTCACAAATGGCATCCATATAAACTTCAGTTCCTACAGAAATTAAGCGAAGATGATCCCGACTAGCGGATGGAATTTTGTGAATGGGCTTCGGAACAATATGCTCGGGATACCAATTTCCCGTCCACCATTCTGTTCAGTGACGAGGCTGTTTTTTATGGAAATGGTGAGGTAAATCGACAGAACACCCGCTACTGGTCTCAAAACAACCCTCACTGGTATACCTCTTCAAAGGAACAAGGTGTATCTCGGGTGATGGTATGGTGTGGCATTTGGAAGGATCGCATTATAGGTCCCCTCTTTTTCGATGAACATGTCACTGGAGGCACCTACCTACGTATGCTCAAGGAAGAAGCATTTCCCAGTGTCTTGAACGAAGAAGGAAATTTCCCAACATGGTTCCAGCAAGACGGCGCTCCTGCACATTACAGCACCCAAGTAAGGGAATACCTGTACCAACAATTCCATGGTCATTGGATAGGACGTCGAGGGCCTGTGGAATGGCCAGCTAGAAGCCCGGATCTCACGCCACTAGATTTTTATCTCTGGGGCCACTTCAAAGCGCTAGTATACGCAGAGAAAATTAGGAGTGTTGAACATTTGCGGCAGCACATTATTGGGGCATGTAACACCATTACTCCTGACATCATTCACCGTGTGCTTGCTGACTGGGTATCACGTCTGAATTTGAGTATTGAAAACAATGGTGGACATATTGAGCACGTTCTGTAAACAAAAGTTTTTGTTTTGCCTTTTTTTATTATTTTTCCTATGATGCCGGACTTATGGGACACCCTGTATATATATATATATATATATATATATATATATATATGTGTGTGTGTGTAGGTATGGGTGTGTGTGTGTGTGTGTGTGTGTGTGTGGATGCATATACAGGGTGTTTCAGGAGGAAAGGTCAATACTTTGGGAGGTGATAGTATCGATCATTGTGAGAAAAAAAGTTCATATCAACATGTGTCTAATTCTGAATGGTTACGGAGATAGAGCTGTTTGAATCTGATGCGCGCGCAGCTTTTCCTCCCCTTCCCTCCCATATAACCTTGAACCATGTAAGCTGTAATGTAAGCATGTAACATAAGCCAATCGACAGCTGACTGTTGTGAGTGACATTGTTTAGTGTTTGAAGCAGTGTTAAAAATGCCACCCACCTTCACACATGCCGAATATGCAGATATGGTTTATGTCTACGGTTTTTGCGATGGAAGTGCAACAGCTGCTGTTGCAGAATACCGTCGACGGTTTCCGAACCGCAGAATTCCGGATCGAAGAGTGTTTACCAGGGTTTTCAACACATTGCGTGAGATTGGTGCACTTCCCAGCGCTCATGTTTCCTCTGAACGTGAAGGTCAACAAGATGTGGATGAAGTGGAAAACATTCTTCAGTTGGTAGAGCGTAGTCCTACTATTAGCTCACGAAAAATTTCTACACGTCTCGGTGTACTACACACAGGGCCGTTTCCTGGCATAAGCAGACTAAGCGGCCGCTTAGGGCCCCGCTGCTACTAAGGTGGCCCCCTAGACAGGCTCCCAGGTCATACCTCAGTGGGCAAGAATGCGAATATAGCTGAAGTTATTATTAATATTATTGTTATTATTATTATTATCCTTATTATTATTATTATTATTGTCGTATTAATTAAAGTTTTTGTATGAGACAAATGTGATAAAACGGAGACAAACGAAACGTTTTGGTTGTTATGTATAAATAACTATTGTGAGATCTTATTTCTATATTATTTAACTTTATTCTTACTATATGCTTATACTTTCCTAAATGCTTAATTTTTCTAGTATTGTAAAACATTATTTCACTAATTTACTAATTATTAAGACAGTTTGCAACACTTTAAAACCTAGGATTATTTTCGTTACGTTTTCAAATTTATTAATTCTTTTCTCATCTTTTTCAGATAATGTGAATTTTGTTGGTTAAAGCCTAAATGATCTGATTATTTGAATGTATTTGATTAACGTTACAATTATAACTATTATTATTATTATTATTATTATTATTATTATCATCAACATTATTATCATTATTATTATTTAGCAGATTAGTTGTAGTTAACTAGATGTGGCTTCATGCATCTTGGAAAATGAAACCACATTATCCATCAGGAGCTGAAAAACGGAAAAAGAAGAAAATAGAGGAGAAGCTTTCCAGTAGCACAGGTGAGATGTGCCACTTGTATATTCTTATTCTTCTTACAGTTCAGGCAACTAAGTTAGGTAGACCATTAGCTAGGCAAGTGCTTAGGAATCGTGTAGAGTAAGCTAGTCTCTGTAATATTTATAATATTTCGAAATGTGAAATTTAATGGATCACACCTCAATTCTGTTCACACAGATCAATTATCAAACAAGATAAGAAAGAGTATTTCAGCAAAAATTAACAGAATATGTAATGTTATGTTCTTCTCAGGAGCACTACTGAAATATTTGGAAAAGCCATCCTCAGCAAAGCCTGATGAACATCATGAGCCAACAGCAGGACCATCCTCTATGCAACCTCAAACACCAGTAGAAGTAGAACCTGATGAACCAACAAGTGGCCCATCTTCTGTTCAGCTTCAAACACCACACACAGGCATTTCTACTGAGTAACAAGAGCCAAGATCTGCTCCAACGCTTGATCCGTATGACTGGCCAGTTGTCCTGTCAGATGCCTTGAAGACAGATCTGGTGTCTCGAGGACCATTTCAAATCAGTCCAGATTTCACATTCCCTAAAAGAGAGGACGGTAGAAGCGTTCATCACCATTACATGTACAGAACATTAATTAATGGGGAAAAAATAAAGCGAGGCTGGCTGATGTACTCTAGAAGGAATGATGCTCTTTATTGCTTCTGCTGCAAGTTGTTTTCAAAGAAGTCGTACAAACTAATTACGGATGGACTTTCAGACTGGATAAACGTTGGTTCGCTTCTGAAAGGCCATGAAAATAGTTCACAACACAAGTTGCAGCACAAGTCGTAGCTAGGGACATATGTGAGAAAATGAATGTGGAGACTGTGCTGAAGGAGAAGAGGCTCAGATCCACAAAAGAGCACTTTGCTTACGAAGCTCCTGACGAACCATTTACAGAAACCTTAAAGAGGCTGGAAGTAAAATTTTTCAATGTGATGGTGGATTGTGCCATCGGGTCAATAAATGAGAGATTCAAAACATTAGATGATGTGAGTGACATATTTGGGGTTCTCCTAAACTTCACCACAATGAACAAGGAAGACTTGTCCTACAAGTGTGAAAAACTCTCTAAGATACTGAGCTCTGGAGCTGACTCTGACATTGATGGAAGAGAACTCGCCCTCGAAATTATGAACTTGCCGACTTTACCTTCACACAATATGACTGCATTGGAGCTTCTCTCCTTCATTCATCAGAAGCAACTGGAGGAACTATACCCCAATCTCTGGGTTGCACTAAGAATTGCCTGCACTCTACCTGTGACAGTAGCGTCAGCCGAGAGGAGCTCCTCTAAGATGAGCTAATCAAGAACTACCTCAGATCATCAATGGGGCAGGATCGCTTCAGTGGCCTTGGCATCATAAGCATCAACCAGGACGTTGGCAGGGAGATTTCATATGATGATGTTATTGATGATTTCGCCCAGAAAAAATCTAGGAGGCAAACATTTTGAAGATACAAACTGTTCTGTATAACTGCTAGCTATTATACGATTGTATCGTAGTTAGTAATTGTTTGGTAGTTGATAAGTGCATTATTTTTTTATACATAGTTCTGTGTCATTTATTCTAAATAATGTAGAAGCTAATTTTCAGGAATTTCATGAAGAGTATTTTTTTGTTTGTCTTCTGAAAGTACATATTTGTTGTTTTGGACATAAATGTTTCATTAAAATTGATTCATAATTGTTTTTTATTAACACCGCCATTTTTTGTATGTGTGTGCTGAGGTGATGTAGTAAGGCGTGTGAGTTGGTGGATGGAGGGGTGGGGCCTCAAATGGGTATACTGCTTAGGGCCCCCTAATGGCTAGAAACGGCCCTGACCACACACAAGAGTATGGCGAACATTACGTGAGGAAGGCTTGCATCCATATCATGTACAGCGTGTACAACACCTTCAACCAGGAGACGCTGCCATGCGACTGGAATTTTGTCATTGGGTAAATGCTAATCGCCGATTGCTTCTATTAATACTGTTCACCGATGAAGCTACTTTCACCCGTGACGGTATCAACAACACTCGTAACTCTCATCGGTGGTCAGACGAAAATCCAAATGCCACTGTGGGAACAAATTTTCAACATTGGTTCTCTGCCAATGTGTAGTGCGATATCATCGATGATCAGCTGATTGGCCCTGTTACTTTAGAGAATCGTCTTATAGGACAAAGTTACCTAGAATTTCTGCAAAATGAATTGCCAGGACTATTGGAGGATGTTCCTTTGGCTACACGCGTTGGTATGTACTTTCAGCATGACGGAGCTCCTCCACATTCTACTCGTCTGGTGATGCAATACTTAAATCAAACTTTCCCTGGTCGATGGATCGGTCGCGGTGGTCCCATTCAATGGCCACCACGGTCTCCAGACCTCTCTCCGTTAGATTATTGTTTGTGGGGGTGGATGAAAAGTCAAGTTTACAAAAGAAAGGTGGATACACGAGACGAATTGCTCGCGCGCATTTTGGATGCTGCTGCCCGCATAAAGGAACGTCAAGATCAACTCAGACGAACAACACACGATCTTCGCACACGAGTTGCAAAGTGCATTGAGGTTGACAGTGGGGTTTTCGAAAACGTATTGTAAACTGTAACAAATTTGTCATTTCTGTATCTGATACCATTCAAAATGCCAATGTTTAAACATTAAATGTTAGAAACAGTAATTGGTTTCTCTTTCTTGATTATCATTAACAATGCTTTTGTATTTGTAGATTCAAACAGCTCTATCTCCGTAACCATTCAGAATTAGACACATGTTCATATGAACTTTTTTTTCAGAATGACCGATACTATCACCTTCCGAAGTATTGACCTTTCCTCCTGAAATACCCTGTATATTGCAACTTGTAAATGTTACCAAATAAAAAATTGCAGTCCCTTTTTCAAAATTTATAGAGACCTATTATATAGGGTGGTCCAGAAGTCCTGCTTCATGGGGGGGGTATTGGTAGAATATATTTTATGTAGTATTAACTTAACTCCAAGTTTTCTGTTTTGTTTACACTGTCAAGGCCTTAAAATTTATAAATAGCAGAACAACAACATAAAACAATGTATACTCCCCAAGAAAAGGTGGAATTATTTCTCCTACATGTTGAGGGTCTCAGTCAGAAGATGGCGGCTGCAGAATTTCACAACAGACATCCAGCAAAACCACAACCTGATCAGCGAACTGTCGGACGTCTCCTTAAAAAACTAAAAGAAACAGGAAGCGTAGAAGACAGAAAGAGAAGCGGTAGGCCGCGATCAAGCACAAGTGGGCAAATGTCAGAAAGTGTACTAGGAAGAGTAATAGCGAGTCCAAAACGTGCAAGTAGGAAAGTTGCACAAGAACGGAACATTTCGCATTAAAGTGTTCTTAGAATACTTAAAAGGAACAAGTTCCATCCATATAAAGTCATCTTTGTGCAGGAACTGCACGGAGACGATTGCGATAGAAGACTCGAATTCTGCGAAAACAACACTTGCCACAAAGCCTACCTTACCACAATCCATTTTCTTCAGTGATGAAGCTTCGTTCCACCTTAATGGACACGTCAATAGACAAACCAATGTGTATTTAGCAGATGAAAATCCACATCATGCAACTGAAGGACATTTCCAAACGAATCCTAAACCAAACGACTGGTGCCGTATTCATGATTTCAAAGTCATAGGACCAATATTCATTGATGGGAATGTGACTGGAAACGCTTATTTGACTCTGATACAGGACACAAATCATAATCGATCCATACCTTGATAATTTAATGAATTTCTACTTCCGGCATGATGGTGCTTTACCACATTTTGCTACAAATGTTCGGAATTGGTTAAACGAGAAAATACCTCATAGTTGGATAGGTAGAAGGGGTCCAATTGAATGGCCACCACGTTCCCCGGACTTCACTCCACTCGACTTCTTTTTGTGGGTTACCTCAAGAATACAGTGTACGAAAATCGCCCAAGAACACGTGAACAATATCAGTACTCTATGCAAGAACATTACTGCAGACACTATTCCAAATATGAACAACAGCTTACGTACTCGCATTAGATTGTGCAGTGAAATGCAAGGATCACAGAAAGAAAATCTTTTTCCATTAAACATTGTCAATTATCCATTAAAATGAGGCAGGACTTATGGACCACCCTGTATATGCAAAGTTTGCAATCTTAAATCATAAGTTATATGAATTATATTTTGAAAGTTTCGATTATATTAGTCCGTATTTATAATGTGCTTCATTTATCTATATTTCTATTACTTTAAGACTGTCTTATTTCTAATTTCTAATAATAGAAATTAATTATTACTATTATTATTACCGTATTGTTTGCCACTTTTTCTATTTTCTATTATTTCCAAGATTATCTCATTTTCATTCTTAACGACAGAATTAATTCAATGCAGCTTTATTATATTTTCCATTATTCCTACTTATTTTCTTATTTTCTTTTATAAAAATTTAAATGAATCTTTCATGCTTCCCAACGGCATATTCGGATAAGTACGCTCTGATTATTTACTAGACTACTTGCCATTAAAATACAAAATTAAAGGTTTATGCCAACAATGTGTAATGTACTCTTTCAGAATAAAGATTGTCTGTTTGTAATTGGATTACATTACAGTAAAACCCCCATTATATTAGTACCAAAGTATAATATACGAGGGGCAGTACGAACGTAATGCCTCTTATTCTATTTCTCACTAAATATAATTCCAATTACAATAAAAATTACAGGGAATATGCGTATATAAGTGGCAAATATAAAGTAAGTATAACTAAATACACACACACACACATATATACACTGTGTATATAGGGTATATATATATATATATATATATATATATATATATATATATATATATATATATATATATAAAGTAAATAAACGAAAAATAAGAAGCAGTAGTTTCGTACTTTCCTTCGTATATAATTTAAACCAAGAGTTTCAAACACACAGACCTAAAACTTTTCCTGTGCGGCCCGAGTAGTATACGCGCAAAATTGAAGAGTGCAATTGCAATGTTTATCAATGTTACAAGACCCCTACCCCCTTGTTACAAGCACTCTACCCCATCCCCCTTCCTGCAAGACTCTCTCCCCCTTACCCTTACCCATCCCCTTGTTGAAAGACCCATTTCCCCCCTTTGTTGCTACTCCCCCTAGGGTGCCAAAAAAGAAAAAGGTGGATTCCCCCCAGCTGCCACAAGCTAGGGGGAATCAACCTAACCCAAGAGAGAGAGAGACAGAGAGAGAGAGAGAGAGAGAGAGAGAGAGAAGGTGTAAACGGCTTGTTCAGGTGCACCTTATTATTTTATGAGTTGCCAGTGCCAGATTGCACTATTTATTTAATTAAAGCATATATTCTTAACAGTTGGCTTAGAAGTCTTAAGCAGCCAGTTGGTTTAGAAGGCGTAACGTGCCATTTGGTATACATATATATATATTTATTTAATTAAATTATATCGTTTATATATACAACCAAACGAATTAAATTAAACACATTACATCATTCTGTTTATTTAGACGAATTATTGGAAATAATTTCATTAAATATATAGAAAATAAATATACAATCAAAATAGTTCATTCTATACGCAGTTTAAACGAGAAATATATATATATATATATATATGTATATATATATATATATATATACAATAAAAAATAATAATAGTATAAGAAATACACAAGTTGAACGAAGAATATATATACAATCAAAAAATAATAGTATAAGAAATACACAGTTTTAAACGATGAAATATATATATATATATATATATAATAAAAAATAATATAGAACCATCAAAATCCATACACTTTATGTTCTACTGCGCTTAACTAAAATACTAAACTCGTACGTGATCGAGTCTACAGTTACATCATTGTTGCTTTGCACTATGCAATAAATACAATTTAATATTATTTCACCGCTCAAGTTATAGGGAGGCCTATACTCGATGTAAAGGGCCTTCAACTCTTTCAAAACTATTTTTGTGCCCACTTTACATTCGGTTGGCAAGTTATCTTTAAACAAGGCTAGAATACAATCAAAAGCACGCAAAAAGTGTACATCGTTAGCCACAACATCATTATTAAATTCAAGTTTATAAACAATCCTTTCCAATCGAGGGTTTATTCTTACCAATCCGAGCTTTTAAACCGTGAACTCATCTTCACAATGCATAGCGGCAGTTGAAATAATCTTCTAAGTCGTAACGACAGCTGCTCACTATATAAAGAAACAATTCTTCAGTGTGAATGGTATAGGTGAGCTAAGCCTTGTATCGCTCAAGTGCTTTGTACCAAAGTTCATGATATTTCGAAGCGTCTAAACCTTTTAAATAATCATTCAGCTCTACACCATTCTTGCCTTGTTCAGTCCTACACTCGGTAAACCCGTCGACCAGAGCGGTGTATGCGTATTCAAGAATCGTATCAAAATAAATCATATCTGTAACACGTACGTCTAATATAGGCTTCAGCTTGCGGAAAACGACGATTTCAAACATTCTGTCGAGGATGAAGCGGTTTCGCGTGGGACAAGAACGTTATTATCAGAAGCATTCTTCCACATCAGTCGTATATCAATGTATTGCTGATCATTATTTATACACAAAGTAGAAACACTGGCATATGAGGGGGTATCACTAATCTGTTCTCTTCTTGTACCTACACCTGCAGGTATTTTATAACGATCCTCGCTCCATTTCTCAACTACCACAAAGACTATATTCATTTCCTCAACACTTAAACAAACAACATTCCGTTTACCAGAGTTTGTTTGACTACAAGTCGTTTCAAGTACATAGTTAATGGCACCGGTTTTACGACTGAACACGCGCAATGACTTCGTCACGGACACATCGTACACGGCATTGAGAATGCTGCTCAATGGAAGCTCCGTCGTATTCTATTGTGAGGAGTGCACGTCCAGTCGGGTCAAGCTCTGGGATGACTATGAGCCACAGGTGGGCGGGTCTGCTCGACGGGAGGTGTGGAGGAGTGAGTCTCACCATAAGTTGATGAAACGTCTACGGTGTTGTTCCAACGTGAAAGATTCATGTGAATACCTGTATCCTATTATACTAGGTATTCGTTTAGAGAATTTTTCCGACACATGAAGTAATATCGGCTTTAATGTTTTATCACTCCCACTCCCCACAATACGCACATTTTCGTTCAGGGGGATTTTCAGGAACTAAACACATTTTATTCACACTCTGGCGCACTATTTGAGAGAAACATGTGCCCATATTTTTCCTTTTTGCATAGCAGAAGATACTCGTCTCTAAATTCTATTAAAAACTCACGCAGGCCTTTAGCCACAATCTTACTACAAACCTCGCCATGATATATGACGGAAAATGTAGTGAAAAAAATACTTCAGATTATCCATTATGACAAGATTTACATTCTCAGCCGCAGAGTACGACTACTCTGTATGATGCAGCATGACATAACATCGCTTGTCACACAACTCATTAACAAGACTCACGAACCATAACCGTTGCTTCTCTTCTGCACGTGTTGTTTCTTCAACTTCACGGTATATGTAAGCTTTTATATAGATTAGTCCTACAACAGTCCATTACATCGTTTGTACTACGAAATCCTGCAATGCTCTCGCCAGAATAGCCGTAGAGTATTTGAACCTCTTGTTCCTCAAGCTTCGCACGGTTCAATGTAGCCTTAAAAGTATCAAAGGAGGGTGGAATAGGGAGTCTTTCAGTATCCACCACATCTTCACACTTTAACGAATACCACTTCATAAACGTCGGGCACGCAATATTAAAGGTAGCCATCACTATTTTTCGTCTACGTGTGATTTCTTGAAATACACGTCTGAGATCCAGGGCTTCCAGCGTTCAACTGAATACGCAGAGGTAGCGATATGCACAGGTAGTAGCAGGAGTCACGTGACCATTGATTGCTCATACAGTGGGCGGAGCTTATGACTTTTCCTGTACACACACACACACAAACACACACACAAAGGAGAAAATGAAACGCTAATTGAAACACGATTTATTTAATAAACATATCATCGAATTATTCAACGTATATATATTTACAAATACATGTAATAAATAAAATAAACATATCGTTAACAAGTAAATAGACACACACACACACACACACACATATATATGTCGGTTGGGGTGGTTGGTCGCCCTCATCTTCCAAGCACACTAGATCCTTCAACGATTCAAAGTTAACGACCCGTCGGTTTGCTTGGTTAAGCATGATACCGTTAGCCTTCACGATATATTTCATATCCTCCCCCACTTTCACCCGTACCCGATAAGTTTTTCGACCTGTTGAGACAAAAGAGTCGGCGTATGCGATGTCTCCATATTAATCCTTGATCTCATCAGTCAACTCTCGGAGGAATTCACCAATAAGCGGCATGTATTCACCCTCCCTCGCTGTGAATATCACACTCTCTTTGTCGGCGTACAGAGCCCTCCGGCCAAGAGAATGCAATAGACCCCAAAGTTTGATGCATGCGAATGCCGTTGTGAAGCTGCCTACACTCCGCCACGCTACAGGTATGTTTGTAACAAGCGATGTGTCTGTGGCCAATTCGGTAATGTTGTACTTTATTATGTACGTATTACCTACATTCACGATCTCCATGACCTCTTTATCGGGAGCGTTGGCATAATCCCACACCTCGTTATAACTTTGGGCCACATAAACGTTCCCCTTACTGTATTCTGTGTAAATTTTCCCCACATACTATTTAGACACAAATTTGCACTAAAGCGCTTTCCTGGGTTATTTACAATTTGGGACCGGACAAGTTGTATCCTTTCACGATCACAGTAATGCTGAATATAAGTCGATTTTTCATGTTCGGTATCAACTCCTCGCGGATAGCCTGATACTTCTACCTTATCCTTCAAAAAAGTGTTTATATATGGCGTGAAAAGGTTGGATAGCTTCTGAAACCTCCACACCTCATATATCTTTAATATTCTGTAGCCATGGCTAGGGACAGCTCAGGGCTTATATATATGCCTCTGATCTTACGCTGGCTGGTTGTGTGGTTATAAGTTCCATTGTTCTCCTCTGCTCACTTCACGCACAGGGGAAACATAAGCTTGCGGTCTATAACGACGGGTAAGATCGGTATCCATAAATCGCGAGGGGTGGAGCGCATCTACGAAAGAAAGACCGAAATAGTTCTTGTTCAAATTTGCTGAGAACTCCTTGATGGTGGGCAGGGTTGGTCCTACCAATTTTTCAGGTGCACCTACTGGGTACGGACTGTTCTTCATCACGTAGGGGTATAAAGAGTAGAAGTCATAGTAATGGAGTTTCACGCCCTGCCCTCCGTATGCGGAAAGTATAGCTTGAAGAGATTTGTACGCCCCCGAAGAAGCTATCTCTTCACAGAACTGTCCATCTGTTTCAATCCGCGCATCATACTCATGCTCCCACAAGGTCTTGTTAGTGAACTGGGAGCCTGTAAGCTAATCGCGGGTGTGGGTCCATGCAAGACTGTCGAAAGGAGATCTACCGTGGATATCTCCTACGGTTCCACACTCAGGACGGTGGCATCCGTGCCACCAACAGCCGTTAAAGGAGTACACAGTCTTCTCACCAGTGCCACGGTTTTCGCTTAGACCATAGACCCAATAAACACGACCAGTAACCTTAATAGGTACTTCCCCCTGTTGCGGGCATGCTTTATGTATACACCTGTCTCTTGCTGTATGTGTATGAGCCAGTAAATAGCCTTGTGCCCATAACTGGGAGGGTTGTTTCTGTGAATGACGGCTAAGGTGGATTTAGGCATGAAATTGTTCTTGAACACAGTAAAGCACAATGAGACGATAGTGGTTGCGACTTGCAACGGATCGCATTTGAAACGGTCTATGTACATCCTTCTAAAGGTCTGAAAACATACTCTAAGGATGCACACATCATTCACGCAATAACGCTCACATTCATCAGCTATATTGTAAGGATTAGATTTATTAAAACTGTTGTAAAAGCGGTCAAAATCTTCACGCTCACCTGTACTCATACATTCATAGTTAAAGTAATGTTTGGGTGGAGGTAGTCCTACGTAATTTGATGTTTCGCTAGTGAGGAAAGTGTAAGGGGAATATGCTTTTGAAACTTCGGCGGCTCCGCCCATTACCTTGGGTAACTTGGCTAATTTACAAGGTGTGAATAACAAAGTGTCTTTAAATTGTACATTACCTCTTATTTGCATCTGTATAAGGTTGTTTCCTCTTTTCAAGGGATCACCTGTAAATATCTCAGATGAATCGTGCTCAACCAGCTCCTTATAAAGGAACTGTGTCAAATTTTGCCCCGTTATGGGCAAGAATATACACAGACAATTTTTTGAACTTGTTCGCTAACTTGACAATATAGGATACAAAGAGTTTCACCGGACTATCGTGCGCAATCGTTTTAAAAACGTTTGTCCGTTTACCACATTGGTGACACTCATCACACTCGACTTCCATGCTCTCATCGCAGATAGTCTGCCTTACAAGTACTTGTGGGATAACCTCTTTGGTTTCAGCAACCGTGTATGATTCTATATCGTAGTACATAGTTATACAAGGTCTATTTTTAGGCTTAGCGTCTTTCATATAACATACATGCTTTACTCCATCCACCTTATATTTTTCATGGCATGTAGTACAGTGAATTTCATCACATTTATGCTTGAAATTCCCCCAATTATCCATCATATGAAACATACCACATTCACAGATTCTCATTTTCCTGCAAGTGCCAATTGACCTGTGGAGCTCAAAACAGTTATTATTAAAAAATATGCGTCTGCGTACATTACAGTCCCTCTTCTAAGCTTCAGCCACACGACTTTCACATTTGGAGCTTTTACACTGCTCACATACCATGTAGAAATCCGTACAATATTTCACTATATTATCCGCAAACTCGAGACATTCCTAACACAAATCATGATGCCTTCCATATTTCCGATTTTTATCATAACTCGCTTAAAGGTCCCTTATATTACGGATGGGGAGATACGTTGTTCCTGACAGCTAAAATAAGTATGGGCCTTGTACAATCTCTCACACTGCTTTTAAAAATACACGGTCCTACGACGATCATCCATTCCAAATACAACTATACGAATATTTATTTCCTGCTCCACCCTTCTCAACTCTTCAGGGCCCATATTACAATGAAACTCAAGCTTGCAATCTAAAGTCACTTTACGAGCACGTTGCACAACTGTAGGCAACCAAATTTTTTGGGCCCGTGTATTTAGCACAGTAAACATACGAGCCAAGACTAATGCTATAAAGCCGCAACCACGATCGGTATTTATATACCGTCTGTAAATAGCCTCAGAATTGAAGTTAAGAGTATAAGGTGTGGCACTACGACCTGCAACACGGAACACAGTCATTATCTACCGTGAAATTGTCCATATTGAAGGCTGTATATCTTTGAGAGGTCTGCATTATACGACCTAATATATATACTCTATATCTACAGTTGCCAAGCGCCTGAATGGTATTATTGTCCAAAAATCATCTACATCCCAGTCATCTGACCAGAACCCAAAAGACAGCCGCGTCCTGATTTCACGTTCGTCGCTGTTCTGAAGGGCAAACTCCAAAATACGTTCAACTACGCGTCGCAGACCGTGTTCAACACCATTGCTATACATGGATCCAGGGTCAACCCTGACTATATAACGATTTCTAGTCAGGGCTAGGGTTGGGGTGGCGGTGCGCACCAACTCCAATGTTATACCTTCCTCTACAACACGATAAGCTGCTGCTGCTGTTATGGAGGATGTACCCAGAATTCAACAGGAATAAGGGGGTACATTTTATTTGAGGAAGGCACTAGTGTCGGGGTGGTGTCGTAAGACGTAGAGGGTTGGGGCTCTATTACTGGGGCTCTAACAACCGGCGCACTCCTGGCACGCTTTATAGCTGACGTGGAAGGTTCTTTATCATGCCTCCGCTTTGAATTGTCGCGTGGTGGTGTTACATGTGTCGCTCGTGGGGGATCGTCAGCGGGTATGGAGTCTGTAACCACAACTACACCGTCATCGGGATTGCATGTAATATCGATGATGGAGACATGATGCTGTACCTCATCGTCATTCACGGTTCTGTGGAAGATGAGGAAAAACAAGACTGTAAAATGCAAGGAACACCACTTAAATTTTTATTATATTTTGTATATAACCCACTTAGGGGTGTAACGTGTTAGAGATGGATTCTGTAGAAAATTTCAGGTTCACGAGCCCATCCACGTGTATTATATCTGGCCCTACAAGATGTGGTAAAACCGTGTTTGTGCTTTAAATCATTAAAGATAAGGGGGAGATGTTCTCAAAACTTGTGCATAAAGTTATATGGTGCTATTCGACGTATCAGTCAGTGTTCAACGAGTACCAAGATGATATTTTGTTCCACAAAGTTGTATATGATGTTAATTCGTTAAAAGGAAATGAGCATACAGTCATTGTAAGTGACGATCTCATGTTAGAAAAGGATAAAACGTTTGCCGAGACATTTACAGTATTCTCCCACCATCTTAACATAAGTGTGTTCTTCATTAATCAGAATCTATTTTCAAACATAGATACATGCGCAATGTGTCGTTAAATACAATATCTAGTCTTATTCGCGCAACGTAGAGATGTATCACAAATTGGTGTATTAGCCAATCAAATGTTTCCAAATCAGGTACGGAGTTTTTGGAAGTTTATAAAGAAGCTAGAAGTCAACGTTACGGATATTTGCTTTGTGACCTTCATCCGCGAAACTCATTTAGGGTGCTTCTAAGAACGAATCTACTTCCAAACGAGCCTGAAACGGTGTATATTCCAGAATGACAGAGGCTAAAGAAATACCATGAATTAATAAAAATCTATCATCGACTGCCCCGGGCAATGCAACAGATGTTTGTTAAAAATATCGACTCCGACTTTTTAAAATGCATCTGTGAAATTTTTCTTTAACGTTATAAAATGCAATGTATCAATGAAACCCCCTCAGAAAGCTTGCCTACGCCGTTACAAGAACATAATATATAGAGTCGCTCGTAAAAATCATACTGTGGGGAAGAAAAAACGAATTATTTTACAAAGAGGGAGGGGGGTCATTTCTCCCCATCTGAAATATATTTCAGTTTTGGGGCCTTTACTAACTAGATTAATTTAATGAAGAAAGTGGTAGTGATTCCACACGAGGTGTATGCTTCACTGCAGAGTTCAAAGAGTCCAGACACGGTTCTAAAACCCCGTAAAAGCAGGCTTAAAAGAATGGAAGGGGAATTGTTAGCCCTATTAAAGAGTGAAAAAACACCTGATGAGAAAAGAATCTTATACCAAGCTCTACAGAAATTTCCTTACAAGTACGAAAATTACAAGAATCCGACAGAGATCACCGTGGTTATCTAGGCACAGCACGGAGAACGATGAACATGGCGACATAGGACCTGGGCACGACGATAGAGCTGACCAACCAAAGAATAACTGGTCGGCCCTACAACGTATCGAGCACGTATTAAAAAACACCCTCCCACATACATTGAGAAATAAAGGCTTAAGTCTTTATAATCTATTGAATGAGGATCCCAACATACAGTGGACAGATATAGATGAGATCATTGTGGAAGGAACAAAGGTACAGGGATCGAATATCGTAGACATTGTCCATGATCTGGTGAGAAAGTGGGATAGGCCTTCATCATCAGGATGGAAGCATATTAAAGCAAGACCACAAAAATAAATGTCCCCAAAACATTGATAGGAAATCTGAACAGGTTAAAAGACTTGGAACATGCCTCGCATGTACCACCTCTGAAGAGGAGAAAAAGAGGCCAAACAACAACAACGGTCAACCCTCTCCACGTGCCTCTAAAATACGCAAATGACTAACATATTAAGAACAAGTTATTATGACATTTCTAGCCCAGCCTCCTACGAAGGCGTTGATAGACTGTGCAGAAGTGTTTACAATGATGGAGTAGGTAAAAAAGATATTGAGAGCTTTTTGCAGGAGCAGAACGCTTATACACTTCATGAGTCGGTGAGAAAAAGGTTTAAAACAGCCAAGACAACAGCGGCATCGATTGACTCTATTTGGCAAGCAGATTTAACAGACATGCAAAGATATCCAGTATATAACGATGGTTACTGCCACATCCTATTCATAATAGATGTATTCTCTAGATATCGTGGGTAATTCCTCTGAAAAATAAATCGCAAGAAACAGTTCCAAAAACCACCAAAACGTTGATGTTCAAAGAAAACAGGGTTCCTGGCTATGTTTGTACGGATATGGGAAAAGAATTTATAGGCCGAGCTTTTCAGAACATGTTGACAGAGTTTAATATCAGCTACTACACTAGCAATTCTATACATAAGGCCTCTTTAGCTGAAAGAGTTCAACTTACCATAAAGGAACTCATGCACCGTTATTTTACACATAAAAACACATAGAGATATACAGACATTCTGAAATCATTGGCCTCATCATAAAACCGCTCACACCACCGCAAGATTGGGAAAACACCTAACGAGATTTTAGAAAGAGGTTCGCGCACAGAGCCTTATGTGAAAAGAGATATTCTTTGAACACCGCCACACTCTGCGCGTTTCAAAATCAATGATTACACAGCTCAACAAAAAATGTTTTTTGTTTCGTTGCCAAGGAAATTCGTACGAATTTAGGGTATTTTGGGGTTGCTGAATTCCAAAATGAAAGTAGTTTTTCCGATTTGGCTCTAGTTCTTGAGATAATGAATACCCTCAATTAATAGGAAACGTAACCATAACGCGTGCATATGGGAAACTACCGGAACATTCTAGATGGTGAGACACGCGAATATTCTTAGTGTTTACTCCGCGATCATTCTAGAATATTCCCCCTCCGTATATAAGTCATTGGCCACCCAACCAGTAGTCAGTTGACAGTTGGCAGTGGAGCGGTACGTGTTGTCTGTTGTGTTTTTCGTGTTTCTCGTCCGTGTAATGTATTTGTATACATGTACTTAGTGTACATAAGTCAATATGAAATGAACTTACAATTTTATTGTTTTCTTTTTTCAGAGAAATATGAGTTCTTCACGAAGAGGCTGCTTAAACAATCGTAATGTATTCTGCTACATTTGCGGCGAATACACTCTGCAAAAACAAAGAAAAAACATCACAGACTTTGTAAAGCAAGCTTATCTTGCGTATTTTGGCGTGGCGCTTGGAGACCAAGACAAGTCATGGGCTCCCCATAAGGTTTGCAAAACCTGTGTAGAATGCTTACGACAGTGGAAAAATCGAGAAAGGAAAAGTTTAAACTTCGGTGTGCCTATGGTGTGGCGAGAGCCGAAAAACCACCACGACGATTGTTATTTCTGTGTGGTTAATGTGAAAAGTTTCAATCGATACAAGAAACTCAAGTGGGATTATCCCAATTTGGAATCAGCAAGGCGACCTGTGTCACACAGCGAAGACGTTCCCATACCAGTGTTTACCACACTGCCCGACCTTCCGTTGTCAGAATTTGAAGAAATTCAGGACTTAGGTGGTAGTAGTGGAAGTGACTATGAAGGAAGCATTTCAACACCTCAGCAGTTCTCCCAAGTCGAACTCAATGATCTGATACGGGACCTCAGTCTGTCAAAGCAAGCATCTGAACTTTTAGCATCCAGACTAAAAGAAAAGAACTGTCTACAGCCAGAAGCTAAAATAACAGGTTATCGGACAAGAGAGGCGGGACTTCTTCCTTACTTCAGCCAAGATGAAGAACTTGTATACTGCAATAACATCCCTGGACTTGTTCTTCAAATGGGACTGGAATATCGACCAGTAGATTGGCGGCTTTTTATAGACAGCTCCAGTAGAAGCTTGAAATGTGTTTTATTGCACAATGGTAACCGATATGCATCTCTTCCAATTGCTCACTCAACAAAACTTAAAGAAGAATATGAAAATATCAAAATGGTCCTGCAGAAACTCTGCTATCATGAGCACCAGATGCCTAGTTGTGTTGATCTAAAGATGGTAAACTTCTTGCTTGGGCAGCAAAGTGGATATACGAAGTACCCTTGTTTCATCTGTTTATGGGATAGTAGGGAAAGGCAAGATCATTGGAAAAAGTGACATGGCCTTCAAGAGAAAACATGACTGTAGGTGCAGCGAACATCATTAACGAGCCTTTGGTTGACAGGGAAAAAATCATCCTCCCACCACTTCATATCAAGCTGGGACTAATGAAACAATTTGTTAAGGCCTTGGACAAAGATGGCGATTGCTTCAAATACATTTGTAGATCGTTCCCTCGACTAAGTATGGAAAAACTAAAAGCTGGAATCTTTGATGGCCCTCAAATCCGTACACTTATCAAGGATTCTAATTTCACAAAATTTATGAATGGTGTTGAAGCTTCTGCCTGGTGCAGTTATGTCTCAGTTGTCAAGAACTTCTTGGGTAACCACAAAGCAGACAATTATGAAGAACTGGTGCAAAACATGCTCACAAACTTTGAAAAGTTGGGTACTAATATGAGCATAAAGGTACACTTTCTCCATAGCCACTTACACAGATTTCCGGATAATCTTGGTGATTTTAGCGAGGAACAAGGGGAGAGGTTTCATCAAGATATCAAGGTGATGGAGGAAAGGTATCAAGGCAGATGGGACAGACACATGATGGCAGACTATTGCTGGAACCTCCAACGTGATTGTCCTGATAACCCACATAAAAGAGAATCGTACAAACAGAGATTTACTATACATTAATTGTAATTATGCGAATCAGCTTACTGTGTTTATCTGTTATTATTCCGAATAAAATGCCATTATTTATTTCATGTTTACTTTTGTATGATTTGAGACAATTTCAATGCGATTTGTAAGTAGGCTCCGCCTGAACATTAAATTTTTTGCATTTTTACGTGTTTCAATGGGGTACCAATTTTCTCATAAATTAGAGCCAATCTAGCAAAACCGATGTCATATTCGGAATCAGCACCACAAAGTTACCCCAAAATCACTCTAATATGATTGGCAATAAAATGAGTGTTGACCAGTGTTATGGAAGGATGTCGCGTTCGGGAAATAAATTCGCATAGGGATTTGAGCAAGGTTGGACACGTGAGATTTTTCAACTTAGTGGTATGATCCCTAAAGGCGAAATAATGCTGTATTACGTTGAAGATTTGAATGAGGAAGAAATCGCAGGAAGCTTTAACCGGGAGGAGTTGCAGAAAGTGACATTTAATTTAGGAAAAAATGTGTTTAAAATTGAAAAAAAATTAGGAAGCAAAGGCTCAGGTAAGAGAAAAATGTACCTGATGAAATGATTAGGGTACCCAGAAAGCTTCAACACCTATTTAAAAGCTGATACAATAATAAAGCTTAAATAGTGTGCAACATGGGGCCTAACCATTTCTACGTCACACTACCTTCTCTTCTTCTCTGTCTGTACATCCTAACAACACCCTGACCAACTTTGTAACAGAACTCCATGGGCCCATTGAATTGGGTCGTGATTAGTATGAGGTGAGGATATGTGAGATTCAGCTGGACACCCTCTTTTTAAATACTGATTATAAAGAACCTTAATGAGTGTGAAAAAGCCGGGGTAACTCGGGATGAAACGATATGTATCGCTCGGATTGGGGATGCACGGTATTACAGTACAGTAGTAACACTAGGTCCGGGCCGTTATGATGTGGCTGAGGATGTTGTGAGAGATTTAAACGTCAGTTTAAAAAACTCAAATCTTACAGCTGATTTAGTATACGAAATCGTAAACAAAGAAAACCCTCCACATACTCTAATCCTAAAATCACAGGCTAACAGAAATATTAAAGACAAAGGGCTGTTCAAAATTATAACCGAGTGGCGATGTCGATCAGTCTTCCAAAGAGATACCTTTCACGAAGTACAACATGAGTTGTCCAGCGTAATGTATCAGATGAAATTGGAGAAATTGGGTTCTGGCTGTACAACCCCAGACATGCTATATTTACAGCAATATAGTGAAGCACCAGTTTGTTGGGGATACCCAGGCACGCCTGCTGCGCATCGCGCACATCCCCAACCATAGAGGGAAGAGCTTGAGTATTACATATGACAGGCCCCATTATGTGAATATCGCGACTAATTTAATGACCAACATCTCAATATATATATAAGAACGATTGAGGGAAAAGATTTCCCATTCGGTGATGGGAGCTTAACAGTGAAGCTGCACTTTCGACGCACTGGGTTATAATGGACAGAAAGTCTTTCACAGTGTATTGAGGTGTGAGATACCAGCGTGGTAGTGGACTTGGATCCATTTTTTCCACCATAATACGTACAGCTTTCCCCTTGCTGAAGAAGGAAGCCAGATACCTCGGGAGGAAAACGCTACAATCAGGTCTTAACACGGCAGAAGACATATTGGCGTATACGTGACGAAATCGTCAAAGATGCAGAGAAAAATGCGTGGTGGTGGGAAGAAGAAGAGGGCTGTCCGGAAGAAGGGATTACCAGCACGTGGCGTTAAACGTAAAAAGATATAAAAAAAGAAGTGTTCTAAGCGAATGAAACCTATGATTGACCATTTTCTTGACTGATATAAGCTAAGGACATTGATCTCATGAATCATCGACTGTTTACAACTTGTCGAGAGAGGTGGTACTATTTCTGACTCGTCATGGCACGCTTCATCCATTCATGTCGTTCACAATGTTGTAAATCGGAGCTGTCCCTCTTTGACATGGCGGCCCCAACTCAAGTTTCTATTGAGCACAGTGACTTTATTACAATTAATCCGTTAAACGCAATTACTTCCACGAGTGCTCCAACAGAATTCGTAACACCCAGCTCAGGCCCTTACTTTTTTGATCCAAGCTGCATGAACATGTACGCTAAATTACGTATAGTCCATTTTCATGGAACGGACGGCGATAACAAATATGCTGTATACCCTGAAACAAACTTTCTGTACTCCATATTCAACCAGTGTGACGTATATTTAAATCAGGTTAACATCTCGGCAGGGACGGGGTACTATCACCTACGACCCTATTTAGAAAATGTGCTGAACTTTTCCAAAGAAGTGAAGGATACCTTTTTAACTCCCGAGGGTTATTATCATGCGAAAGACGAAAACAGTATAAAGAGCAAATTTACAAATTCTAAAAAGTGTTTTGGACGCCTCCATACAGACCTCAAATTCCAGAAGTTGCTTGTGAATGGGGTGGATATGAAAATATAGCTCACCAGCACGAATCCTGAGATTTGTTTAAATCTGGGGCTGATGAAGAAGAGGGTGCAAAGCCCTTTGTGATTCATATTATGGAAACATACCTTCGCGTACGCCGTGTCAAATTAAGTTCGCCTAAACAAATAGAAATTGAGAAAAATTTACTACATTACACAGTAAAATACCCAATTAACAGAGTACAGATCAAACTATACACATTGCCAGCAGGGTTGGCCTCGAAACAGATAGAAAACATGGCCTTGGGAGTTCTACCTAAAACGATATTAATTGCAATGCACGAACACGCATCGGTGAATGGAAAATATAAAAAGGATGCCTTTAAATTCGAGAATTTCTGCCTTAAAAATATAACTTTATACGTCAATGGCCTTGCTTTGAGCGGGGCATTGGATACGGATTATTTATCAGACGCTCTGTTCCCGCTTTGCGCAAGAGCATACAGTAATCTGACCCATATTGCAGGTGATTGTGATGAGCGCGGGATTGGGGTAACGCAGAAAGAATTCATCGATCAATTTAACCTTTATCCGTTTGACATCACACCTGATTATCTGCTAGTGTAAATACACACTTAAGTCCACAACAGAGTGGAAACATCTCAGTCAGTTTGGAATTCGCCAAGCCGATTGACGCGCCTATTAGTGTACTAGTATACTTCGAGTCACAAGCCCTAATAGTAGTTGTCAGATTTATGGCATTTGTCACTGACTTTTAAATTAGACGCGAATACACTTCAGAGAGTAATTAATAGTGAACGAATGAAGCGCTCCAAATTTATCGGTGTGTTTGCGAAGAATGAAACATTGAAATTGCCAACTACGAGAGAATGTGATGGTCTTACTGTGAATACCGATGTTATTGGTGGTGAAGGGATTCATTGGATAGCTATCTACTTTAAAAATAGGGACCGCCTGTACTATTTTGATTCACTCGGGACTCATCCATGGAATGACGTTATTATTGTAAAATTTCTCGAACAGCTACACATTCCCGAAATTGTCTGTAATCCCTATCGATTTCAGGGATATTTTATTAACGTATGTGGTATGTATTGCCTTTCATTTCTCTTGCACATATCACGTGGTAAGGAATTTATAAATTTTTAAAAACTATTCGACCCGTGTCACACTGAGCGGAATGACCAAATGGTATGCAAACAGATAAAAAATGGTTCCCGTTTGTGCGCACTCGATGTGTTGCATGATGTTTTGCTCGTATATATGAAATGAATAATTGTATCAATGTTGTCTCCAGTAATGTTAGTTTGTGTATTCTGTAGCTTATTTAAAATGTAACGGCAACTAATTTTATAACTAATTTTAAGATGAATATAAAAAATTTTACTATTTTATAAAACATGATCTCCATCATTTAATAAATTGATGAAAATACATTGAGTCTTCTTCTTACCCGAAACACATGAAAAATAAAAATAGCCCTTACCCAAAAAATGAGAAAAAGTAAAAAGTTTACATTATTTCGTTGATGATATAGCAATCGCTGGGTTGAATGCGAGGGAAAACTTCTACCTCCGTATTCAGGTCCACGACATGCGTTTCTTCAATTCTATCACGGAAGGATTGTATAACACGAGTCAGCTCCTCATCGGACCTTTGAAGAAAAAGGATAATTTTAAATTAATTTGATTAGTTCATACATTCTTTGAATCTTTTTTAAGAAAAACCCATTTGCTTTTCTTCGTTTCTATAGTGCACAACCCTTTTATTTATTTATGGTACTGTACAGTGTACACCCTTTTAATTATGTTCATTCACCTCACTGACACCCTTTAGGTTGTGCGCCAACCTTTAATTCTATTTCAAATTATTTCTTACGCGCGTGTTCTTTGCGTTCAGGATGACCCGGCCTATCCCGACGGATGACCCTTTAAATTCATAGGCGTAAGTTCCTTCAGCTTACTGAAAGCCTACTTTGAATTTCAATCTTTGAATGTTAATTGACCTTCAGCTTACAAGAGAGGCCTATTGCAAGGTAGCTAAGAAACAACACACGCCCTCTTATAAAGTTTATTAAATTTCACTCGAATCTACATGAATTTAGCAAATTAGTCTGAAGTAAATCTACCAATTTTTCATACAATACAATTCAATTACAAATTCAAAGAGAAAGTTCACAGTTGTCTGAATTTAAATCCTTTAAATGTACCAATTATAAATTCAAAGAAAAAGTTCAGTTATCTGAATTTAAATCCTTTAAATGTACCAATTATAAATTCAAAGAAAAAGTTCATAGTTATCTGAATTTAAATCATTTATATAGAGGGGCTTTATATTTGAGTGTAACAAAACAAATAACGAGAAATGGAGTGGTCGAAATCGACAAAGAAAATGGAAGAATTTCTTTACTTACAGTATAGGTGGCACCTATTCTCAATTGTGCTGCGAAATGACCGCAGATTTGTTGCCGGCACCAACCAAAACGAAAGTCCGCCATATAAAGTGGTTTTCTTCGCGGACCAGTTGACGGGTCATGTAAACTAAGGCACAGACGTACAGTTTAACATTTAATTTGAACCAAATTGAAATAAGTTAAAATTCACAAAAGGTTTGGTCCGTTGACTGACATTAGTTAAGGTCCGCGAACTAAGTTATCCTTTCTGGTCGCTAACAATAAACTTCTTATACACAAATTTCGCGTAAACGAAGGCAATGCAAATTTTTAAGTACAATCTTGAGATAGTTCTAATTCAACTTAAAAATTTCTATTTCCACAAGTTTAAAGAATTATTTAAGCCACTTTGAACTTACAGGAAGACGAACTACAACTGACTTCACAATTTCAATTTTTCCTTACAATTCCTAAGAACCATGCTTTCCAATGTTCTGAAAGCCTATCAAACCATTTGTTTCTCTCAAGGCTGTTCCCTGGAAGGCGATTACCCATACATAAGGAAAGAAGGCGTCTTTACTAAGTTTCCCAGGATCCTTGGACCCCTGATTGGAGCTGGACCTGACTTCCGAGTATAGACCCCTCTTTCTTCCCAAAAATACATTTAAATACAGTTAACAGATTCGAAGCCCCTTGCTATTCCAATTTTATTACTCACGTCGTGGTTCAATTTAGCAAGTGTCTTCGAATCTGTCTTACAAAAATCGCACCACCAAGCGAAAGAGAAACTAACCATTTTCATCTGGATCCTTAGGGTCCAAATCTCCGCGGCCAAACGGTTTTGGGTTTTTCTTCCCATGAGAACAAGTTGATCTAGAACGACCGCTCTACTATCGGAAACATCTTTGATTTATGCCTTTATGAATATTCATAACTCAAAACGCTTGGCTTTTAGAGATCTACAAAATAAAACCTTAGAACTAAAATTTCTACTCTTATTTTACAAAAGATTTCTGCATGCCAATTTCATGGTTACGACATCCCTCCCCTCCTTTAATTTTGCACTCCGATGCAAACTTTCTTAACTAGGGGCGGTTATCCTCCCTTTACTCACAATTTTACATAAAAATTTTCCATTTATTTGTCCCCTTTATTGGGACACTAACACTGACACATTTTATTTGTCTCCTTTATTGGGACACTAAAATTCAACAATTTTTGATGAATAGAAATATCAAAACAGGACTTTACCATAATATTAATGTTTAATTACTAATGCAAACTAATCCATAGTTAAAAATTGAGGATACCTGCTATTGTGATGAAACATTTTATAATCAAATGTAATGAGATGAAAATAAATTATTACAGCCCCTCCATATATAAATATATATATATGATACACACAGACCGTGCATGGAACAAGGAACTCTTCTGGGATAATTAAATTCACTATAGTCCGAATAAGTAATGGTAAATGACAAATACCACAGTTTTTCTTTTTCATGATGCAAGCCCGACGTGGGCAACGGGTCTCTCGCAAAGAGGTCCCATAAATATAGCTTCCCTCACCAGCTATCTACAAAGCAGACAGGATCCAGCTTTGGGACATGGATCTAGGGTTTAAAGCAGCCTAACCCCACTACATTTAGAACCTCAATATAAGTAAAAGACTCGTTGCATTCACGTCGGATTGAATAAATCAAAGAAAAAGGCGCTTGCATCATGAAAAAGAAAAACTATGGTATTTGTCATTTACCATTACTTATTCGGACTATAGTGGATTTAATTATCCCAGATGAGTTCCTTGTTCCATGCACGGTCTGTGTGTATCATAAAAAACTCAGGGAACCATTCTGAGTTCATTCCCATCATGAAACGGACATGTTATGTGCCTTGAAAAGTGGATGCTCAATTCTGCCAGTTGAGGTTTAAGTTTTGGTTTGGGCTAAAAATATAATAGTTACCCCTTTTTCTTTGATTATTCAATCCGACGTGAATGCAACGAGTCTTTTACTTATATTGAAGTTCTAAATGTAGTGGGGCTAGGCTGCTTTAAACCCTAGATCCATGTCCCAAAGCTGGATCCTGTCTGTTTTCCAGATAGCTGGTGAGGGAAACTATATTTATGGGACCTCTTTGCGAGAGACCCGTTGCCCACGTCGGGCTTGCATCATGAAAAAGAAAAACTATGGTATTTGTCATTTACCATTACTTATTCGGACTATAGTGGATTTAATTATCCCAGAAGAGTTCCTTGTTCCATGCACGGTCTGTGTGTATCATAAAAAACTCAGGGAACCATTCTGAATTCATTCCCATATATATATATATATACACATTCAACTGCAAAGAACACGCAGTATAAATAACGTAAAGAACGACGCTTGTATAGGAGATATTCCGCGCAAGACGAGAGAGAGAAAACGAAACAAATGAAAAAATGAAGTAACCACCTGGGAATCGAACCCGGGATCTTCCGATTGCCGGTCAGACGCGATACCATTACACCATGGACTTCACTCTTCCAAATGCCGTAATTCTTCTACATACTCGCAGAAACCAATGCCCCAAGGGGGCACCTCCCGCATGCCGTAACATTATATACATTCAACTGCAAAGAACACGCAGTATAAATAACGTAAAGAACGACGCTTGTATAGGAGATATTCCGCGCAAGACGAGAGAGAGAAAACGGAACAAATGAAAAAATGAAGTAACCACCTGGGAATCGAACCCGGGATCTTCCGATTGCCGGTCAGACGCGATACCATTACACCATGGACTTCACTCTTCCAAATGCCGTAATTCTTCTACATACTCGCAGAAACCAATGCCCCAAGGGGGCACCTCCCGCATGCCGTAACATTATATACATTCAACTGTATATAATGTTACGGCATGCGGGAGGTGCCCCCTTGGGGCATTGGTTTCTGCGAGTATGTAGAAGAATTACGGCATTTGGAAGAGTGAAGTCCATGGTGTAATGGTATCGCGTCTGACCGGCAATCGGAAGATCCCGGGTTCGATTCCCAGGTGGTTACTTCATTTTTTCATTTGTTCCGTTTTCTCTCTCTCGTCTTGCGCGGAATATCTCCTATACAAGCGTCGTTCTTTACGTTATTTATACTGCGTGTTCTTTGCAGTTGAATGTATATAATGTTACGGCATGCGGGAGGTGCCCCCTTGGGGCATTGGTTTCTGCGAGTATGTAGAAGAATTACGGCATTTGGAAGAGTGAAGTCCATGGTGTAATGGTATCGCGTCTGACCGGCAATCGGAAGATCCCGGGTTCGATTCCCAGGTGGTTACTTCATTTTTTCATTTGTTCCGTTTTCTCTCTCTCGTCTTGCGCGGAATATCTCCTATACAAGCGTCGTCTTTACGATATAATATATATATATATATATATATATATATATATATATATATATATATATATATATGGAATAATCATGAAGTAAACGGAACGGTGGTCAAGAGCATTCGCCTAATGACATCCTCAGGAACACTATAATAAATATAGGCCACAAAAAATAAACTAAAATAGAAATACAGGTACATAAATTTTTATACTCACATTTCAACTGTAATCCCTTGCGCCGGATCGTACGAAGGGTCATTGCAAATATCATCAAGTGTTTGCGTTGGAAATAATCAGTCCCGATCGGTTGCGTTAAAAAGACTAATTGCTAGCCACTGAGGCAGTATCTCCATGTTTATATAAAGCCGGTAAACTGTAAAATTTTTGTGACTGACTCATAATGCGTGTTTATTCACTGGTAAAATAACTGCTGTGAGTTCCAGCTGAAATTACTTCCTTTTATATGCATGAATCCTAATTGTAAACACTATCCCTAGAAAACTAATAGATGGTTCGTAAGTTTGTTGATTGATTGTCAATGTAACTGGGCGGGCTCTGTTAAATGTGTATGCCAATCAGCTGTCGTAACACCGATATAACGAACCCACACTTTGGGCAATGAAGTCCTGATTGGTCACCTTCACGAATAATGAAGGTTTGTGTTTATCAAATTTGGCTTATTCTCTCCGCAAATTTAATTTCACATGAATATTTCTTTATTAAATTTGGTTTGTTCTCAGATTTATTTTCAATGCTCACATCTCAAGATGAATGAGTGAATTGCCCACTCGCACGCTCTCTCACGGTGCCCTCAAGTATTTTGCATTATTATATAAGATTTTTATTTTCCATTATTATATAAGATCTGAAATATTTTCACAACGCTAATATTCTTGCAACTCTGGCACGATTTTTTGTTCAGAAGATGAGTGTGAATACTTTATTTGTGCTTATTTCATTGCATTTGTACTATTATAATACTGTATATTTCTAATTTATGTAGTTTGTTTGTATTAATAAATAAAAACAAACGTCGGTCTCTTTGCACTCATACGATTCACAACTTCATCCTCAGATTTCCCATTTTGGACATGGGTTAGGTTAGGTTAAGTTACGTTGGTTATGGAATCCGAAACCATGAGTCGCTACATCATCTGGACACGGTCTCCCGTCTAACTACTGCCCACACCTAACGTCGCTTAGCATGCGAGATACATATACTAAATATTGTAAATTATGCAGTTAATTAGTAATTTTTTATGCTTTTTAGAAATATAATTTGAGTGAAGTATAAAAACTTGGAATTTAAATAAATAAATAGGTTTATATTGTCGGTCCCTTTGCACTCATTAATCACAGCTTCATCCTCAGCTTTCCCATTTTGGACATGGGTTAGGTTGTTACATTGGTTATGGAATCCGAACCATGAGTTGCTACATTGGTCAGCCAGACTCTGTACTGAACGGACGCATTTCCTAGGCTCTCTGATATTGCTTCTACTTTTGCATACTGCTAATAATTTTACATTTGGAAAGTTTTGAATTTTACATACTTGTGTTTATATTCACATTGTTATAGTTAAGTAATTGAATATTAGTGGTTTTTAGCGATTTAGAAGTTTTCATAGCGTGCCGACTTAATTTAACTTAAAATGTGACCGTTATAAACTAATTTTAACTGCGTGATGCCGTCGCAGAAAGCGCGTCGTGTGTTAGGTGTGGGGTAAACCGGTGGTATTCGGATTTTAAAGATTATAACGGCGGTGCTATGGCGATTACCGAGATATCAGTTTGTTTCTTTTGCGAGTTAAGGGAGGAAATAGTTGACATAAAACGCAGTGAACGTGAGGTAACGGAAAGACTTGCAACGCTTGATGAGGGCAGGGGTAGGGCTACGGTTGACGAAAGCAGAACCAATACTAACGTTGAAGACGTTAGTAATTTGAAGAGTGAGGTGCTTAACCTAGTTCCTAATTTAGGTAGCTTATCGGGAAGGTTGGATAGAGTTGAGGAAGGGGTTAAGGTTGGTCCGAGATTAGTAGATGGGGAGGGATTTAGAGAAGTTAAGGGTGGAGCTAGGCCGCCTACATTAGGTGATAGGAATCCCCCACCCCCAATCGAGGTTTCGAGCCCTTTCGCCCATTTGGAAAGGGACGTGAATGAGGGGGAAACTATTTCAATTGGGGACTCTTTAGTAGCCATATGGACACAGAGTTCGTTGAACGGCATCCAACCAAAAGAAGGAGGCTCTGTCTCCCAGGGGCCAGGGTTGACAGAGTTAGAGACGAAATGGATAGGGTTGACTTTGCCTCCCGTCACTCGATGTTGGTGACGTTGGTAGGGGGCAATGACTCGTATAGGCTCGAAACGAGAGTGCCTGACCTTTTGGAGAGATATAGGGGTTAATTAGGTCCCTAAAGGCGAGGTCAGATAGGTCTTTAGTTCTAGGTATTACCCGTAGGCACGTTTTGGTCTTAGGATTATGTCTAAAACGATATTTTTGAATACTAAATTAGAAGAGATTTGTTCTGAGGAAAATGTACCCTTCGTAAAGCTGTGGTCAGAATTCAGTGATCCTAGCCTTTTTATAAAAGATGGGGCGCATTTTAATGAAATAGGTAATGCTAGGCTAGGTAGGTTAATTGACGAAAACGTTCGAAAGCTGTATAGGTCGAGGCCTTCTTTAAACGTTGTGGGTCCGGGGAGCGCGGGCCCGACGTGAGAAATAGTTTAAAACGCCGACCCGTGGTAAACAATAACTTAAACGTCTTTTATTTTAACGCGCGTAGTATTAGAAATAAATTCAGTGAATTTAAGGCAATAATTTATTCCGGCAACTACGATATAGTTGCTATCACTGAAATGTGGTTAAATACCGTGACTCGGGACTTCTTGGGAGAATTTGATGTAACGGTTTTTAAACTCTTTACTAATGATAGGTTACATAGGATTGGTGGCGGCGTTTTGCTGTACATTCGTAATTCCCTTAGGGCTATCGAGGTTAAGATAGATTTTCCGGCAGCAATTAATGCGATATGCGTTGAAGTTAGTGCTAGTAGTATTAGTTTCAATTTTGTTGTTGTTTATAGACCTCCCGTTCAACCCCTCGATACCGATACTAGATTTTACTCACTTCTTGGTAACTTCATTGATAATCAGAATAGTATAATTGTCAGAGACTTTAACTGCCCTAATGTTAATTACGAGACTTTTACTGGTAATGAGGAGGGTTTGAGACTGAGTGAGTTCATGGAAGATAATTTTTTACGACAGATGGTTACCGAACCAACGCGCGGTGACAATATTTTAGACGTGGTGATGACGAACGGCGAACATATAGTCGAAGGTTTAGAAGTAGGCGAGAGTTTAGGATTTAGTGATCATCAAATTCTTAGGTTTAAGTTATTGATAGAAATCACTAAGGATAGTAACGTAATAGAAGTCCTTGATTTTCGTAGGGCCAACTTTGATGGTTTTGTGGATAGGATGAGAGTAGTGGACTGGGATAACTTATTTATGGGTAATGACACAAATTTGCATTGGGAGGCGTTTAAAGAAAGTTTTATGAATATTGAAAGGGAGTTTTTTCCTCGTAAGCCCAACTGCCCAAGCGTGCTAGAATTCATGGTAGGCCCAAGTAGTGGACTAGGGAAATAGGCGAATTCATAAACGAACGTAACAGAGGGTATAGACTTAACAAGCGCAATGGCACGGCAGCTAACTTTAATAGATATATCGAGCTTACACATCAGGTTAAAAGATCAGTTAGGAATGCTAAGCGTAATTTAGAGATACTTATAGCTGCGGATAGTAAACATAATCCAAAAAAGTTTTTTGAATACGTCAATAATAACAAGCCGGTAAAAGATAACATAGGCCCTCTAGTGGATGTTAACGGCGCTTTGGCTTCTGACGCTCAGGCGATGGCGGGTATTTTCAATAACTTTTTTGCGACAGTTTTTGCCAAAGAAGACGTAAATAATGTTCCCAACGTGGACGATATCGTTCCATTTAGTAGCGAGACTATTCTGGATGAAATAACTTTACGCGGGTGAGATTCCGCGTTATATCGATATGCTAAAAGTTAGCAAGGCTCCAGGTCCTAAGGCGTTTTTTCCCAGACATTTGAAACATTTGAAAGACGTTATCGTAGGCCCCTTAACGTCACGCCTATTTTTAAAAAAGGGCGACCGCACAGTAGCTAGCAATTATAGGCCCATTAGCTTAACGTCAATTGTTGGTAAACTTTTGGAATTCGTTGTTAGAGATCGTATCATCGATCACTTAGAAAGTAGAGATTTGATTAATAGTAGTCAGCATGGGTTCGGACGCCATAGATCTTGTTTAACTAATTTGTTAGAATTTTATAACGAAATAGTGCGCGAATACGATAGGCATAGAGCGGCTGACATTATTTATTTAGATTTTAAAAAGGTGTTCGATACAGTTCCGCATAGAAGATTAATTGCGAAGTTAAAGCGCACGGTATACGCAGTCAGGTAGCTAACTGGTTAGAGGAAAGGCTTCGTGCTAGGAGACAGAGGGTCGGTGTTAATGGTAGTGAATCGGGGTGGATGTAGGTAGCGGTGTCCCTCAGGGTTCAGTGTTAGGCCCATTGCTATTCGTAATTTACGTTAACGACATAGATGTAGGATTGACCAGTAACGTGTCAAAATTCGCGGAGAATACTAAAATAGGCGGTAATGTTGTTAACGAGGACGATAGAAATAGGCTCCAAGACTATTTAAATAGGATTATGGAGTGGACGGATAAGTGGCAAATGCAATTTAACGTAGACAAATGTAAAGTTTTGCATAGAGGTTCTCGTAACAATAATTACACGTACACGATGGATGATAGAGAGTTAGCGAGCGTTGACGAGGAAGTAGTTTGAGGGGTACGCGTATCTAAGGATTTAAAAGTTAGGAACCAGTGCCTAGAGTCTTGCGCAAAAGCTAATAGGATGTTAGGCTTTATAGCGCGTAATTTCTAATTTAAATCGAAGGATATTATATTGGCCCTTTACAAGTCCCTAGTCAGGCCTCATTTAGAATATGCTGTTCAGTTTTAGTGCCCGTATTTGCGCGAGGATATTGATAGGTTAGAAAGGGTTCAGCGTCGTGCCACGAAACTAATTCCGTTATTGCGCAACAAGCCTTATAAAAATAGAATTAAACAGTTAAACTTGCTTTCACTCGAAACTAGGAGATTAAGGGGAGAGCTTATTGAAGTTTTCAAAATCGTTAACCCTTTTATGCCGTATGGGCGCAAATGAGACCATCAAATTTTATGAGAATTTAGTCATTCTGGAAATATAACAATGTTTTTTTTGTGGCATGAAAAGTAAACGAAAATCAAGTATGAAAGGGTTAATAACATCGATAACGTAAATTTTGACAAATTGTTCACTTTCGATAATAGCAATACTCGTAATAACAGATTTAAGTTGCATGGCAGACGTTTTATTACTAATATCGCTAAAAACTTCTTTACGTTTAAAGTAATTGATAACTGGAATAATTTTCCCGCGCCCGTTGTGAACTCTACCAGCATTAATGTGTCTAAAAACCGTCTAGATAGCCATTTTAAAATATTAACGTTGTTTAAAATTAAGAAAAAACAATTAGCAACAGGAGCCCTGGGGGTGGTGGTAGAAAATGAGTCTGTTGACGATTAATGCCAGCTTGTGACATGCCAGCGTGTGATGCCAGCAATAAAATTATTATAAAAAAAATTAGACTAACACGAACGTAGATGTAGCTCGTCGCGTAAACTAACCCACTTTTTGTTTAACTTTACCTACTTTTTTTTTATCTTCTTACTTGCATGTCTGTAACTCTCTTTACTTGCATGTCTGTAGTTTGCATGGTATGACAGTGAGTTAAGACTGTGTTTGCATGGTTTGTATGCGTTCTTATTTTACTTCTTTTCATCTTTCACCACTTTACTATTCTCGTCGACTATTTTTCCGAGTTGTTGGCAGTGACCAGCGGATGATGATGGTGAGCCTTTTTTTGTTTTTCTGAATGAAAGTTAACCCACGAGTGATAGGTGTTGCTACTTACTTAACCCCTTATTCTCTTCTCTTAACCCCTACTCTTTCCTTTCTCTCGGGCTAACCTTAGAGTGGATCTTAGTGTCTTTATTAGCCTTAGCTTCTGTAGATCTGTAGATCATCTGGACACAGTCTCCCGTCCAAGTACTACCCAGACCTTACGTCGCTTAACTTCGCTAACGTAAATGCAGATAGCTTTTTCTTCGTTCTGTAACAGGGCGAGTACCCGCCCAACCCAGGAACCAGCATGCTGGAGCGAACTAGAGCTTCACCGCCAGAGTCAGACACATAAATGATGAGTTGCAACATTAAATGTACATGGGTCCTGCATATTTTAGCTGTAAATTATCTCATTCAATTTATTTTTAAATCTGTATATAAAAATAATTGGGTTCAGAATAAAATTTATATATATATATATATATATATAGTACAAACAAGATGGAGATAAAACTTCAGACAGAAAGTAGGAGACAATCAGAATTGACCACATTCCTACATATCTTGTACCTAGCGTTGGTATTGCCTCTGGCTACCAGCTCGCCTACATTTGAATTTAGGTCAATTGTAGTATTTTAATTTTGACCGAATTTATACAGCGCGTGTGTGTGTGTGTGTGTGTGCGTGTGTTAAATTTTTATATAAAAACGACTGTTTTGTACTGCCCCTTCGATTTATATTGCTAGTCTATTTACATTCATAAAACTAACAGTTTTCCCATTATTCTCTAGGAATTTTATTTTCCACGGTGTTTAAAATAATAATAATAATAAGTTTTTAATTACATTATATTTATACACTTAGCAAAATCAGAATTTTGTCACAGAAAGCAGGCTCAAATCTGTTATATATATATATATATATATATATATATATATATATATATATATATATATTCTGTTCTTTCTGTAACAGAGGTTCGGCACGTAAGGTGAAAGCTACACGTAAGGTGAAAGTTACAGTCTTCAATTCCGTCTCCGGTTAAGAAGGCCAAAACCGAGGTTTAGGCATGTACACAATCTTTTTATTCAAGAGGAGATGAGAAATCCATTTTACGCACGTACACATCTAAGAGAAAGTACCGTACGTGTACGTCTTTCTTGGAATAAAACGAGAAGTTATTTTTTAGTTTTTTGAAGGCAATTCGTGTCTTCCGATTTATAGGGAAGTTATTAAGGTGAAAAATAAATATTATTCTCATAGAATATTTATGTTTATTGTCAATTTTAGTATACTAACATGAAAGTAGGAATTATATATTTGATTACCTCAAAAACGCAAATACTATATTATAAAAGCAATATGATTTCGGTTCTACACTTTTTAAAATCATCGAGTAGTAACAGGGCGAGGGGCAGACCCAACCCAACCCAGACGCCGAAATGGCCCGCATTTATCTGACATGTGCACCTTCTTGCCCTCAGTTCGTAGTTTATCGAGAATTAAGTTTAACTGAAAATAGTTTGAAAAATAAAAAAACAAATGACTAAAGAACTGCGAGTAAAGTAAAGCAGAACTGTTTTAATGCATGAATGATGGGCCAGTGGGGAATTAATATAGTAAGCTGAAGTTATTAATAGCCCTAAATTTATAAAGTTTAAAAAATTACTAATTAGTAATTAAAGAAATTTTAATAGGGATAATTGACGTGGGTACATTAAGAATGAAATTCTTTTGGAAGTGAATTGCTTTTTGATTTGTTAGTTTTTGTACAAGTTAAATGAAGTGTCTTGAAAGATATTCAGTGTATAATGACTGCTACCGCTACATCCTTCAGGAACCATAGGCACATTTTATTAGTTTGTCTTAATATGTGTTTTATTCTTTTCAGTTTTGTTGTTGAACCTTTTGCACAGAAATTGATAATAGATTGAAAATTAAGGAGAACATCTCCCTCTCTCTTGCTTTTAATAAATAAATAATTAAATTATATAGTGGTATCTGGCAACCCCTTCTAAGCATTGAGAGCATCTCTCTCTCTCTTACCTTTAATAAATAAATAATTAAAATAAACATCTGGCAACCCTCCATATATAAAAAATTAAGATAAATAATTGGCAACCCTCCGTATATAAATAAATGGCTTACCTTCTTAGGTTAGGATACCCATTTGGGCGCGACGCCATCCCACCTTCTCCCCCAAAGCTTCCCCTTCATGCAACTTGGGGTTTCCCCTTATCCCCTTATTGCATAACTCCCTCCCTCATTATCCCCACCCCTTCACGCAACTAGGGAGTTATCCCCACCCCCTTGTTGCATAACTCCTCCCCTTTCGTGCAATGCCACCTCCCTTTGCAACATCACCCCTCCCCTTTTGCAACGTCAGCCGCTCCCCCTTTTGCAACATTACCCTAACCTTTTTGCACCATTACCCCCATCCCCACCCCCTTTGCAACAACATTGCAATTGCACTCTACCATTTTGTGCCCATACTACTGACCCGCACGAAGCCGAATGAATAATTGTACTCCGCACAATGATGATTCTCATATTAGTACAGGAGCTATATGGGAACACCCACCACTATTTGCAACACAAGGTTTCTTGTTTGATTTTTTTCATATATCATGGCAGCATTACATACAAAAAGTTTACCAAAATATTATGATGGGAAAATATTTTTTTTCATTGATGACAAAACCGCGAACAAAATCTGTTATTGACCTGCCAGTTAGAACTCAAAATATTTTTTCTCTTGGAAACCATAGCAATATGCATATCAAATCAGAGGGATCATCATATACATTCGGAATATACCACTTAGAGTTAAAGTAAGGAGTGCGGCATTCATTTCTTCACATGTCATGGTTAGTACTTGATTTTTTTTTTTTTAAAAAGGGAGATGGGAGAAATAAATGGCCCAGCAAGGACCCACCCCTTTCCCACCTAGTATTGCTAAGCTCCTGATTGCCATTTATTTCTTCCATCTCCCACTACTTCTACTTTTTATTGATAAAAATTAAATTTTATGTTTTACAATCTTACATATACTGCAAAAAAGGTCTCAGTCATTGAAAGTAAGAGTCACTCATCTTCATCTGTGTCGTCGATACCGTAGTCTGGTGCTGATGCATTGAGACAGTCCGCTACATTCCCTGCAACCCGAGATGTAGGACAACCTATGCTTTCGATATTGCTGCTGCAGTAGGTAGGAGTGACTGAGGCTGCACACTTTTCACACTAGTGGCAACATTCTGACAGTAAATCTTGTGTCGGAGGGTATTAATGTCATCTGATGATTTTTCGCTGTATAGTGCCTTTTCACCGGTTTTCATAATCTGTTCCTTCGTATCCTGTTTGCAGACAGTTTGGACATACTCCTGAAACTTTCTGCTGGAGTGCACCTTTTTGAGGGCCACAGCTTTGCCCAGTTCAAACACACACGATGCGGTATTACA
This sequence comes from Bathynomus jamesi, assembly GCA_023014485.1. Taxonomy (NCBI): domain Eukaryota; kingdom Metazoa; phylum Arthropoda; class Malacostraca; order Isopoda; family Cirolanidae; genus Bathynomus; species Bathynomus jamesi. The sequence goes on from JAJOZX010003437.1 coordinate 251,796, forward strand.
TCCTAGAAAGGCATGTACAAACAATAGCAACTTGCAGATGTCAGGACCCAGCTTCTCTTTGATCAGCTTAATGTTATATGTTTTGGACGTTGCCCCTTTCTTTGGCTCCGATATAAAGTATATATCAGCACTCGTGTGGTGCAGAAAAGCACGAGGACGTCCGTGTCATCAGCAATCACCACAATCGTAACAGTGGGTGATATGTGAATGGCAGTCTGAACATGATTCGTGCCAAAACTCCTGTCGCCCACTCATCCTTACGAAGTCCATGTATCTTTCTTTACAAGAGTCTCTTGAAACTTGATAGTTTTCACTTTGTGGACCTCAGTTCCTGTCCGTTTACTATCGAAGATAACAGGTTGTCGACAAAATAGACAATGTATTTTGTAATCAAAAGTATTGTCCTTATAACGTACAGTTCGCGTAGATGTTGGCTCATGCTGTAAGGCCTTTTTTTCTGTCCAATTCAATTTGGTTGAGATTTATGTAGTTGCGGCGATATTCAGTGTGAACCCTTTCTCCAGGTTTGACATGGATCCTGCTCTCGCGAGCAATACTAGCTCGCTCAATGCCCTGAGAACCCTTATTCAGTACTGCAACAGTTTCTTTGCCATTGTTTAACGGCTGGTCACATATGATGCATCTCGTCTTATCGATCTCCATTGTTAGAGTTCTGAAAAAGAAGAAACAGTATGTTACAATACAGCAAAGTCATACAATGATTTATTAGTGAGTTGGTATGAGAGGAGTGAACAAATCTTAATGCAACATATATACAAACCATTTCTCAAGTCAGTAGTGGAACCATTTACAGTATGATATATATGAATATGGTACATCCAACAGTGGTCTGCAACGTGCCTGTCACCAACAGTAGACCTATCGTTAAATATGGCTTGCTATTATACAGTTTCTTTAAACCTGTCAAAATAAGAAATGTGAAAAATTATATATTTCTTTCATACTGATGACCACAAACAAAATAGTTCGATTGCATGTGCGGATACCTTCAATTTGATATACATGTTCATGGGGTTTGAAAGAAATAATAATTTGATGTTTTACAAATTATGTGAATAACAGATTCTGATCGCGGTTTTATGTCATCAGTGAAAAAAAAATATTCCTATCATAATGATATTTTTGTAAACTTTTTCTATATAATGCTGCCATGACATATGAACAATAAACAACGAAGAAATCTTATGTTGCAATTAGTGGTGGGTTGACCTACATAATGCCGTCCGGCTCCTGTACTATATTGGGAACATTAAATTCGTGCCAACAGATTTTATGTTACGCACACTTTTATGTTTTTAACTTTTTAAACACTCTGTACCTGCTGTTCTTTAAAATGTACACCTATCACTGTAAATAAACAGTAATATGAATAAATTTTAAAAATGGGAAAGTGGACCATAAATACCAGTGAAGAGGAATTTGAAAATATAATAAATAGACGCTTGGAAGTGGAAATGCTTCAAATGCATTCAGAACTCAAATGATTCAAGTACTTGAGTTCAGGACCGCCGAGAGGGCGGGGAAGCCGGGTTAAATCCCCGGGGCCCGGACCTTTAGGGGGTCCGGAAAGAGGGGAGGATAAAATCTAAACATATTAATAAAGCAATTGATTAAATAACAGAGAGGAAATATAATTAATAAACACACATTTTATAGAGATTATCATAGTCAAACTGAAACAGATAAAATATTATCTGCGGTCCACCAATGCCCAAGACCGACTGACAGATCTGGGAACCATTGTAATTGAAAGCCAGTTAGCCCGTACTTTAAATTTCATCAGAATCATTTACCACTTTGCTAGAGGAGGGCAAAGAAAGTACACTTCTAATTATGAAAATCTTGCAATAAACAATTGTCTTGGAATGGATGGACTGGTACTGCATTTGTAAATTGTATGATGATAGAATTAATATAATTGAATCGAAAAATAAAATCGTAATTTTCTTCTGAGTTGTTTATTCATACTGTATGTTTTGAATAGTGACTTGGACATATAATCAGTTTGCTTGTTATGTACACAAAAAAACATTCACAATAAAATACTGAGTAAATAGGGGGGCCCATATACCAATCCTTCCCCAGGCCCGTGGCAGCTCTCGCCGGCCCTGCTTGAGTTACCTCTGATTACAGTTTTCTTCTTCCCACAAAGTGAAATGTGGGTCATCTGAGTTACTTTGCGGGCACGCACTCGGTGCTGAGAGGTACGGATTGAGGTACTTCAGTCACATTTTTGGAAAAAGGCAAAACTCGGTAAAAAAAAAAATGCACTTGAATCACTTTCATTTCGAGGCATCCAAATATTCTTTTTTAAATATGTATCATACGCATAAATATGAAATATATATTATATATATATATATATATATATATATATATATATATATATATATATATATATATATTTATTTATATATATATATGCACTAAAATCACAAAATAACACGTGATCTTATTAATAAGCAAACAACCACAGGGAAAAGGAAACACAAAGTCCGAGCGCTTTCGTGATATATTCACATTATATATATATATATTATATATATATATATATATATGCCGGCAGACAGGACTACATGTTGTATTACGATTCGCAACGGAAATGAGTTTCAGAGCCCTGATTTAAAAGGTTTACGATTGTTAAACTATTGTGAGTGCGAGCGTCTTTGTTTGCGATCGTATGTATGTTTGCTCGAATTCACGGTTATGTAAGGCTATGCCTCTCTATATGACACTGCCTTCTAAAGATCACAGCAAAGAACATTAAAATGTTCAAGTAATTTATGCTACATTTGTTTATTTTATGAATATTTAATTAATTCAGACTGGAATACGTTTATTTTATTTATATTTAAGTATGATTTAGGTAAATATTATCCATTACGAGAAGTTGAATTAAAGGAATAAAGAAACAATAAAAAATGAATTTATTTGAACACAATCGTTCGCCCTCTACTACGGTCGTCTTCCTCAGGTGCGATTGAAGACGAATAAAAAGAGAATGTTAGTTCATAGGGAAAGTGTGGCTGGAAGGGAGGAAGGAGGATCAGGAAAGGGAGGGGGTGGAAGTGAAGATTAAGGAAAGATGAAGAAATGGAAAAACTATCAGTGCATTTGGTTGACAATTATATGAAAATATGAAAATGAAAATAGACATTTAATAATCTTTACTATAATGGAGTTGATTCTGTCTATCTTTATCTGTGGAAAAAGTCGCAGTAAATAATTTCATACCGTAAAAGTCAGTAAATAATTTCATACCGAAAAGGTTACAGTGAATAATTTCGTAGCGAAGATTTTGAAAAGAAATTATTAAGGCAGCGAAAGCTTAATATTTACTTTAAGTTCACGAGGAACTTAGATTTTAAATGCAGCTTCACAAATCTTCACACAATGGATTCGGATGTGAAGCTTAAGATTTTCATGGCTGCGTTCTTTTCTATAGTTTTACTGACTGAATGACTTTTCTCGATTTCACAAACTTCGATGAAATTTTTTAGAAGCGTCCACAGACTATTTAGCAGCTGACGAGGAAGCTTCTAAACAGTGGCTGCATCCTCCAGCGCAGGACACGTCAACGCGAAGAGGCGACGTCAAACCAAAACATCAACGCGCTGGTGGCCAAACTTCCTCAAATCTCCGTGCAGCGGGCTGTCTACGGTTGGCCAGACTGGCAATCGACGGCCTGTTGCGTGGCACGGTCAGAGTGCCGATCGGCTCCCGGGGCCGGACCTATTCTCAGCGTACTATTTTTTCAATTACAGGGAGCACTTGCGTGCTCCCCGAAATACTCTTACTCTCTGGCGACATTAAGACTAATCCAGGCCCCACTACAACTTACACATGTCACCATACACAAAGACATAGACACAATAGCACCATGAGACACATACAGAAGTATAATATTAACATATTACAGTACAACGTAGATGGCCTCACAAACAAAATCATGCAGCTTAGGGAATTCGTACACAAACAAAACATTCACATAGCACTTATACAAGAAACAAAACTAAAACGCACACACAAAACACCCACCATCCCTGACTTCACGGCGATCCGTCAAGATCGTACTGGGGGTAACGGGGTGGACTCATCACTTACATACGTAAAAGCATTAGCTACACTGATGCTACCCAAAACATTACAAACACAATCCAAGCAGATAACACGATAGAAATACAGGCAGTTAACATTAAAACACGCGCAAAACACAACATCACACTAATCAACATTTACATCCCGCCAGATAGTTCACCTCAGGTGCCAGCCAATTACAATCCACAGTTACACAATCTTGCCTCTCTCACTAATGTCATCTTAGGAGGAGACTTCAACGCCAAAGACACTAGTTGGTACCTGCACAACCAAAACAACACCAGAGGCGCCAACATAGCCACACAACTAAATAGCCTCTTCATTCTTAACAATACAGAAGAACATACACACATACCACATCAAGCAGGATACTCAAACTCCTCCCCAGATATAACGTTCTGTTCCCCCTCACTAGCAACACATACACAATGGAGAACAGAAAAACAACTGTCATCAGACCACCTGCCCATCATCATTACAACACATTCTACACTCTGCCCCAACAGCCTTAGGCACACTTACAGAAATTACAAGAAAGCTGATTGGGAACAGTTCAAAATACAGACTGAGGAACAATTCACCACATTAAACAGCACACCCATCATAAACATCAATACAACACTCAAGACATTTAATCAGATTATCAATAATGCAAACAAATACATACCCAAGGGCAACATTAGGAAATACAACCCAAATTACACTAGAGAAATAGCCCACCTCATAAGGCAACGTAACAACCTCAAATATAACACACAAACACCACACACAGAAGCCATAAAACAGCAGATACAACAGCTCAACACAGAAATAACCAACAAACTCAAAGAAAAACAAACAGGAACATTCAGGGAATTCATAACAACACTAAACCACTCCACAGATACATCCAGGCTATACAAGACTATAAACAGCATTACCCACTCTAACAGCGGCATTCACACCTCACACGCGGCTAACTTTCGCAGCCAAAAAAATATCCCAACATACACACAACAAGCTAACATTCTAGTTAATCACTACGCAAAGATAAGTCACTTAAACAGAGACAACAACCAGAAACACGCAGACAGACAAACAGCCAGACACAAGAAAACCTACAGACTCGACACGACCATTACACCCTTCAATACAGACCAGACCACCAAGATCATCAAAAACATTAAGAATTCGAAGGCTACTGGACCAGACAACATATCTAACATACACCTTAAACACTTGGGCCCACAAGGAATACTAGCTCTCACAAATATCAGCACATATTCATACCAACACTGTATCATTCCTGACATATGGAAACAAGGTAAAATTATTACACTACTCAAACCAAACGAAAATCCAACACAACCAGCTTCCTATAGACCCATTACTTTACTATGCACACCTTCCAAAGTAACAGAAAGACTAATCTTACAAATCACCAACCCACACATTCTACTATCGCCTACTCAGCATGGATTCAGACCTCACCACTCAACCACGACATTACTCACTAACCTCACGCAGCACATCATGGATGGCATCAACTTCAGACGACCAGCTCAACGTACACTATTAGCAACAATAGACATTAGTAAAGCATTTGATGCTATCCCCCGCTTCGTGACCGGACAGCTCATACCAGGACAACACATACCCGGACAACTCAGACCCGGACAACTCAGACCCGGACAACTCATACCTAGGACAACTCATACCTAGGACAACTCATACTCTCTTCAACAATTACCACCCCAATGTTGATCTTTTCATCTATATCCACCCCGAAAGTTTAAACTCTGCAAATTAACCAAAATAAGATAAGAAAACAATAACAACAAATTTATTATTTATTGCAAACATATAATAAATAGAGAACCATTATTTACATAAGATAAAATTTGAATGCCCGGTTAGGTCAACTGTACGCCCTTGACGATTGGTTAGGTTTAGTCGTGATGTTTTCGTTAGTTTTAACGAAAATATCACGACTAAACCTAACCAATCGTCAAGGGCGTACAGTTGACCTAACTGGGCATTCAATGAACCCAATGGTTCCCTGAGTTTTTTATGATACACACAGACCGTGCATGGAACAAGGAACTCTTCTGGGATAATTAAATCCACTATAGTCTGAATAAGTAATGGTAAATGACAAATACCATAGTTTTTCTTTTTCATGATGCAAGCCCGACGTGGGCAACGGGTCTCTCGCAAAGAGGTCCCATAAATATAGCTTCCCTCACCAGTTATCTGCAAAGCAGACAGGATCCAGCTTTGGGACATGGATCTAGGGTTTAAAGCAGCCTAGCCCCACTACATTTAGAACCTCAATATAAGTAAAAGACTCGTTGCCCCTTTTTCTTTGATTTATTCAATTCGACGTGAATGCAACGAGTCTTTTACTTATATTGAGGTTCTAAATGTAGTGGGGCTAGGCTGCTTTAAACCCTAGATCCATGTCCCAAAGCTGGATCCTGTCTGCTTTGCAGATAGCTGGTGAGGGAAGCTATATCTATGGGACCTCTTTGCGAGAGACCCGTTGCCCACGTCGGGCTTGCATCATGAAAAAGAAAAACTATGGTATTTGTCATTTACCATTACTTATTCAGACTATAGTGGATTTAATTATCCCAGAAGAGTTCCTTGTTCCATGTACGGTCTGTGTGTATCATATATATATATATATATATATATATATATATATATATATATATATATATATATATATATATATATATATATATATATATATATATATATATACTGTATATAACTTGCATGAATTTTAAATGTTTAAATTTAATTTTTAATTTTACAAAATAAATTTCATTTCAAAATGTTTTCATTAATAACTTGCATGAATTCTAAATGTTTAAATTTAATTTTTAATTTTACAAAATAAATGTTTTCATTAATTTTTCATTTTTTTTTCTGGTCCTATGTATGAGTTGTCCTAGGTATGAGTTGTCCTAGGTATGAGTTGTCCTAGGTATGAGTTGTCCGGGTATGAGTTGTCTGGGTATGAGTTGTCCTGGTATGAGCTGTCCTGGTATGAACTGTCCTAGAACCCCCACGCTTCCCTCTCATAAACAAAATACTCAACACAAACATGCACAATAACACCAAAAGGTGGCTGAGCAACTATCTCTCAGGAAGATACTCACACGTCACAGTTAATGGCAAGTCATCCAAAAACAAGCTTTTTCCGAGCGGGGTCCCTCAAGGCTCTGTTCTCTCACCAACACTGTTCAACTTATACATGCATGACATTCCAACACCCATAGATAACAAGCTTACCTTATCATCATATGCAGATGATATCATTCTAACATCCACCCACAACAACATCGACACCGCTACAAATAACCTACAAACATACATAAACAGTATACAAGACTGGCTCACACACAATAGACTCAAAGTAGCGCCCACAAAATCAACCATCACCTTGCTTACAAGCAACACAAAAGAACACCAGGTAATTCCTCAGCTTACACTAAACAACATCAACATTCCACACACTCACAGAACCAAAATACTTGGTGTCACATACAACACATCATTATCTTTTGCAAACCACATTCAGGACATTAAAACCAAATGTACGTCAAGACTTAACACACTTAGGGTACTAACAGGCACAAACTTTGGACACCAGCAGGAAACAACATCACTCATATACAAACAATATATTCGCTCAGTTATGGACTATGCTAGCCCATGCTGGGCACCCATTATCTCAAACACACACATAAACACCTTACAAACAATACAAAACAACGCACTTCGTATCATTACAGGATGCACTCAAACAACACCAATAGAACACCTGCACACAGAAACAAAAACACTAAAAGTTAGGGAACATTTAGACATGAGGGGAACACAATTCATGGCAGCAGCGCCAACTAACCCACAACACCCTTGCCATTACATGTACAATCATGCACCAACACCTCGCACCATTAAGGTAACACCAGAGAGACATTATAACCAAATACTCCATTCCATACCACGCCCCACAGACATCACACAGTCCAGAAAACACATACACACACACCTAACCCACAAAGCACTGACACGACTCGGTCCGAATGCGGTCCTAGGTGCGAAGCCGCCACCCATTAACAGGTCAGAGATCAGCCTGAGCAGATCGGATCGAGTTAACTTAGCACGATTCCGATGTGGACATCACCCCAACTTACGGACATATAAACACAGACTAGACAACTCCATAGACGACACCTGCCACCTGTGCCAGGACACACCACAAACAATTGAACACATTATGACAGACTGTACTGCTCTAGCACAACAACGAACACAGCACAACATCACTAGTGCGCTGAACCTCTGGTCCACTCCGGAGAGGGCGATCGGTTACCTGCGTGCCGCCGGCTTGCTCGATCATGGTGGGCTGATCGGCTAAACAACAACAACAACAACAACTGATGATTATTATTTATCACTGCAAACACAATTTCTGTCCTTTGCCCAACTTCTGCTGATTTTTATGTATTTTGATGCGCTGATTATGAATATGTTATTATTTTTTCTCTAACATCCACCATTTTTCCAGAAAACTACGTTAATATTCCACAAAAATTATCCAAATTATATCAAACGCCTGCTAAGCAAAGGAACAGCCACACGGCTATTAGTCATTATTGTGACACGTGTTGCTCACTGATTGGTTATTCGAAATGTTGTGTTCTGTGATTGGTTTAAAGGTGGTCAGGTGATTTCACAGTGGCTGCCAAGTGGAAAATTGTTATTTTCTTTTATTGTTTCAGGTGCTCTGGTAATGTGTGGTGTTAAGGTACTTTTCTGCTGGATCTACTGTGTCTATTAACTTCTTTTGTCGAAAACATTCATTGATTTCGCGTTTTAACTTCAATAATGCCTATAAAATGTGTAACCAGTGCCGATTTATTTTGTTATGTGTGGCGAACTAACATTGAAATTCGACAAACATTTACCCCTCCGATTAAAAAGGCATATGAATTATATTTTGGATGTAAAGTGGGTGATCAAGACAGAAGCTGGGCTCCCCACATATATTTCAATTCGTGTGCAAGGAGCTTAAGAGCGTGGTTACAAGGTTCACGTTTATCAATGCCGTTTGCTGTCCCTATGGACTGGAGAGAGCCCAAAGATCATGTTAGTGACTGCTACTTTTGTTTAACAAATATACGAGGCTTCTCTTCGAAATTCAAACATGCAATACGATACCCAAACCTGCCATCAGCTATGCGACCAGTTCCTCACGATGAAACCCTTCCAGTTCCTAAGCCACCAAAAGATTGGACTTTGGACGAGGAATATTGACACTCCGAAATTGAAATTGAACCACAAGCAGCCAGTGAGCTTGCAGATCCAGAATTTATACCACCCACATCATCGTCACCTCACTTTATTACACAGCCAGAACTAAATGATCTCGTGAGAGATTTGAATCTTTCGAAAAAATCAGGCTGAACTTCTACGATCTACAGTAGACTGCAAGGGTGGAATCTCTTAGAAAAGGGCACCAACATAACTTCATGTAGAAAGTGTCAGCATGATTTCATTACCTTTTTTCCTACAAGTGATGGTATTGTGTTTTGTAATGATGTAGACAATTTAATGGTCTTTGGGGCATCAACACAAGCCGGAGGAATGGCGTCTCTTCATTGATTCTTCCAAATTAAGTTTGAAGGCAGTGCTTCTACACAACGGAAATACTTATCCTTCTGTCCCAATTGCACATGCGGTCCACATAAAAGAAACATATGAGAATATGCGTATTTTACTTAGATCCATTAACTATAACACTGCTCAACAAAAAAAAAAATTTTTGCTGCTCATTTAATTCTAAGACCTGTTTCTGGATAATATTGATGTGCTGATTTAAAAAATCACCTTAGATTTTGTCCATCACATCAGGTTTTCGTGCAATGCAATATGCCTATTTTGGGTGATCCATGAAGGACGCTTATCAAAATTGATGATTTTTGAGACCTGTTAACAGCTGTTTTGCTGTTAAAATTTTATCTGTGGAATACGCAAATCTGTGCATTAAATCTAAAGGTCATGTACAACATATTAAAATCTTGGGTATCTGTGATTTCCCCAGGTGTGAGCGTGACGTCATGATCTGAGAGAGATTTCCCATTGGCGGAGTGAGAGCAGCCGGTTCCGCTAGTGACGTCAGTCTGTCCTGGTTGGATACAGCTGCAAAGTATGTGACGTCATCGCCTGCTCGCCACATGATTGGGAGCGGCACAGAGTTACATGTGGGCAGCATTCAGTGATCCAATACTGCCGCAGTTATTTGCGATCAGTGGTGAGTGAAGGGTGCGTTGCAGCTCATCATCATCATCATGTCTGCTGTTCGAAGAAAGTGTTCAAACAGCCCAGATGTTTTCTGCTACATTTGTGGATGCTTTACGTTACTAAAGCAGAGGATGATCATTACTGATTTCGTAAAAAAAGGCATACCTGGCCTATTTTAAAGTTAAACTTGGAGATCAGGATAAGTCGTGGGCTCCTCACACTGTTTGCAAAACTTGTGTGGAAAATTTACGACAATGGACAAATGGAAACAGAAAAGGTTTGAAGTTTGGCATTCCTATGGTATGGCGAGAGCCCGAAAATCATTCAGATGATTGCTACTTTTGCCTTATGAACAGTGGCGGCTCGTGACTAAAAATTCTAGGGGTGCTGTCGGTGCTGTCTCTAAGAATGGGTTGAAATAATTACTGAAATAAAAGGATGAGCATTGAGCAATGAATAAAAGTTTCAAAAGTTATTGAAAAAGTTATTCAGTGAGCTCATCCTTATATTGTTCTTGAATATTTCAATTGTAAATAAAAACTTTAGGGGTGCTGCAGTTCCGCAGTGCCTACCGACGAGCCGCCACTGCTTGTGAAGACTTCTGGCTTCAACGCAAAGAATAAACACCATCTAAAGTATCCTAACCTAGAGTCAGCAATCAGACCAGTTTCTCACTCAGATGAAATTCCTGTTCCAATTTTCACGGACCTTCCAACACTCACAGAAGATGATGAAGATGTGGAATTACCTGATGAGATCGAACGTGATATCACTGATGATGATTTTGAACAGCCTTCTTCATCAACGACACCTCAGCGATTTAATCAACTTGAGTTGAATGATTTAATTCGTGATCTCAGCCTTTCAAAAGAGTCATCAGAATTATTAGCTTCAAGATTGCACGGGAAAAATCTACTTCATCCTGGGACAAAACTAACATCTTATCGCAATAGGGAAAGAGAATTGTTGCAATATTTTGGTGCAGAGAAGGATTTGGTTTACTGCCATAATGTAGAAGGACTTTTGAATGCAATGGGTGTAACCCACTATAGCCCTAATGAGTGGAGATTGTTTATAGACAGTTCAAAAAGAAGTTTAAAGTGTGTCTTGCTTCACAATGGGAATGAATATGGCGCTATTCCTATTGGTCATTCAGTGCATCTAAAAGAAGAATATGAAAACATAAAAATAGTGCTGGAGATGCTAAAATATGATGTTCATAAATGGGTGATTTGTGTTGACCTGAAAATGGTCAACTTTCTTCTTGGCCAACAAAGTGGCTACACAAAGTATCCATGTTTCTTGTGCTTATGGGATAGTCGCGCCAAAGCTGAACATTGGGTAAAGGAAAAGTGGCCACTAAGGCAAAATTTAAATGTAGGAGATAAAAATATTGTAAACGAGCCATTGGTGGATCGAGAAAAAGATCATTTTTCCACCACTCCACATCAAACTTGGGCTTATGAAGCAGTTTGTAAAAGCTTTGAATAAAGGTGATTGCTTTAATTACATACAGGGGTTAGACAAAATAATATGAACACCCGCCGATTTCACCGGTTATCTTTACGGACTGCTCAGACACAAAGTAAACGGTCAAATGACTGGCAAACCTATTTAAATGCGTAACAGAGAGTGTATACGTCATGTTATAACCCTCACGTTGTTTTTACAGATCTGAGTGAATTATGAATTAGCAGTTATGAACGACCTGTCAGACTTCCAAAGAGGGAAAATTGTCGGAACGCGGATGGCTGGTGCATCGGTGACGAAAACCGCTCAGATGTTCAATGTATCCAGAGGAACTGTCTCTATGGTCATGTCTGCATACCAAAACCATGGAAAGACAAGCACCGACAAATGCAATAGTGGACGCAAGAAGAAGCTGTGTGATCGAGACCGCCGGGTGCTAAAGCGCATTGTGAAAAAGAACCATAAGACCACAGCTCCAAAAGTGACTGCAGAGCTTAACCAGCATCTTCCAAGCCCGGTATCGACCAGAACTGTACGTCGCGAGCTCCATGGAGCTGGATACCATGGGAGGGCTGCAATTGCCAAACCCCTCCTTTCGCACATCAACATTGAGCGGCGCAGAAAATGGTGTAATGACCATAAGAATTGGTCAATGGACCGGTGGAAGAATGTAGTCTACTCCGACGAATCCTCCTTTACGCAATTTCCATGTTCCGGTCGAGTTTACGTCTGGAGACAGCCTAAAGATGCTTATGAGCCCGACTGCCTGACCACCAACCGTTAAGCATGGAGGCGGATCTGTGATGGTTTGGGCAGCAATATCGTGGAATACTCTTGGCCCAGCTGTAGTACTGCATGGTAGGGTTAACGCCCAGGTCTATCTGTCAATATTGGCTGACCAGGTCCATCCCATGGTCCAAACGCTGTTTCCCAATGGCGGCGCCGTCTTCCAGGATTATAATGCACCAATCCACACCGCTGGGGTCGTTAAAAACTGTCCAAAAGCTGGATGAATCAATTCCCCGACGCATTGCAGCTGTTATTGCCGCTAAAGGAGGACCAACTCCATATTAAGAATAAAAACCGCCATTTATCAAGGTGTTCATATTATTTTGTCCAACCCCTGTATGTGCAGCCTTTCCAGGTCTTAGTGATGAGAAGCTTAAAGCTGGTATATTCGATGGTCCCCAGATAAGAAAACTGGTGAAAGATCCGCAGTTCAGTAACTCAATGACCGAAACGGAGGCAAGAGCTTGGAATGCTTTTGTTGCAGTAGTTAAGAACTTCCTAGGAAACAAAAAGTCTGAAAATTATAAAGATCTTGTAAAGGATTTACTTGTAAACTTTCAGCAGTTGGGTTGCAACATGAGCATTAAAGTTCACTATCTCAACAGTCATCTAGATAAATTTCCAGAAAATCTTGGTGATGTTAGTGAAGAGCAAGGTGAAAGGTTCCACCAAGATATCAAAGTGATGGAAGAACGATACCAAGGAAGCTGGGATACCCATATGATGGCTGACTACTGCTGGAGCCTGCAAAGAGATTGCCTTGACATCTCTCATTCTAGGAAGTCCTATAAGAGAAAATTTATCAGCACTGAAAAGTAAGAAAACAAGAAAAAGACAATGTTAAGAAAACTGGTCCCGTGCTTGCTTTAATATGGATTCATTTTTTGCTTATTTAAACACTTTTAATCACTTTATGTGTCAATATTACCATTGTATATTAAAGTTCACTCCCTGCACAATTCTTTACTTTTCCATGCTGATTCTGAGTATGTAAAAACTTATTTTTTGAAAAGAAAAAAAATTGGGCATAACCCTGCCAAAGTGCGATATCTCCAAAATATCTGTATTTGATTGCTTGAAAACCTGACGTGATAGGCAAAAACTAAGGTGATTTTTTAAATCAGCACACCAAAGTTACCTAAAAACATGTGTTAAAATTAAATCAGCAAAACTGGTGTTGGGCAGTGTAATAAGTATAAGTGGAATATTTGCGGTGATTTAAAAGTTATAGGCCTTCTCCTTGGAATGCAGCAAGGGTACACAAAATATTGCTACTTTTTATCCTAGTGGGACAGTCGCGCTAGAAACGCCATTTTTTCTGTAAAGATTGGCCTGCCAGTATTTGTTTTGTTCCAGGACAGACAAATATTTCCAATGAGCCTTTAGTAGATCCAAAAACACTGTTTTTGCCAACACTTCACATCAAACTGAGCTTGATGAAAAATTTTGTGAAAGTTATGGACAAGAACAGTGAGGCGTTTATTTATTTGAGGAATATATTTCCAAGGTTAAGCGAAGCCAAAATCAGAGAAGGAATTTTTGTTGGCCTACAAATAAGGAAAGTTATGAAGGACACCAATTTTGACAGCAAATTAAATGAGGTAGAAAAAGCAGCATGGGTGGCCTTCAAATCGGTTTGTTCAAACTTCCTTGATAAATTCAAGTTTGACGATTATGTTACTGTGGTGAATGAAATGTTAAGGTGCTATAAATCTATGGGTTGTAATATGTCCTTGAAGGTGCATTTCCTTGACTCTCATTTAGATTTCTTTCCAACCAATTTTGGCGCCGTTAGCGACGGCACCGGGAAAGATTCCATCAGGAGATAGCCATTATGGAAAAGCGGTTCCAGGAAGGTGGAATTCCAGTATGTTGGCTGAATATTGCTGGTTTCTCATTGGGGAAACTCCCGAGAGTATGTACAAACGATAAACATCAGCAAAAAGATTTTAATTGTTGTTCTAATATTGTAATAATTACGTTGAGATATTCAATATAGTGTAATCTGTATATAAGACTTTTATTACATGTCCCTTCAAAACGGTGGGTGATATAGGTATTCTGACACATCAGATTTGAACTTCGCGCATCCAAATTTATAAAAATCACTTCGTTTCGTTTAAAGGAGAGAAAAAGTTTGTAATTTTGTCGTGCAATGTTATTGGAATGAGGTGTTGATGTTAGATGTATGTTGGAATTTATATTTATGTTAGAATAAAGAAATACAATTATTTGAAACAGGATTTTTTTTTCGATTTCCTTTTTCCTGTTTGTATAAACAGTTGTTTGAAATTAGATGGGGCCGCATGCCCCCCAATTACTGGGTTCGAAGGTCCCAGCACCGCAGGTCTAGCTAAATGGGCTCATAGGGCCCATCTTTAGCTAGCAATAATGATAATAGTAATAATAACAATATGCATGCATACATACATACTTACATTTATTTATTTTTGAACAATTGTTCAGGATCGACCTGTGTTCGACCTCTCGCAGCATCCCGTCTCTTTTGAGGAATTTGATGTCAGAGAGAATTGCTTTCGACTCTCATCCTGCCCTCACAGCCAGCTACGCCTAGCTGGTTAGAGACTTTACAGCTGATTTGCTCTACAGTTGATATGCTCGAAATTCCCTAATTTATTTGGCAGCACATTAAGGAGCCTTGGGGCTTGTATTCTAAGAGCATTTTCCATCTAGGTTTCCGTTCTCCCCTGTCCCACCACAGCTGGGATAGTAAAGAATTTACCTGTTCTTTCATTCCACTGTGTTTTGATTTCATTTCTAAAGTTTGGGACGTATCCCTCAAGCATTTTCTAATATGTATAATTGTATATTACTGTGTGTCGCTAATAATAATAATAATAATAATAATATTAATAATAATAATAATTGTGATTGGAAAATGAAGTAATAAATATAAACAAAACAAAAATACAAAACCACTTAATTACAAAAAATATTACTATGGATTCGACGATTGGATCTGAATATATTTTTAAAAATACTGTCAATGGGATAAAAACCAGGTAATAATTAATTGAAGTGAGGGAGATGTTTAATTGGAGCTGATTAAGTATTACATTCATATATAAATACATACATACAGTACATTATCTTAAAATCCATTTTCTATACTCAGTGGGGTGGGCACAATGCTTTAGCTCGAGACTGAAAGAACGCAAACCATGTGCAGAAAGATACAAAGGGATTAACACCAGGACTAATCCAGTAAAAAATGGGACGTTTATTGAACGTCCTAAAATATTTTATTGACATTTAATAAATGTTTATGAAATTTACTAAACATACCTCTTCTTGCTGGGAAAGTCCAACCTCAGAGATCCAATGTTACCTTTCATCACAAGATTGTTTTGATATCTTTAGTGAAATCAACGTCTCTATTTACACGCCTCACAAACCACTTCTTTTACTTTATGTTTCTTGCTAATTCTTGTGGTACATTTATTTCAACGCCATGTTTATTCACGCATTTACTAATTACATCTTTTCATCTTTTACGAGGTCTTCTGTAATTCTCACACCTACACACTCACTTTTATACATCTTTTTTTCACGATTCTGTCATTATTCATGCTCTGTACATGGCCATACCAACGTAGCATATTAGCTTCTATTCTCATCTCCAATATCTGTGTAAATTTACACCTTTCCCAAACCAACTCGTTTTTCATATGATCAATCCATTTTACACTAATCATACGGTTTAAATTATTCGTCTCAATTGTTCTTACTTATGAGAGTGAGTTGAGGGGAAGGAGATTGTAGACACCAATCGACCAGGGAGGTACTCATGGTGGTCGTGGGGGGAAGGGCGTTAGACAGGAGATAGGGAGTGCTGGAACTCCCGTTTCTCGTGTCACTGTCCCCCTTAGCTGACCTTTTTCCAGGTCTCATCTACCCTGTAAACAGTCCAACAAGTTCTCAAACACACACTTCTCCCTCTGTTCCTCACTACAAATACATGCATCTTACACACTACACAATCTTTTCAAGATTAAAAAATACATTAAAAATAACATTTCTATTTTGGCTCTCTTCTCCTTTTATGGGTTGCATTTTTGGGGGCGTTCGCCCTTAGCCCCTCCTTCCTGAATAAAAAAAAGTGTTTCATACCCATATACGAGTGTTGGCACCCTCATGTCAACCTTTAATCATAATTTTTTTTTACTTTAGGAAATGTACAGTATAATGCGAGTGCCCTTGCGCACTAAAAATACGTCGTTTCCAGTGTTTCGTGCGCATTCTGTAAAATGTCCGTGAATGGTTGACGCGGACGCAATTGACCTATAAGAAAACATAGAGGGTGAGTCAGGATGAAATGTCATAACTTCGGGAGCCTATAGCTGAGGTCATTCCCAGTCAAAAACTTCATATGAACATACCGTAGGTCCGATTCTTAACAGTTATGGAGCTATGAATGTTTGAATTTCAAGCATGCGCATGCGTGACCTTGAACTGAATTGACAGTTACTTACCGAACTGAACTAACTACGCAGTAGAGTGTTGTGTTTCACACTGTGCAGTTGATGTTTGGTGCGTTCAGTATGCCTTTTACGTTTTCAAATGCTGAATATGCCGATATGGCGTATGTTTACAGATTTTGCGATGGAAATACTACTGGTGTTGTCGCTGAATACCAGCGACTTTTTCCAAATCGAAGAATTCAGGATCGACCAGTGTTTAGCAACGTTTTGTTTTCCGGAGATTGCGAGAGAGTGGTTCATTTCCTAGCGTTACTGTTTTACATATCTGAGCATCCAGTACAACAAGATGTAGCTGAACAAGAAAACACTATTCAGATGGTACAGCGGAGTTCTTATGTTAGTACGCGAAGGATTTCCACACGTTTTAGAGTTTTTCAAACGAGAGTATGTAGAAACGTTACACGAAGAAGGCATGTATCCATAACACGTACAGCGAGTTCAGCACCTCCAACCTGGGGATCGTGCCCAACGGCTGGAACTTTGTAAATGGCTCACTGCCGATCGACGATTGCATCGATACGTCTTGTTCTGTGATGAGGCTCAATTTACCAGCAACGGTGTCAACAACACTCGCAATTCACATGTGTGGTCAGAAATGAATCCTCATGCCATCATGGAAAGTAATTTTCAACATCGGTTCAGTGTCGATGTGTGGTGTGGTATTCTCTATGGTCAGCTGATTGGTCCATTTATCTTCGAAGGTGGTCTTACAGGTGACATTTACCTACTATTTCTGCAAGACGAACTGCCGCCACTGTTAGAAGATGTACCTTTGGCAACACGATTGCGTATGTACTTCCAACAAGACGGAGCTCCTCCCCATTTTAGTCGTGCAGTGAGAATGCATCTCGATGATCGCTTCCCTGGTCGATGGATCGGTCGTGGTGGTGCACAAAATTGTCCACCCAGGTCTCATGACATTTCGTCGTGACTCACCCTGTATATGCTACCAAATGCAAAGATAAGGAAATTATGATTTAAGTAACCTCTCTCTTAACAATCATAACAGACAAATTTCAATAACAGTATTATGAAAAGGTTGTACAAAAAAGATAAATGGCGATTGGGGATCCTCGTTGAACGAATATGGAGGAGATGGAACGTCTTCAAGTGTTACTTGGAAACATGGAGCTATGAATATGGGCTTCAAGTGTTACTTGGAAACACGAGCCTAAGAAGATGGCCTCAAGTGTACTTGGAAACACGGGCCTTCGTTGACGTCGAGGAGAGACAGCAAAAAACCAAGTGTCGAGTGGAGAGTCGATGAACTGACAAAAGAAGTTGACTCTCGGAGGAAAGCTGAAGCTCGTAAGAAAGTTGAGTCAGCTCGTAGTCGTTGAGTTAGCTCAAAGTCAATGAGTCGGCAAGAGTGTTGAGTCGGAGGGACGCAAGTCTTCGCGAGATCCGGAGAAAAGTGGATCTCTTGCTGGAACGACTGACTTCGTTGGGTGAGTGTGTAATTTATAGGGGGTGGTGTTAGTGCCACTTTTTTCAGGTCCCCCTTTTAAAATATGGAGATGGTCTATCTAAGTGTGGAGATACCACTGCATGACCCAGTAGTCCATTCTAACGCCCCTGTACAATGTACATACCCCTCGAAGTCCACACACCCCAAAACTTGCCAGTTTTCTCTCAAAATGGAATTCTAATGGGGATGACAAGTCTGAAAATCAATATGAAAATTATATTGATGAGTTTTACTCTGCAACAAACAATGAGATATACATAGGAAACATGTTAGAACACAGTAGAAACTGTATAGAGTCACTTTCTGTTAGCATTGTTCAATTTGTGAATCATAAGGGTAGCGTTTCACTGCAACTCTAGGTGTCTTAGTTGTCTTTGCTCAGAAGTATGTCCATCGCCTGGCTGAAATCCTCCAGTGTCACCTCTGCATTGGAAGTGATGTTGCTCAAGTACAGTTTTAGGTTTACTGCATAGGTTTTGATTGGAAGCTTCCTGTGTTCATTCATGAGACGGAACAGATCGCTTGTTTTGGGCAGTGAAAACGACGTGTCGCGAGCGTAGCGAACCTCCAGGTAAAGACGTGATAACTTGGTGTTGTCATCGATGTCTGATTCTACGTACTCATCAACTGCATCAGCTGATGTAAATGGACCTCCCATGGTTTTCAGCACCTTAAGGTCCTTGTTTCTCCTGCGATCTACTGTCAGATTAGCAATTTCCTTGTCTTGCAGGCCTTGCTTCTTGAGTTCCTTCTGATTAGTGTTCCATGCCAGCATGATTTCTGGTATTATGCCTCCTTTTCTAACAATATTATTATAGTTCCTGAATGACCCTGGCTGCCGTTGGTCAATCAAATCTGTTGACTTGGCTTTCACTTGAGCTAAAGATGCACTACCAAGCTGTTTGGCACCCCTCCTTGAGAGCTAATAATTCACGAAGCCAACACTGCGCTCTGCAGCCAGGTTGTGGATTGATGCTTTTTCTAGCTTTTGAGTGTCCATGTAGGCAAGGGACATCTCTGAAGACTCATCATAGTCTCCAACGCCAAAAATATCCCCCTTCTGTTTCTGGAATCCAGCAGCCAACTTGGGGAGGATCATATTCAGGAGCTTGATCACTTGGGGTTGAAATGAGGTGGCTACTTTGACTATGGCCTCACAGATATCCTGGTCATACTTCGTGTGTTGGAACATGTCCTTGGACACGAACTTGAACGCTGGCTCATCTATATTTAGGAGGTTAGCAGGATCAGTGTCTGTCAGTTCCCTGTACAGCTCCTGGAATGCAGAAATTATCTTTGAGTACGTTGTTTTTGATGACGTTGTTAGTGACAGGTAAGGCTCAACCAGGTGGAGTCCAATGAGGGCACCAGCACAATACATGACCTTCAGGAAGTCCAAGTCCAGGAAGCATCTGACGATGCAGGCTAGCTGGTTGGTGACATGCTCATACTTCTGCAGGAACGATGCCACATCATCCAGATGGTAGACGCAGATAGCACAGGTGAGCGTCAAGCGATTGAAGCGTTCGTCCTTGAGACTGACCGATTTGTTTGGTTTGGGGGCTATGTGGAGATCAAATTCACTGGCCTATTTCTATGGCTTGTGGTCGAAGTCATGGTTGATCAGCCGGGTCGTGCAGTCAAGGGCTTGCTCAGTGACACTCGCTGCCGTTGTCGTTGCATTGACCAAGAAGTTTGAGTATATCTTGTCCCTTCCCAGCGTGTTCTCTATTTCAGACCACTGCTTGGTGACAACCCTGTTGAACATCAGTGTTGGGTGTACATTGCAGAACAGATGATCAAGGACATGTTCAGAGCCCAGACGTCTTGCCACCATCTCATCCACATTGATGTTGTGAGCTGTCTGATCTGTTATGACAAAGTCTATCTTCTCAGAGAGAGTTTTGGCTTCGACACCACTTGCAGCCTGCAGGATCTCCAAGACTGCCATTTTTAGCGCAGCTAAGTTCTCTCTGGACTCTGAAGCAATGCCCATGGTGGGTAAGGACCTGTACTTCCCATTCGCTGTGATGCCCTGAACAGAAAATGACCCTGCGCCTTGTTTCTTGGAACCATCAGCGGAATAAGTCACCACAGTCTGTTCATTAGTGTTCATGATTTTTTTAACAATCTCATCTAATGTCAGTGCCTCAATGCTTTTGCCTGCTTGTCTGATACTGCTGGATTCTGGCAGGGTGTCTTGATCAATGACTTCTGGCTTTTCATGGTGCTTCCATGTTCTCCCAAACATTTTGTTGACAACTGTGATGACAGCTGCTTCTGCCTGCCGTTCAGACATATGGTAGCAGCTCTTGAGCTTATCAACAGTTTCGTAGAATGCTGGTCGCACTTTTCTAATGCTCTCACGAATATGCTGGTATCTGGGTGGTAGTTCATTGCTTTGCTGAGTCACTGTAACTGACAACATCCGCCGCTTCTTCATCAGCAGAACTCTGATTCTGTATATCAGAATATGTTTTGTCAGTGTCCATACCCTGATCATCTGAGTCTTCTGACTGTTCACTCTCCTCAAAAGAGGCAAGTGGTTTGCAGAGGTCTCTCTCTTTTCCTGCATCTTCTCTCATCTTCTCTAGGCTTTGTAAGTCCTTTCTCCGGCGCTCCATTGTTTTCATCTACTTCCGATCAACAAAGTCCTCACAGTACATTTTCCTTTGGGTCTTTTGATCCTCGAGAAAGGCCCATTCCATATCCCCCATTTTCACTCCATGTTTCAGTTCCAGCTGCTTACGTGTTGTAGAGTCCTGGCAGAAGATATCCAACACCTGTTCTGCCCTTTTGTTGAAGGCCTTGGATCTTTCACGGAAACTCTCATTTTGTCGCTGTTTCCGTGTCTGAATCAGTGCCACAAAATTACCAAACAGCTTCAAGATGTTTTTCTTTATATGCTTGGTTTGTATGGTGTATAGATTGCAGAAGAGCCAATGCTCCTAAACCAGTTCTGCCAGCAAATAAGCTGCTGCATCTTTGGAACGCTGGGCTTGGCCTGCTCGTTTCGGCCGCAGCAAATACAACATGTTCTGTATGACATCTTTGCCTGTTGGAAGCATCCCATGTGAAAATTCTGCTATTTCTATATAGTCTACACCCACGCTTCTCAAACTAGGGGTCGCGACACCTCAGGGGGTCGCGTAAATATTATTGGGGGTCGCAGAAACATTTGAAAATATTATTTTTTTCATAAATATACAGTGTTAGTACCTATTGCTTTTATGACATTGAGTGAAGGGTCGCGAAAAAATTTGTCTGATCCAAAGGGGTCGCAAGTGAAAAAAGTTTGAGAAGCCCTGGTCTACACCACCCAGTGTCTTTCTTGAATGTGATCTCGTGAAGGATGCGTGAGAAGCCAAATCTATTCAGCCTACAAAGATACAAAGATACAAGATTTCTCAGGTAGGCATCATCTGCCTGTCATATATATATACACATTACATATATACCCATTCACCTGCACACATATACATATACACATACAAATACACACACATACACCCTTATATACACATACATACATATGACACATGTTTATGCATAGATTAAACTAATCATAGCTAATAATATAGCTAATAAACTAATGAATGTATTTCCCGTGCAAAACAGTGAAAATGACAGTTTTGGGGTAGTTCTGATGATAAATTTCAGAGGGTATGTACATGGGGCTTATCATGATCCCACTGGTCAAATGTTGAAATTTCCCCATTTAGATAGACCTCCTTCATATTCTTAAGGGGGGGGACTGCATTGAAAAAGCCACTTTTGCAAAATAACACCACCCCTAGTGTAAATGATCGTGGACTGGCCGTATTTGGTTCTCAAAATAGTATATGAAAAGAAAACGAGTGAAGTGAACCAATGACGATGGAGCTCTAAATGTTCGTATAGCAAATGAAAATTTGAAGAACTACTTTACCAACTCTATCTGGCGTGTATTGTACACGTCATTGTTTTATTATTTATTTACTTTACTTTATTACTTTCCCTTCATTATTATTCTTTCTTCTCTTTACACTCGCTTCACTGTACTTTATAAACGCGCGCAGACGGGTAGCCGTGGCTGGCAGACGCCAGTAAAATTTCGAACAATGAAGGGACCGGGTATAAATTACACACTATTATTACTGTTTACTGACCTTTTATTTATGCCGAAACAATTGAACAAACGGGGGAACACGAGTGCGAACCCATCGTTAACATTTTATCGCGGAGAGAGACAAACATAGTAACACGAAAAAACACCTAACTAGGGCACACCCCGTCCGAGGACTGCCGTTAGGGCATCCTCCCTTCTCCCGGCCCATCTCAGGTGTTGCCAACCAGCATTTTATATTCTTAATTTCAAACAAACCATTATTAATTTCTTATTTTCGTTCAAAACATAATTAAATTTCTTATTAAACATTATTATCGTTTTTATTAAACAAAACATTATTAAATTCTTATAAACAAGACATTAATTTCTTATTAGGCAATATTATCTTCTTTATTAAAAATACCAATAGACGACAGGCGACGATTTCTTCCAGCACTCCTTTTTCAGCAGTCGAGATTTTTCTCTTTATTCAGAGTATTTATCGATGAAGTGGGAGCGTTTTAATTTTGCATATTTTGTAGCGGCTTTTGTTTGCAGCACAAAATTAATTTAGGAATACCGATATATATATATACATATATATCAGTGGCGGATGGTGACTGTGTGAATTGGGTGTGCGGAATATCATGTGGAGTAAAATTAATAATTGAAATTCATGTTAACTTAGTTATTAATAAATCTTAATAGTAATATGGTAAGCATACGCAATCCACCTTCTCAATATTACACTAAACACTTGGAGAATTTAGGTAAACTGTAAAAAATCTAACACCAATTTCCTACGGGCTCCTTTAAGCAGCGAACTTATTTATACATAAACTCAAGTCTTCTTTTCGGAGAAAAATAGTGAGCAATAACCTCCTCATATAAGGAACTTCTTTGCTTCACATGTATAAGCAGTGTAATACGTTAAGCATATGAACATAAGTAATCCACACCCTTAAGAATAAACAAAGCACTGGAAGAAATAGGTGAACCTTAACTTCAAAAGTAAAAACAAAAAATAACACCAATTTTCTACAGCATCCTTTCAACCGACTTTATTTATACATAAACTCAAGTCTTCTTTTCTGAGAAGAAAAGTGAACAATAACGTCATCATAGAAGGAACTTCTTTGCCTCAAGTCTATTAGCAGCCCTTTTTCTATCGAAAGCAAACTAAGACCACATAGCCTTTCCTGCCCTTGTGTCCCCCGGTAGCATGTGTTTATTCGTTTTAGGACCGAGAAAGAACGTTCTACTGAAGCAGTGGTGCTTGGAATTGTTAAGATCAATTTTGCTAGTTTATAGACTTCTTTGAATCCGCAGTTGAGTTGATTCACTGTCATTATGTTCATTAGTTCATGAACATGTTTGCCCGAGAACTCTGAACTTGAATAGAGTACCATGAGTTCATTCTTGAGACGCACATACTCAAACAGTGTTCCATAAAAGTCTTTTACTTTGTTCAGTAGGTTATCTGGGAAGCTTACCTTGTACTCTTCATATTTTTCAGGCGCAAGGTGAAAAAAAACTAATTTAGAGAGAGAAGAATATCTAGTGTGAATCTGATCAATGATGCTATTCATGATCTTGCAAAACAACTGGTGATAAGCATCTTTTCCGTCATTTTCTATCTCTCGTCTGCATCTTTTAGGCTGTGGATCATGGAGCTCATCTTTTTCAGACACAACCGAAAGCCATAGCTCTTCAAAACTGTTATCCTTATCATATTTCATTTGTTGTGTAACGTCACTTATTTTCTTACTACAGTACAGCACATCCGTGTCCCAATCTGCAGAATTTTCAATTATGTCGAAGAAATCAGTAAGACTGCTTCTGTAACTTTTTACAGTATTTACTAAACGAGATATGAAGTTCCATCTCGTTTGAGCAACAGAGGACAATCTTCTGGAAACAAATTCATTTAAAGCATGTACTCTTTTAGAAGACTTGGAAAAATAAGCAGCTACTCCACTCAGAATTTGGAAAAAGTGTTTGCACTGTTTGATATTGGAAAGGCTTTGCTGTAAAACTAGATTCGGTACATGAGCATAGCAATGCGTAAAAATGGCAAGAGAATAAGCTACAATGACATTTTTCTGCAAGTCATTTACATGTCCACTCATTACACATGCTCCGTCATAAGTCTGTCCAACTAACTTCCTTTCGATCTGATATTCCTCAACTATGTTCAATACATGCTTAAACAAGCCACCAGAGGTTCTGTCGCTACTAACATCAGTAAATCCAGTGAATCTTTCATATACTTTACCTTCATGAACAAAACGCAAAACTGTTGAGAGCTGTGATTTTGACGTAACATCTGAGGTTTCATCAAGCATTATAGAAAGAAATCTTGCTGAATCAATTTCCTTTTTTATATTGTCTTTCATTACAGAGGCTATAGTTTTGATTATGTCATTTTGCACAGTAGGAGAAGTTCCCTGAAACACAGTGGATGTATTTAAATGATTATCTAGAAGAGAATCATACTCCCGAAGCAATTCTAGAATTTCTATGTAATTTCCTCTGTTCACTGAAGTTGAGGCCTCATCATGACCTCGCAGAGGAAGTTCTTGCTTAGCAAGATAGCATACTGCATCAATAAGCCGTTTTAGAATTTCTCTGCTCTTCTCTACTTGTTCATTGTGTCTGCTTACTTCATGTGCCTTTTGCTTATCAATTAATGTGTTAATTCTTTGCTTGCCAAACATTTTATGGCTAAGAAAAGACTGAACATGGCCTTGCGATCTCTCATGCTTCTGCTGAGCAGCAGACAGATGATTGAGATCAGAATATCCCTGTTTACTCCAGATATTATTCTCTTTTGAGAACAATAAACATGGCCAACAGAAAAGTTTAGAACGCTCTTCACAACCAGTCAACCACTCAAGATATTTATACTGAGAAACTGAAAAATGCCTTGTATATCCATACTTTTTATCTTTGTGTTGACTAATCAAGTTTGGGAGTGCTGGACATGGCCTTCCTTCCTCTAACACTTTCAACTTGTCCTCATAACTAAGTGTTGAAAAAGGAGTGCTTAATATACATTGTACAGTGTTTGGCATGGTTATGGAAGGGACAAAAAAGTAATACGTCAGTACTGGATAGGAAGACTCTCGCCCATGAGCTCTGACTGGAAACTGACAGTCACTGACTCGGTTGCTGAGAAGCCGTCTGATGCAGGCCATGGCAACACAGGCCCCGCCCACTTTACCATATATGGAGGGTGTTCTGTCCACAGACCGCACACTCTCCGCCCTGATCCCTCGCCCTCTCCCTTTTCCATTTGATTTTGCATGGGGTAAACATAAATTTATATTCCCATAGTAGGGGAGAAGAACACACATATATATATATATAATATATATATATATATATACTGTATATATATATATCGCTGCACCGCAGTACTGAAATTTCGCACCTCAAACAAGCTCTAGGGACGCTTCTATCGCTCAGTACCAAAATTTTACCGAATGGTTGTGAAGACATTTCGAACAAGTGAATTGAAGTAGCTCATTTCTCATCTCGACTAGTGTAACAGTCGAGCGCGGAATTAAGGGTTAGGGCATCTTTTTCGTCTCGACTAAAGTTGAGAGAGGGAGACAAAGGGTTAATTAAATATTAATTTGCAGAAAATCTATTGGGTGTGCGGCGCACACCTAGCACACCCTGAATATACGCCCCTGAAATATATATATATATATGATGAATAAAACCACGAAGGAAAAAGAAACACAAAGGGGTGCTCAAGCGCTTTCGTCTAATGACATCCTCAGGAACACTGGAGTGAAAGGACAGATCAAGGCAATATATAGGTTACAAAAATAAACATACATACATACATATTCACATACATATACATATATATATTATACATATATATATATATATAAACATACATATATGTATATGTATGTGAATATGTATGTATGTATGTTTATTTTTGTAACCTATATATTGCCTTGATCTGTCCTTTCACTCCAGTGTTCCTGAGGATGTCATTAGACGAAAGCGCTTGAGCACCCCTTTGTGTTTCTTTTTCCTTCGTGGTTTTATTCATCATAAATACTTTTCACGTGTCACTTTCGTGAAATAATTTTTCATATATATATATAATTTAGGGTGTCTCTTATTTTCGAAGTGTTGATTGTTTTAGGTTGCGCCCCCTCAACCAGTTCCATTGGTTGAAAGAACATCACATATAAAATGTTGTTTGGATTGAAGAATTTTTAGAGGTCGCCCCGCTTATTAAAGTTCATAAAATATAGCTATTATTTATGCAATTAATATTTGAAATTACTAGCAGTTGTCAAGTATACTAAACATATGTTTTTAATTAATTAATCATCATATTTATGATGAATTCAATTAAATGAATATTTGTTTCGATACAACAGCTTCAAACACGGGTCAATATAGTGGAGCCTGTGCTCTCATCGAAGCAAAATTGGGACATGATGTTTTGTACTTGCCTTGTAGACACCATGTTTTAGATTTATTGTTGGGAGCTGCATTTGAAGCAACATTGGGATCTACATCAACTGGTCCAGAGATATTGATCTTTAAGGGTTTTCGTGACAATTGGACTTCTGTTGATCAAAGCCAGTTCCAAACAGGTGAGACAGACACGATTACTAAAGAAGCAATTATCCAGTCTAAAACTGAACTAATTCAGTTTGCTAGATCCAGGCACCTATGCTACGGGATGACTATCAAGAACTTTTGGATCTGTCCATCATCTTTCTTGGAGGTGTCCCCAATAAAGGCATCAAGTTTCGTGCACCAGGTGCCATGCATCGAGCTCGCTGGATGTCCAAAGCGCTCTATTCTATCAAGATGTGGCTTTTTCGAAACCAGTTCAAGATGACTAAGACTGAAGAACGAGGAATTCGAGATCTTTCCCTTTTTTCTGTTCTCATCTATATGAAGGCTTGGACAACATCCTCACTCCCTATTGAAACCCCATTTAATGACTGGCTCCTTATGAGGTCATTGATTAATTATCCTAACAAAAAGATTTCTGATGCAACTAAAAAAAAGCTCTCTAACCACTTATGGTACCTGTCTGAAGAAGCAGTTGGTCTTTTGGTCTTGCTTTCTTTGATGAGCGAATTACTACAGATGTAAAGAAACGCATGGTAAAGGCATTAGAAGATGAGTCCACTGATAGACCACCCAAGCGTCCTCGGATTCCTGAATCGACCTTCTGCTCTGGTGAAGGACTACACCAACTTGTTACAAGAAATACTAGAGAATTCTTTACTAAGCTGAATTTGCCAGAAGGATTTCTGAACAAGGCACCCAGCACTTGGACATCCAACTGTGAATATTTAAGGGCCAGAGCTATTGTTGCAGCTCTATCTGTTGTAAATGACCGGGCAGAACGTGCAGTAGCTTTAGTTCAAGAGCTGAATAAGAAATTGACAGTGGGGGAAGAGCAGCTCCAGTTCCTGATCCAAATTGTTGCAAAACACCGCCAGAGTCACTCAGTTCCATCAAAAACTGTTCTTCTCAAAAACTAACCATCAATGAGGTCGCACCTTAAAATACACCATATTGTATAATCATTGTATATTAAATAAATGTTGTATAAGGAAATAATCCTAATTAAAGTAATTAAAGTATGTAAATAGCACTGGCATTTTGAATTTATCTCTATATAATAAACTAATGGTTTTTTTTTGTAGCAATGCTTCATTGCTGATTGTATAAAAAAAGAGCCAGGAAGGATTTTGGATAGGAGAAAAAGGATTGGGATAAAGAAGGATTGAGGACCAAAGGATGGATTATAACAACATCAAGGATAGGTTAGAAAAGGATCAATGATAAATAAGAAGGCCTATAACTTATAAAAACGAATCAAACTAAAAAAAGAAGGAAGGAATTATGTGTATAATGAGCATAATCATATGTCAGGAGCTATTATGCCATGGTCACCATTTTTATTAGCCGGGGCGACCCCTAAATATGAGCCAATTTGTGTCAAACTTTCAAGTTTTAGTTTTTATGCTAAATGGAACTATTTTAGGGGGCGCAGATAAAATAATTCAACATTTCAATTTTTGACTACCCAATAAGAGACACCCTAAATTATATATATATATATATATATATATATATATATATAATAATATATATATATATATATATATATATATATATATATATACAGGGCTATTGAAAATGATTCATCCGATTTCAACTGAGAATACTTCCGTACCTATCAACCGTGCATCAATTGGGCAATCACCACATGAAAAAGGAAATCTTAAAGTTTTACATGATCACCGCGAGAGGGCTCCAAAGTCACGCCGTGGCCTAGCCTAGCAACAAACAGTCAGTGTGAAAATGGCGTCCGCACAGCAGAAGGCGTTTTGTGTGTTGCAGTTTTCGAGCTGTAAATCGGTAGTCACAGTGCAGCGTGAGTTTCGTCGACGTTACAGAACATTACAAGTACGTTAAGTATACTGTGTATGTGCCACCGTTGCCCACATCTTTGGATGAGCTCCGAACTCGCATTGTTACTGCCGTAGAGTCAGTGACAACGGACATGCTGGAGCGAGTATGGGAGGAATTCGACTATCGTGTCGACGTTGCTCGTGTAACTAGGGGAAGTCACATAGAGCATTTATGAGGTGAGAGACAAAATTTGGACAGTTTTTCTTTGGTTGATGTATCACAAATCACTCGTATTTGTAACATTAAAAAGTATTCTCATTTGAAATCAGGTGAATCAGTTTGAATAGCCCTGTACACGTATGTATATATATATATATATATATATATATATATATATATATATATATATATATATATATAAAATAAGGGAAAATGAAAAGCGATTCCAAGGCCTTTCGTATATTCAGCCATACACCACGTCAGGGAATGAAAGGAAAAAGCAAGAAACCGAAAATATATATCTCTCTACAGCATAAACAAAATAGTTAGGAGAGATTAACAAGAAATTAACAAGTACTAATTATATATGGTTAAATAATGCATTAAAATTATTTGCTGTCTTACACGCATATTTGGGCTGTTTCACTCTAACAACTAATGTTTTTCCATTTTGACCTGTATAAACTGATTCACATTGTTTACATCGATTAAGATTTAACATTTTATGCTGTTGATTTTATACTAAGATTTTATGCTGTTGAGATTTAACAGTATTTTTAACAGTATTTTATACTACGTTAATGCCAATTGTTTGAAGTAAGGTAGGTGTTTAAAATTTAGATGGTAAGATAGGCTGAGGATAATTTTATGATCAAATTCCTTTTCAATTACACTATTATCATACTTTCTTTTGGCTTTGCTTAAACAATTTTCTAGAAATGGAATAGGATAACATAGTTTAATACCACTGTTCATGATATTGCATAACTAACAATCTAAAAATTCATGACTAACTTCTTTTGTTGGATCTGTTTCTGAATCCCATGTTGTAAACAGCATGGATCATATTAACAAACTGAAGTTTTTAGTGATTCCAATTTCAAACTAGTTAGTTTTGATGTACGTTCTTTATTCGCTAAAGTCCCTGTTGATGATTTGTTTGTCTTTCTAAAAGATAAGATTTTCAAGTATTCTTTCCCTGTTGAACGCGACACTCATACTGAATTTATTAAGCTTTGCATCAAAGCTTGTAAATTTCAGTTTGAAAAGGTGTTTTGCTATGTCGTTTGGATTGGCAATGGAAAATTCCTTCTCACCTGTGTTAGCTAATTTATATATGGATTTTTTTGAAAGTAGAATTTTTACCCACTGTTCTTAATTTCAACATTGTTTGGTACCAGTATACACATAAATGATGTCTTATGCCTTTGGCCTGATAATTTAGATGTTATTGAATTCCTTGATAATCCTCAATAACTTAATTTCGTCTATAAAATTTACTGTTGAAAAGGAAAATGACGAATACTTATCATTTCTGGATTTAAAAATTCGGAGATGCACAAATCAGTTCAAATTTAAAGTTTTAAGCAACCTACTAATAATAACTCGCATGTTCATTTTAATTCTGCCAATCATCCCTCGATAAAATCTACTTTTTGTTCTGTTTCTCAGAGCATTAAGAGAAACTGGCTAACCATTTAGAGAGCTTTTAGATGCGGTGTTTACAGAGTTAGCAATAGGTCACATGGGAGTGTTAGGTTTGTTTGTTTCGACTAAACCATATAAATAAGGTAATGATGGGTTCAGAGTTAGAAACATCATATAAAAGCTGCTATACATTTTCCTTATGGGCGTTCATTATTTATTTATTTCATGTATTTAACTGTGAAATTCATCCCATATATATATATATATATATATATATATATATATATATGTGTGTGTGTGTGTGTGTGTGTTTGTGTGTCTGTGTATGTGTGTACTTAAAAACTTAGTAAAAGTAAAAACTTTAGAACTTGCCTAAACATAAATAACCCATGAAAATGGTCTCATTTAAAAGTGAGAGGAAATCAATGAGAGAAAAAAGTATGATTTATCGAAGGTAATTTTTCTACTAAAAACTTTTTTTTTTTTAATCCGAAACTGAGTCAATGAATTTGAAAAGAGAAAATGTGTTCATCAATTTTCCCTTTTATTTTTTTTAACAGAAAATGAGCAGAAAAATACATCGTAATTGAATTCAATATTATATTCAGTAAAAAAAATACATAAAAAAAATAAAGATATATGTAGGGTTCAAACAGAAAAAAAATGAAACGCTATTCCGAGGCTTTTCGTGTATTTGTAGCAATACACTTCGTCAGGGAATGAAGGGAACAGGCAAAGCGCAATATATATATATATATATATATATATATATATATATATATATATATATGTATATAATATATATATATATATATATATATATATATATATATATATATATATATATATATATATATAAAAGGTAAAGAAATTATTAGGAAAGGTGTGGTCTATTCTATAAATCCCCGAACTGTTATTGAAATGATTTACAAAGTATATAAATGCATATTCTACATTATTCCTTTCAATTATCATATATCTTCTTTAATAGAATTTTAGAACCTCCCCAATAAATACTCTGGTTATATCTATACATATAGTTAAACAAAACTTCTGAATTATTCGCTGTTCTTTAAGCATATTTATGCTGTTTTGCTCTGACATCTAAAGTATTCATCATTTAACCTTTCCCAACTACTGTAAGTCGCATAGCATAGAATGAACACAAACAACTGGTTTATCTTGGCTGTTTTCATTAGACGAAGTTTGATAGCATTTTTCTAATTAAAAACTACGTCAGTTTCAATTATTTTAAGAAGTAAAGTTGGAAGGTGTTTAAAATACACATTGTAACGGAGGCTGAAGATATTTTTATGATCATTACGAATTTTAACTGACAAACAGGACAAGCCGTTTTTCTATAAACGGCGTTCAAAGTGAAAGAAAATACTGTAGACTCAGTGTATTGGTCTTTAAACACCTCAATAATGATTACTAACAACGTGTTGAGAATTTAGATACTTGTGATTAGGTTTTGAATGATATCTGGAGAATAATGTCTGTAATTTATTGTGTTTTAGGGTAACCTACGTGTCTGTTCTAACTTTACACGAGTTTAGATTAGATTATTTTATTTTTCTATGTAAATTCTAAACGCGGTTTTTACAGTATATGTATAAAATGGACAAGTTCGAATTTCATAATATCTACGTTGGACTTTATGCGAGTTGACTTTATTCTTGCTGGACCTTATGCAGATGCATGCATTTAAGAATGTAAATGAAAATTAAAGTTTGTTTATTGTTTCAAATGAAAATGACTGACTAGTGACTAAACTAACAAAAATAGACTTAACCTAATTTAGCGCAGCTTAACCGTGCATAATCTAACTTAACCTAATCTAACCAAACCCAGCATGAATTAAATTGATTTTATGCACGTTTAGCATATTTTGGTGCTAATTTATGTAAGTCAATTTTATGCAATTCAGTTTTTTAAAGCCGAATTTATGTAGGTAAAAGTTAGCACCACTTTGGTGCATATTTTAACACCGAAGGGAACACATAACACTTTTGTATCCAGAAGTGGTTTCTTTTGCGAACACCTCTCTAGTCGATCCAATAGCAATATTTCATTGGTGTTAACACAAAAAACACCTGTGAATGTGAAAAAGTCATGTATTCCCTTGAGTGTTGAAATATACGATTGGTCGTGCTGACCTTTGTTTTCTTTACTTTCTCGTCAGCGCCCTCGTCTTCTACGTATATATATATATATATATATATATATATATATATATATATATATACGAGTGTGTGTGTGTACACACAATATATATATATATTAAACATTATTGAAAAAATTGGGCAACAGAATTTTTATCTCTTCACGTCTTTCGGGGTACGGTCCTCAAAAAACTTTTATATGATAAATAATAGTAAAATCTGATGGTCGGAGAAAGCAAGAATGAGGCTGTTTCTGAGAGAACTCAATGGAGCGCTCCACATTTAAGATTTACGTAGACTGGAGGTATATCTACACGCTAGATTTAGCCTTTAAAGAGCGCACAAATCTCAGAGGAAAGAAAATGCTACTTCATAATATTTATTGCAGGTGTACAGTATACTGTGTATAAAACCTAGTATATTCCTTGTTTATGTATGGGTTTGAGTAAAAATATATACTTTATATATGGTAATGATAATGATATAAATCCCATCACACACACCACACACACACACACACATATATATACAGTATATTATAATATATTATATATATATAATATATATATATATATATTGCAATAACTTGTACAATTTAAAATTCGTAATTTGCCTTAAGATTTTTCATCCACTTTTATCTAGTGTTATGGTGAAAGTCTGAGGCTGTCTGTCAACAGACTACGGAGAATAAAAATAAATCTATTTGAATTATTTTATTCACACACGAACCATTTTGATATTCACTTTTCTTTTCATATCTAAAAGGAAGAATTGCTGAACGAACATAACAGTGAGATTGTTCACTTGGAACCAACCTTTATTGTTAATATTTTTATTATACGGTCGTGTTAGGGTGTGTCAATTTTAGTAAAGTCAACAATTCAAAAACTACTAATGCTCAAATGATATCATTATCTAGCAAACTTAGAAATATCTTTAGTGTTGTTTGGAAAAGCCATTTACCTACTTATATTTGAAATATAACCTAAATATGACTGTAGCATCGTATATCACTGTGCCATTGATATGTGTGGTCAACTTTGGTTATTTTGGTGTGCAGTATGGTTTCTAAGTTTCACATAGTCACAAATGCTGGAGTTTTGATTGTGAATGAGTGTGTTTGCTCTCCTTTTTGACAATTTTGATTACTTCGTAATGTAAATATTGTGTAATTCAAATTATTCGAAATGTTATGTGACCCAAACTTTCTGTATATTTTGATATGATAGATATATGAAATTGTCATTATTTTGAATAATTAAATCTTGTACCAATAACAACACAACCTTTTAGCTGAGCTTATGGGAAAATATTAAGAATTTCAATTAACTTAATTTTATGTAATCATAATCAGTAGGCCTATCCAAATTTCAATTTCAAATTTCTTTTGTTCACAGGTCCACAGGATGAGTCAGAAAGAAATCAGAACCCGAAGCAAATCAAGTTGTCACCTAAGTCATTTGGTGGGGACTGGGAGGGAACTTCCCCCTGCTGAGCTGCCCACAGCCAGAGATCTGCTGAGGTATGGTTTGTTGAGGAGTGAGATGAGTGAGGAAGACATGAGGAATTACCCAGTTAATGACCTGATTAACAACGGCATTGTTCCAGGGCTACTGGCTCAGTAGAGAAAGGCCAATGCACTATTCACAGGACCTGTAATCAACAATGAGGTCAGGATCAGGGCTAAAGTGAAGGCACTGTGGGATGAGGCAGTGAAGGTGTCCATTGGCAATGTGAAGCTAGAGGTCAAAGATAGGTTCATGATGAAACTGGACAAATTGGTGGACATCCTGACCTGTCACTGTGTGATCAGGAGCTGCAGGGAGCTTGGGTGCAACCCTGTCTGCAACAGTGAGGTTCACATTGACGGCAACTGCAGGAGCGAGCAGAAAATACCAGTGCAGGAGCTTGCCTTCATTAAAGGTCAGAGAGAAAAGGTGGGAAGTGTGGGGGCACACCAGATGGGTCTAGCTGATCACCCTGAGACCAGGAGACAGGAAGCAGTACTGCAGAGACAGGAGCAGAGAAGGAAGGCCGAGGAGAAGAGGAGGACGAAGGCAGAGGAGTCAGCCAAGAAAGAAGAGGAGTTGAGGGAGGAGTCACTGCTGGAGATGGAGTTGGAGGAGACTGGAGATATACTGGAGGAGGCAGGGAGGAGAGAGGAAGACGAAGACTTCATACCAGAGGC
This sequence comes from Bathynomus jamesi, assembly GCA_023014485.1. Classification (NCBI taxonomy): domain Eukaryota; kingdom Metazoa; phylum Arthropoda; class Malacostraca; order Isopoda; family Cirolanidae; genus Bathynomus; species Bathynomus jamesi. The sequence goes on from JAJOZX010003437.1 coordinate 286,939, forward strand.
TGTGACAACTTCTTCCTTGCCTATGGCTAAGAAGAAGAAATACAACACTGAAGATATCACCAACATAGCTCTGGCTAGCTTGAGACATCACACTGGGCTGAGAGAGACTGCAGAGATTGCCACTGCTGCCACGATTGATGCTGGTTTTATCACAGAGTTTGACACAGCACTGGTGATCGACCACAACAAGGTGAGGAGGGCTCAGGAGAGACTGACTAAGGAGCTGGTCAAGAAATTTGATGAAGAGATTAGGGAAAATAGCATCACCTGTATCTTCTTTGATGGAAAAAGAGATGACACCAAAGTGATGATGGAAGCTGAGTGCACTGACAGGCAGTTTCCTGGCCTCATTAAGGAAGAACACTACACAGTGTGCAATGAACTAGGTGGGAAATATTTGTGGCATTTTGTACCAGAGGAAGCTGCAGAGGAGAGAAGTCATGCTGAGGTCATTGCTGAGCATCTGGTGAACTGGCTAAGAGAGAGAGGAGCAGATCAGACCCTTTTGGCCATAGGAGGTGACAGTACTAATGTGAATACTGGCTGGGAGGGAGGAGTAATGCATTATGTGGAGGCTAAGCTTAGCAGGAAGTTGGTGTGGATTGTCTGTGACTTGCACACTGGGGAGCTGAGTCTCAGACACCTGGTGACTGCACTGGATGGCAAGACACTGAGCAACAACAAATGGTCTGGGCCCCTAGGGAAGATGTTAGACACTGCCACTGAGCTGGAGATCAACCCAAACTTCACGAGGAGTCTGTGACTTGCACACTGGGGAGCTGAGTCTCAGACACCTGGTGACTGCACTGGATGGCAAGACACTGAGCAACAACAAATGGTCTGGGCCCCTAGGGAAGATGTTAGACACTGCCACTGAGCTGGAGATCAACCCAAACTTCACGAGGATCACTGTTGGTCCTCCTCTACCCCATCTCAGTCAGGAGGTAGTCAAGGACCTCAGCACAGACCAATCATATGGCTACAGAATCATCACTGCCATCAGATCGGGAGAGGTACTCAGAGTCTAGCTCTCCTGGAGATTGGTCCAGTCTGTCACAGTAGGTGGGTCACCACGGCTCTAAGGTGCTGCAGATTGTCGATTTCCAAACATGGGCTGAAGGGTAGGAACCTGAAGAATCTGAGGATAACTGTGGAATTCATAGTGGGAGTCTACATGCCAAACTGGTTCAACATCAAGTTAAATCACAGCTGGGTGGAGGGTCCCAGGCATGTACTGTACCAGCTGGAGCTGCTCAGAAGTCAGAAGAAGGAGGTGATAGGAATAGTAATGCCTACAGTGAAGAGATCAGCCTGGTATGCACACTCTGAGGCTGTGCTCCAGGCCATGCTGTGCAGTGAGGTGGAGGAGGAGAGGAGGGAGGCAGTGAAGAGGATACTGGAAATCAGAGGTGAAGATGAGGACACACAGATAGGAGACTGCAGTGTCAGACCCAGGAAGACTCCTGACATCAACCCAAATGCCACCAAACTCTCGGAGCTTATTGACTGGAACTCTGGCGTGACTGAGGCTCCTCTGACCTGCTCCCTCACCACTGCTGCAATCAAGGAGTTTCTGGATAGACCAATGGAAGTTCCTGCATGGCCCTCACACACACAGTCAGTAGTGAGGTGTGTAAGGATGACAACTGAAGCAGCACAACATGTTTACTCACAAGAGAGGAGGGAGGCGTACATCAGTGGCCAGGTGGCCAGTAGGGAGCTCATGTCCAGGAACAAGAGCAAGGCAGACATGGCATCCTTGGCAAAGTTCAAGAAACCTATCTATATTTCTAAGTTTTAATATTGAAATACAATCAAAATGTCTTTAATTGTATGTAATGTATGTAAAATGTAGTTATATACAATAAAAAAAATACTTGCAAAAATTGCTGATTTTTCGTAAACTTCAACTTCAAATATACGTAGCTAGAAGTGGTCAATTGTGGATTTTAAAGCCATATTTCGATTTAGCACATAAAAGTGTATCATTTGGTCACTAGTAGTCTTTGAAAATCTAAAGATTTCACTTTGCTCCCTAAAATTGACACACCCTACAGTGTCGTTTGTTGAATTCGAATATGAAATTTATAATGATTATTAATTGTTACTAATTATTTTAAAAGAGAAAAAAATATCTGGATGTTAATATAAATATTTCATAAAAAATTATTTTAAAATGGAACCAAAAATAATAACCTTTACTATTGTGGAGGCGGCCAATCAAGGGTAGGTCAACGCTATTTTAAAAAGGACCTTGTTCACCAGTGCTCCTACGGCCTTCCTTAATTAGGAAAAGTTCATTGTGTTAAAACCGTAACTTGTAACTTAAAATTTAACTTAAGGTTTCATCCCCGATCCAGTCTCAAATTATGAATTTACGCTTTCTCTTTCCCCCATCATTTTTACTTTCCTTATTAAAATAACCAGGAATTGTGAAAATGTAATGTTTAAAAATCCTAACTCTTGGATTATTATTATTATTAGCACCGTCAGGAGTCGAAACCCAGACCTCAGTGTCTTCGTTTCGTTTATAGGAAATGGTGTTACCCACCCACTGTTATAAAAGTTAATTATTTTCAATCTTTGTTCCTGACGGTTTTGTAGGTGAGTTTCTGTATAGACTGATCCTATCAAAATAACACAACTTTTCTAACACACACACACACACACACACACACACACACACACACACACACTGGCTGCTATTAATGAAATAGCTCTTGGATAAAAATTTTATAAGAAAAGGTTTTCATTATTTTTATTTTATATCTGTGTTCGTGCCGGTGACACTTGTCAGTTTTGTGCTCCTTATCAAAATTAATAGTGTTTAAAGTCTGTTAGCCATTGTGCTACTGCTCCAACAGAATTGTAAATGTGCCAAGATTACACAGTTACAATTTCGTCATGTAATCTACATTACTTAACTGATAATATTACATAAAAATATCTTCAAATTTTTCTAGCGACATCCGGCATTACCTCCTTAGTCCGACAGGGGCCACAAGCTGTACCCGTGATCCTGAAATAAACATGTGAACGAACAAACGGGTGCTCCTATAGATATACGAACGAACGACTGAATTTTAACTACGTGTGTAAATAAGAACTTAATGTAAAGTAAGAATGTTATCTAAAAATCGAGTCAGATTCTCTCATTTAAACTACCAAAAACTATCAACAAATATTTAAATTTCAAGTGAATAAACTTTACAAAAATGAGAAAAAGAGGAAAAAAATACCAACAACAAAGACAACAACAGGCATCCCTTATTCCTTCATCTCCAGGAGTCTCCATGAGGGAACAGGAGGGAGGTATGCCTTCTCCTTCCACATCAGGGTTGCCAGGTGTGCGATTTTGTCGCACAATTGGGTGACTTTTGAAGACTCTGTGCGACTTATTTTGGCCGTGTGCGACTTGCGATTTTTGGTGCGATTTTTAAGGTTAAAGTTGAACTTTGAATTTTATTATATGTATAAATTACAATAGGTTGTATCTGTTACATGATGGCTTCTACCTGCTTGGTAATTTGGTTTGTTTTCTATGCTGTATTCTGTTTTATGTGTTTCATTTTGATTTGTTTTTCGGTGCTCTTCCAATATGTGCTCTACCGCGAAACTGTGATCTACCATATTCCAATACGTGCTCTACCGTGAAACTAGCCTTATAAGGCTAACTAACGAAAATATCATGACTTAACCTAACCAATCGTTAGGTCAACTATACGCCCTTGACGATTGGTTAGGTTAAGTCGTGATATTTTCGTTAGTTAGCCTGGAATATGGAATATTAGTTGGAATATGGTAGATCACAGTTTCGCGGTAGAGCACATATTGGAAGAGCACCTGTTTTTCTAATGAATATAATGATGAATATAACTGGAGGGTATCGATAGGAAATACAAGCCCTGATCAAGGACCATACAGAGAGGGAAGAGGAAAAGGCGGTAGAAGCAATAAAGGAAAATCCAAAATACTTCTATAGATGCAAAAAGGAAAACAAAAACGCGCGCCGCTATTGGGCCCTTAAGGACGAGAAATAATGAACTAACCGACGATCCAAAAGAAATATCTGATACATTGAGAGCTCAATATGAATCAGTTTTCAGAACCCCAAAAAGTGACAAAGCGATACCTGACATAAATGCATTCTTTGAAGAGGAATTGCAAGGAGAGTATATAACAGACTTTGATTTTACACCAGAAGATGTAGCGAGAGCTATAGGACAAATGAAAGCACATTCAGCTGCAGGTTCGGACAATTGGAACGCTTTATTGATTAAAAACTGTAAAAATGAAATAGCTACACCTTTATACTTGATATGGAGAAGATCCCTAGACACTGGGGAAATACCGAGCATCTTGTAAAGAGCAAACATTGTCCCTATATATATAAAGGAGGGGACAGATCTCAAGCAAAGAACTATAGACCAGTGTCACTGACGTCCCACCTCACCAAAGTTTTTGAAAGAATAGTTAGAGAGAAAATATATGACTTCCTGGAGACACGGGAAAGATTCAACGAAAATCAGAATGGATTCCGATCAGGTAGATCATGCCTATCACAACTAATAGAACACTACAACAATATCCTAGATGCATTGGAAGGCAATGACAACTACGATGTTATATACACAGATTTTGCTAAAGCTTTCGACAAATGTGACATTGGTATAATAGCACATAAAATTAAATATATGGGAATAACAGGCAAAGTGGGAAAATGGGTCTACAACTTCCTCAGAGAACGTCTGCAGGTCGTCAAAATTTAAGGTATATCATCATCAGAATCGGAAGTACGCAGCTCAGTACCACAAGGGACAGTACTGGCCCCACTCCTGTTCATTATCATGCTAACAGACATAGAAGCGGAGTAAACAGCAACAGTATAGTAACATCCTTTGCAGACGATACAAAGATCAGCAGAAAAATCAGCGATGTACATGACGTGGAGGCCTTGCAGAGGGACACGAACAAAATATACAAACGGTCAGAAGACAACAACATGTCATTTAACACCAAGAAATTTCAGCTCTTGAGATATGGTAGAAAAAACGCAAAGGCATTTCACAGCCAAGATTGATGGCTGTAAAGAACTCAACTACTGGGAAAGACTACGTAAACTAAATCTGTACTCCCAATTACCATTCAAACAATACTGGAAAATAGGAAAGGCAGAATGTGTAGTGTTTCCAAATTAAAGGCCCGACAAGGGACCTCCTCAACTCTGAAGGAAAATAGCTTGGTTGTCAGGGGGCCAAGACTTTTCCAGCTTCCAAAAGACCTCAGAAACGTAACGGGGGTCAAAGTTGAAGTCTTCAAGAGAAGACTGGATGCCTGGCTCAGGACGGTACCAGATGAGCCGGGCGTGCCTGGCTATGTACGGTGGAGAGCGCAAGAAAGCAACTCGCTCCTCCACCAAGCCAGACCTAGAGGCGGGGCCACCAGCTTGACCTCCGTGTGAATAGAGACCAACGCACGAAACAACATAAGGTTCATAAGGTAAGGTATGTTTCATGCTTATTGCGTAGATTTTGGGGTGAAATTTAACTTGGAAGAGCCCAAAGTGACTTAAATGATGAAACTTTGGATAATATCAAGTTACGCTGTCGAGATTTTATGTTAAGTTTACCACGTGAAATTCATGCCAGATTACCATCAAACTTTCAGCTTCTAAAAGACATGGGCATGCTTTCTCCAGACGTTGTTCTGGGACTTCGGAAACCAAAATTAGGCGAATTGTCTTTTCTTAAGCTGTTTTCTGGTGATCTGGGAAGGTTAGATTCACAATGGAATGTCATTTCTGCATTTGATTGGAAGCAAAAACTTTCCAATGACATAACTGTTCCATATCACAAAAGAAGCCTTCATGCAAAAAATCAGGAAGATCGGCCAATATTTAAAGGTCGCGACCTCAAGGTAAAAATATCTAAATTCCATAATTTTTGTTGTGTTCCTGCCATCTGGGTTACGCCGCGCAGTGAATCACACCAATAAGGCAAGTTAAACTTTTCACCAGTGAGTGGCGGGCACTATGCTTAGTTTTTCTGTCATTCATTTACTGCACTGACCTTGATAAGCAATTTGGAGCAATGAATTGTTTATTAAAATTGTTAAAAATTAAAAAAAAATTTAAAATTTATAAAAGTTTATTAAAATTGTTAAAATTGTTTGTTTTATATTCTACATAAAACATATGTATAAGTTCTTTAACTCTAATTTCCATTTTATCTTCCATTCCACAGGCCAAGACCATGACAACGACAAGGAGCAGTCCGAAAGTTTGGCTCCTGGGTAAGCCGGACCCGGACATCTTGGGATCTGGCCTGCCAACAAACGGGGCTATTCTCAGGAACTTCATGTTTCACCACCAGAAGGGATCCACAATCGGCCACCATAGACAGAGCGCTGACAATCTGGGACAAGGCACGAATTCCGACCCAGCGGGTGGACTCCGGCGTGCGCAAGCTTCGGAAGCTCTATGAAGAATATTGTGGGTTGAAGAAAAACCGATTGAAACCGAAAGACGGGTGCCGAATCAAGGGAAGAAAATTCAAGGAGAATCTCACCAAACTATTTGACATCTCACGAAAAGAGGCCCTCAGTATTATGACGGACGAAGAAGACAAACAATTCCTACGGATGCAACAGCAGGATCCCTCGAGCGCGAGTATGTCCGGGATCGACAAGACCTTGACGAACAACGAGACCCGCAAGCGCCTCAGGAGTGATCAGGCCAGTGCTCGAAAGGAAAAAAGCATGTTGAGCGCCCAACAGGCGAATACGGCTGTTCCGTCTAGTTCCGCCATTGCTGACATCTGTAGCTCCTCCACATCGACGGAGTCCGAAGATGATTTCCAAGCTCCGTCAACATCCAGTCAAGATCAGCCAAGGAATAAGAAATCGAAGCAGACCAGACCATTGTGACCAAGGAAGTAGCCGCCGCGCTCGACCGAGTGAAACTCCTTGACCGCGCTGCCATGTTCGTCGTAGGAGCCGTCACACAAGCGCTCGGTCATGGCATGGAGTCTGTGGCGCTATCCCGGAACACCATTCAGCGAGCGCGGGTCACCACTCGTGAGGCGGTAGCAACTGCTCAACAGGCTGTTTTCTCGCTGGACAGCCCACTGCTTCTCCACTGGGACGGTAAACTGCTTCCAGATATCACCGGCAATAAAAAGCTTGTGGACCGCGTCGCCATCTTGGTGACTGGTGGTGAAACAGAGCAACTTCTTGCCGTTCCTAAGATCGGCCGCGGCACGGGAGAGGAGCAGTGCAATGCACGTGTCCAAACGCTGAAGGAATAGAACCTCAAACCCATGATCCAGGGACTAGTCTTCGACACGACGGCAACCAATACTGGGCTGAATATGGGCGCGTGCACCCTAATTGAGAAGGCTCTGGACAAGGAGCTCATCTGGATCGCGTGCCGTCATCACGTGTTCGAGGTAATGTTGTCGGCCGTATTTTCTGTCGCTCTGACACCAACCGATGGGCCTGAAGTGGGAATCTTCAAACGCTTCCAGAAGACCTGGCCTGATATTAATATAGTTGATTTCCGTTCTGCTGGAGACGAGCTCTTCGTTGGCATGCCGGATGACCTACGAGGGGATATGATGTCATTTTACTCGGAGGCAGTCAAGAGCCAGCTCCCACGGAATGACTATGGAGAGTTGCTTCAGCTCTGTCATATATTCCTAGGGGGATCCTCCGACGGAGAACCGTCCTTTCGTGCGCCAGGCGCTATGCACAACGCGCGGTGGATGGCTAAGGCAATATACTCACTGAAGATCTTCCTTTTTAGGAGCCAGATTAAGTTGACGGCCCACGAGACAGCTGGCGCCACAAAGATTTGCCTCTTCTTTTCTCTTATTTACGCTCGCTACTGGCACAATGCCCCTCTCCCAGAAAGGGCCCCCCTCAACGACTTAAACCTAATTGCTCTCCTCCATGAATATCCTGACCGTGCCATCAGGGAGGCGGCTGTTAAGGCCTTCTATCGCCATTTGTGGTAATTCTCTGAGCACCTCGCGCCTCTCGCCCTTTTCGACGATCGCGTCGACGAGATCACCAAAACAGCTATGGTTGACAACTTCTTACGTCCCTCAAACCAAAAACTCTTGAGACGTCTGGACGGGACTGTGTTCGATCATCGTTCTTCATTGGCGTCGTACATCACGAGCCGGTCTTTGAAGGTATTCGATATACTCTCCATGAAAGGACAAGATGAAGCCAAGACATTCTTGTCAAAACCTCCCTCCCTCTGGCTGACAGACCCCATTTACCAGTTACTTAAGGCTAAGTGCAGGCTCTTCTCTTGAAGGTCGTCAACGACTGTGCCGAACGAGAAGTCGCTCTTATTCAGTCCTACAATACCGCGCTGACGAAAGACGAGACCCAGAAACAATACCTACTGCGACTCGTCGCCAGCCACCGAAAAAGATTGCCAATTCCGACGAAGTTGGCTTTGACGAAGAAAAAGTAACGGGTGTGACGTTGTTTGTTTGATATACAAGGATTTAGTGCAGTCGTATTAACTGCTATGACATGTGTGTTCTAGTATATTTTTGCATAACATGTGCTCTGTGCTATTGACTTTAAATTTTGAAATAAACATTGATATCGTATTTTTGTTTCAAATCCTAAAAATATATGAACTGGTCGCGACCTCTAAATATTGTATGATCTGTCTAATTTTTGGCATGAGTTCTTACATTTTGATATGGAATACGGATGATGGCCTTGTGGAGAAAGATATTTTCAACTTTCATTTTTTTGGGCCACCCTAGTCATAGAGATGCAGCCGGAGTACAAGATTTTACTGAACTTGGGAAATTCGCGTTATCAATATTATCGCTACCTATAAGTAATGCGGCAGTAGAACGCACTTTCTCCCAGATGAATTTAATAAAAACAAAAATTCGTAACAGAATGCCACAGAAAACAATGGCCAATATATTGCACATACGAGCCTACATGGCTAGAAATGACATATGTTGCAATAACTTTACGCCCACTCATAAAATGCTAGCTTCAATGAATAAAGATATATACAAGGGTAAAAACGCTGAAGAAGTAATTGCCGTGTGATTTTAAATTGAATTTTTAAATATTTCTTTTTTATATCTAAATGAATAAAACATATAAATTTGTTGTATGGAATTTATCCCAATATATAAATTGTTTATTTAAAACTCACTTAAGTACAATATGAGGTGATTTGGGGTGATACGCACTGTGCGACTTTTGTGCGAGTTTTTAAATGTAATTGTGCGACTATGGGCGATCTTTCAGAGGTAGTTGTGCGACCTTTGTGAATCTGACCTGGAAACACTGTACCCACATCAAGCGCTGCTTCCGCCGCCTCCGGAGAGATCTCCCTCCGTCAACTGATCGAGGAATTCAATGCGAATTAAAGGCGGGAATGCCTGACGTTTACTGGTGATAATAAACAATAAGCTTTATATAAGGAATCGTACCTATCTTTTACCCTGAACTGTTCAGCAGAAAAGGATGAAAGAATAAACAAATTAGTAGAAGTAAACAAAGAACTAAAAGAGTGTATAAACGCTATTAATGAGATAGTATCCACGATAGAAGATCGACTACAAAGCTAAACAATAGAAAATTAGAAGTTAAACAGGACCTCAAACATCGAGTTGTGAAACATAATAATGACACTGACAAAAGAATCATAAAATTCAACTTGAGTGACTGGATGAGAAAATCGGAAATAAGAAGTGCAGTTATAAATATCAAATGTAATAAATATATATATATATATATATATATATATATATATATATATATATATATATATATGTATATATATATATATATGATGAATAAAACCACGAAGGAAAGGAAACACAGAATGGTGCTCAAGCGCTTTCGTCTAATGACATCCTCAGGAACACTGAAGTACATAAAGAGTTACAGCCTATATATAGGTTACAGAAAAAAAAAATATATATATATATATATACAATAAACGGAGAAACTAAATTAAACGATTGTGGGAGGGGCACACAAATTTATAAGGAAAAACTATCGATTTTTAGCACAAGATTAAATGAATTGTTTCCAACCAATGTTATAGATAAAAAAAAATATACAAATTTATACTGGAAATCTGCCCGGGTTTTAGCACTCTGCTCTTTTGTATATACAAATTTAAAAATTATCGATTTTTAGCACAAGATTAAATGAATTGTTTCCAACCAATGCTATAGATAAAAAAAAATATATATATACAAATTTATACTGGAAATCTGCCCGGGTTTTAGCACTCTGCCCTTTTTGTATATAAAAATTGAAAAATAAAAGTTATTAGGGTGGCATACAAGTTTACCAAAGATTTAGCGTTCTACCTTTCTTATCTAAATCTGTTCTGAAGGAATTCAAAACAACAGGATCGAGTTGAAAAAGACCTTTGCTTATGTTGAAGTTATTTGTAAGTTGGATAATGGCAGACTCAAGAATATTTCTATTAACAATGTTGCTAGAGTGAAATAAAACTGAAGCATTATTACAATCAATACAGTGAGATAACTCTGACAAATGGACAAAAACGGCACTGGACAACTGTCCTGTTCTAACGGAATATTGATGCTGTTTTATACGTGTGTGCAAATCGTTTCCCGTCTGACCTATGTAAAAGGAATCACATTGTTTACAACCAATTTTATAGATAATGCCTGAATTATTGGTAGGGCTATTTTTTACTATGATATTTTTCACAATATTGTTATATGAAACTACTACATTAATATCCAAAAGTTTAAGTACATTAGCAATGCCTAAAAAGCCCGGGAAAAATGGAAGTACTAAAATATTTTTTGACAAAGTACGAGTGTTATTATTGACACGATAGAAAGTTCGTTTTGCCTTGTTGAGACAAGATTCCATAAACGCAGATGGATAACACAGATCACTTCCAATACCGTTGATTTTTTCTAATTCGGCATCGATGTATTCCGGACTGGCGATCCTAAGGGCGCGGAGAAACATTGAAGAAAAAATGGCCTTCTTAGTGGGGGTGTCATGTCTCATGTCCCGAGTAAAAGTGTACGTAGGACAAATTGTTTTTTTTTTTTTTTTCCGATAGATACTAAACTTAAAACCTGGGCTTTCCCTATGTACACGCACATCCAAAAATGGGATTGAATTGTCTTGTTCCACTTCTAAAGTAAACTTAATGGAGGGGACTTGATCATTTAACTCAGGGTTTCTCAACGGGGGCGAAAATGAAATTCTTGGGGGCCGAAAGTGGGCGAAAATTTGACTGAAGGGGGCGAAAATTTATTTAGGCAACGATTAAAATTAAATTATTTTCGAATTGCTCATCAATGGCTTTGAAACACTATTCGGAGTATGTATTGCGCCGTCGATGACGTTAAAGGGAATTGACCAATGAGAAGTGCAGTGGGGCGGGGTCGTCATTCAAAGCATTCTATAGCGGCTTAGTGACGGTTACGCATACGGTGCGTCAGTTCTTACCTAATTAGAAGCGTGGGCGGGTGTTATTTTTTGTGCTATTATCTATTATCATTGATTTTTCTTTTAGTGCTGTAGTGCTTCTTAATTTTCGCGTTTGTCCCTTGTTTCGAGTATGGAGACAATGACCTCGTTGTCACGTTTCTAGTCACTCAATTTAATCACTCAATTAGTGCTTCTTAAGAATAAAATAGAGTTTCGAATGTTCGCTTTCTTATCTGATAAAAATTCATAACTAAGGAGTGCTAACACATGTATAAATGTGATTTTCCTTTGAAAACGTTGCAAGGTTTAAGGCGGAGGATGCCAGTTTGGCCTACTTCTCGTGAATGAGGCTACTTGAACTTAAAATTAGGCTTGCGCTACTAAAATGATAACGTAGTTATTATTTTTAGTGCGCTTTTAGTGCTTTTTAGCTGCCAAACTAGTGCCTTTTAAATTTTATTTTTTATTTCACTTTTTTTGTGTGTGTAGGGGGGCGATTTGAAAATAGAGTGGGCAAAATTTTTTCAAGGGGGGCGATGGTTAAAAAAAGGTTGAGAACCACTGATTTAACTGAAGGAGGAAGTTATCCAGGTCACGATTCATGGGCCAGATACACAAAATATCGTCGACGTACCGCAACCAAGGGATGCCAACCCCCAGGATTCTCGGAATGTAAGTAATTTCGAAAAACTCCATATAAATATTGGAGAGGAGGGGCGACAAGGGGTTGCCCATGGCCATCCCAAAAACTTGTTGATAATACTCGTTATTGAAAGTGAATTTACAATCTTTGATGCAAAGCTTAATAAGTTCCAAAACAATGTGTGAAGGTAGTGGCAGGTCATACTTATGTAATTCTTGGGAGAGAAAGTCAAGCACATCGTCAATCGGCACTTTTGTAAACAATGAACAAACGTCAAAACTGATCAATCTATCGTTAGTTTCAGTACTTGCATTATTCAATTTTTCAGTAAGATCCATGGAATTTTTTACATGTGAATCAGAGATAGTTCCGAGAATGGGGGACAAGACTTTGACAAGCCATTTGGAGAGTTTATAAGTAATAGAGCCCACCGAGCTAATAATAGGGCGCATAGGGTTGCCAGGTTTGTGGGTTTTAATAAGACCGTAAAGGTAGGACAGAGAAGGTGAAGTGGACATGAAAAGCGGAATTAAGTCCTTATGACCTTTGAGAATGCGTTTCAAGCCACTATTAAATGATTTGATGACGTCATCCTGCGGGTTCTTCCTAAGTTTGCTGTATGTGGCGGGGTCCTGGAGAAGCTCGTTCATCTTTCTGATGTAGTCCACTTTGTCCATAATAACTATGGTGTTAGCCTTGTCTGCTTTAGTAATATGGAGCTCCCCATCTTTTTTTAATTGTGAGAGGCTATTGCGAAAACGTTTAGGAAAGTTATCTTCGGAATTACTATTCGCCGCACTATAAACAAGGCCTTTAACTATGTTAAACAAATACTGAGGGAGATTACACTGTTTTTCAAAACAAGCGAGACTGTAACAAATTTGTAAAGCCGAAAGTTTTTTAACAATAAAAACGGACATACCATATCCAAGAGCACTTTTTGCATCGTCACTAATGTTTTTCGAAGAAAGGTTCAAAACACACTTTGATCTTGCTTTTTTACTCCACTGACTATTTCGAATGAGACTTTTAATTTTTCGATCCAAAACGTTACGTAGTGAAGAAGTTCTCCGACGCAACTCGTTGTAAATTTCATCAAACAAAGGTTGGATCCACGGTTGGGGAATAACGGTTACAAAATTATGTTTGGCGATGTTTAATTTTTTGAAGGCGGACCACTCATTTTGTCTGGTGATTTCAATATGTTTCTTTAAAATTAATCTGCTGAAGTTGTTGAACGGATGGTCGTCAATTTGTCTGAGGCGAATCGGAAGCAGGGATTTGGGAAGAACTTGCTTCTCTAGACAATTAGCAAGAAACTTTCGTCGGATACGAATTGCATGCCCCTTCATTAATGTAGAAGAAAACACGGACACAAACGGAGACAAGAGAGGGAACAGCAAGCCGAAGGAACGCGTGGTGTTCATTATATGAAAATTATTTCACGAAAATAACACGTGAAAAATATTTATGATGAATAAAACCACGAAGGAAAGGAAACACAGAATGGTGGTCCGCCTTCAAAAATTTAAACATCGCCAAACATAATTAGTGACGATGCAAAAAGTGCCCTTGGATATGGTATGTCCTTTTTTATTGTTAAAAAACCTTCGGCTTTACAAATTTGTTAGTCTCGCTTGTTTTGAAAAAAAGTGTAGTCTCCCTCAGTATTTGTTTAACATAGTTAAAGGCCTTGTTTATCGTGCGGCGGATAGTAATTACGAAGATAACTTTCCTAAACGTTTTCGCAATAGCCTCTCACAATTAAAAAAAGATGGGGAGCTCCATATTACTAAAGCAGACAAGGCTAACACCATAGTTATTATGGACAAAGTGGACTACATCAGAAAGATGAACGAGCTTCTCCAGGACCCCGCCACATACAGCAAACTTAGGAAGAACCCATAGGATGACGTCATCAAATCATTTAATAGTGGCTTGAAACGCATTCTCAAAGATCATAAGGACTTAATTCCGCTTTTCATGTCCACTTCACCTTCTCTGCCCTACCTTTACGGTCTTATTAAAACCCACAATCCTGGCAACCCTATGCACCCTATTATTAGCTCGGTGGGCTCTATTACTTATAAACTCTCCAAATGGCTTGTCAAAGTCTTGTCCCCCATTCTCGGAACTATCTCTGATTCACATGTAAAAAATTCCATGGATCTTACTGAAAAATTGAATAATGCACGTACTGAAACTAATGATAGATTGATCAGTTTTGATGTTTGTTCATTGTTTACAAAAGTGCCGATTGACGATATGCTTGACTTTCTCTCCAAGAATTACATAAGTATGACCTGCCACTACCTGCACACATTGTTTTGGAACTTCTTAAGCTTTGCATCAAAGACTGTAAAATTCACTTCAATAACGAGTATTATCAACAAGTTTTTGGGATGGCCATGGGCAACCCCTTGTCGCCCCTCCTCTCCAATATTTATATGGATTTTTCGAAATTACTTACATTCCGAGAATCCTGGGGTTGGCATCCCTTGGTTGCGGTACGTCGATGATATTTTGTGTATCTGGCCCATGAATCGTGACCTGGATAACTTCCTCCTTCAGTTAAATGATCAAGTCCCCTCCATTAAGTTTACTTTAGAAGTGGAACAAGACAATTCAATCCCATTTTTGGATGTGCGTGTACATAGGGAAAGCCCAGGTTTTAAGTTTAGTATCTATCGGAAAAAAAAAAAACAATTTGTCCTACGTACACTTTTACTCGGGACATGAGACATGACACCCCCACTAAGAAGGCCATTTTTTCTTCAATGTTTCTCCGCGCCCTTAGGATCGCCAGTCCGGAATACATCGATGCCGAATTAGAAAAAATCAACGGTATTGGAAGTGATCTGTGTTATCCATCTGCGTTTATGGAATCTTGTCTCAACAAGGCAAAACGAACTTTCTATCGTGTCAATAATAACACTCGTACTTTGTCAAAAAATATTTTAGTACGTCCATTTTTCCCGGGCTTTTTAGGCATTGCTAATGTACTTAAACTTTTGGATATTAATGTAGTAGTTTCATATAACAATATTGTGAAAAATATCATAGTCAAAAATAGCCCTACCAATAATTCAGGCATTATCTATAAAATTGGTTGTAAACAATGTGATTCCTTTTACATAGGTCAGACGGGAAACGATTTGCACACACGCATAAAACAGCATCAATATTCCGTTAGAACAGGACAGTTGTCCAGTGCCCTTTTTGTCCATTTGTCAGAGTTATCCCACTGTATTGATTGTAATAATGCTTCAGTTTTATTTCACTCTGGCAACATTGTTAATAGAAATATTCTTGAGTCTGCCATTATCCAACTTACAAATAACTTCAACATAAGCATAGGTCTTTTTCAACTCGATCCTGTTGTTTTGAATTCCTTCAGAACAGATTTAGGTAAGAAAGGTAGAACGCTAAATCTTTGGTGAACTTGTATGCCACCTTAATAACTTTTAGTTTTCAATTTTTATATACAAAAAGGGCAGAGTGCTAAAACCCGGGCAGATTTCCAGTATAAATTTGTATTTTTTTTTTTTTATCTATAACATTGGTTAGAAACAATTCATTTAATCTTGTGCTAAAAATCGATAATTTTTAAATTTTTATATACAAAAGAGCAGAGTGCTAAAACCCGGGCAGATTTCCAGTATAAATTTGTATATTTTTTTTTATCTATAACATTGGTTGGAAACAATTCATTTAATGTTGTGCTAAAAATCGATAGTTTTTCCTTATAAACTTGTGTGCTCCTCCCACAATCCTTTAATTTTGTTTCTCTGTTTATTGTATATATATATATATATATAGATTTTTTTTTCTGTAACCTATATACAGGGCGTCCCAAAAAAATGTATACACACTTTAACAGCTGATAGCTCAATTGATGTTTCTTTCTTTCCAAGTTAAACCCATTAGAATTAATAATGGCAGTCAGACTAAGCTTTGAACAAAGGAAATTCATTCTAAAATGCTACTGGAAGTGTGAAAACGCAGTTGAAGTGCAAAGACAGTTTAGGAGGGAGTTTCAAACAGATCCACCAACGCGACTTACCATCACTCGAATTAGAGATAAGTTTGAAGCCGATGGAACTGTTCACAATGTCCACAAGAAGCGTTCCGGAAGACCACGGACATCGACAAGCCCACAAAGCAAGAAAGAGTACTGGAAACGTATCACCAAAGTCCAAGAAAATCTGTGCGGCAAGCGAGTCGTGAGGTAGGAATTCAGAATCGTCTGTCCAACGCATTTTGAAGCGCTGTCAATGGAAAGTTACATTCCAAGATTAGTCCATGCTATTAATGAAGATGATCCGGACTGAAGAGTGGAGTATTGCGAGTGGTACTTGGCACGATGTGGATGTGGATTGGACGAAGGGGTTTCGTAGATACCTCCGCGTTCACCAGACCTCACACCACTAGACTTTTTTTGATGGGGATACTTAAAAGACAAAGTCTACGCTATAAAACCTGCAACAGTCGCTGAATTGAGAGCAGCCATTGAACGAGAATGCACACAAATACCAAACGAAATGTTTCGTGATGTTTGCGATTCCATTGCTTCGCGTTATCAGCAGTGCCTGGACCAGAACGGACGTCAGTTTGAAAACAGGCGTTGACAAAACAATTAAATAATGTCTGTAGATTCTACTACATTTTGAAAATGAAATGTATTTTAATAAACACTGCCTTTATAATTATTTAAAGTGTGTATACATTTTTTTGGGACGCCCTGTATAGGCTGTAACTCTTTATGTACTTCAGTGTTCCTGAGGATGTCATTAGACGAAAGCGCTTGAGCACCATTCTGTGTTTCCTTTCCTTCGTGGTTTTATTCATCATAAATATTTTTCACGTGTTACTTTCGTGAAATAATTTTCATATATATATATATATATATATATATATTACGTTTGATATTTATAACTGCACTTCTTATTTCCGATTTTCTCATCCAGTCACTCAAGTTGAATTTTATGATTCTTTTGTCAGTGTCATTATTATCTTCACAACTCGATGTTTGAGGGCCTGTTTAACTTCTAATTTTTCTATTGTTTAGCTTTGTGTATATATATATATATATATATATGGGATGAATTTCACAATAAAACACGTGAAATGAATAAATGCTGCAAACCACAAGGAAAAAGAAAACGATTCCAAGGCCTTTCGTGTATTCAAAGCTACACCTCGTCACGAAAGGCCTTGGAATCGTTTTTCTTTTTCCTTGTGGGTTTGCAGATATAATATATATATATATATATATATACACATTTATTAATTAATTAATGTATGTAAAAACAGAAAAGAAATGTTTTATAAACTATTAACAATTTAAAAAGAAAAAATAATTTGTTCCTGTTATGTACGGACGGTATAATATACAGTATGTCCGCAAGTTCCAGGAAGAACAAAGAGTGTCGTTTCGTACTCAACAAGACTTCGACAGCTTTCGGCGCCATCTATAAATAGAACTGCCTTTAGCATAACGCATGTGTTAAGCAAATTTATCACTACATAACCTATCATTATGCATCATTTCTCATATATAAGAGTAATTAAAGGAAAAAAGTAATAAATTTATGCTTTCTCGAAATTTTATAATTCTATAATCCTTATAATCTAATTTTGCTATCCTCTTAGTCCTTCATATTTTCTAATCGTTAATTTTAAGATTTTATTATGATTTAATTTTTAATTTAATTTTTAATTTTAAGTTTTTATAATTTTATAATTTTATAACTTTCAACTGGACAGTCTCACTGTGGATGCATATGTAATATTACGTTCTTACATACGTTCTTGCCTTACTGCAATCGCTTTTTATTTTAGTTTTTAATGTTTTATTTTTGCATTTACTATTGTATATGTGTATGTTGTATATATGTATGCATGTATATATATACAGTACAGGGTGTCCCATAAGTCTGGACCCATAGGATTTATAATATATTTTTTTATTATGTTGCAGGTAAACCATATCACTGACTAGAGAGGAGAGAGTTCAAGTTATTTTGCTGGTTGGGACCCGCAGTCACCGTGAAGTGGCCGAAGAATTCAACAATATGCATCCAGACCGCGCACCAATCACACACAGATGTGTTGGCAAGTTGATAGCCAAATTTAAGGAAACTGGATCCGTAGCTGACAAGCCTCGCATAGGACCTTCAAGGACTGTTACGGAAGACGAAACCAGTACCAATGTGTTGGCTAGCTTCGCTGTCAGTCCCAAGAAGTCACTTCGACGCATGTCCAGCGAAACTGGGATCTCCAAGAGCAGCATCCACCGCATCTTGAAACTTCATCACTGGCATCCATACAAACTGCAACTCCATCAGCGTTTAAGTGAAGATGATCCTGATAGGCGAGTTCAGTTTTGCGAATGGGCAGAAGTACAATGCGTGAGTGATGAGACGTTCCCATCAAAAATTCTGTTCTCTGATGAAGCGAACTTTTATGTTTCTGGGGAAGTCAACCGTCAGAACACTCGATACTGGTCACCAACAAATCCTCATTGGTTTGATCCTTCCAAGGAACAAGGTGCCCAACGCCTCATGGTTTGGTGTGGGATATGGAAAGACAGAATCGTTGGTCCCTTCTTCTTTGACGTGACGGTAACCGGTGACACGTACCTCAAGATGTTGCAGGAGGAAGCATTTCCAAGCATGTTGAACCCAGCAGGCGACTACCCGGAGTGGTTTCAGCAGGATGGCGCCCCTCCGCATTACGCCACGACGGTTAGAAATTACCTTACCACACAGTTTCCAGAACACTGGATTGGACGACGAGGACATGTTGAGTTTCCACCAAGGAGCCCTGATCTTACTCCGCTGGATTTTTATTTGTGGGGCCACTTGAAAGCCAAAGTGTACGAGGTCAAAATTCAGAACATTTTCCACCTTAAAGCACGCATTGTGGAGGCGTGTCAAGAAATTTCTGCGACTGTGATTCAGAAAGTGCTGTCGCAGTGGAGATTGCGTCTTGAACTATGTGTGCGACACAACGGCGGACACTTTGAACAGATTATGTAATAAATTTTTGGACTATTTTGTAATTTTATTAATTTTGCCCTATGGGTCCAGACTTACGGGACACCCTGTATATATATATATATATATATATAAAATTTAGTGGTGGGCCGGATATCCGCATCATTTTTAACATCCGCATCCGCAATTCTGACTGCGGATGTTATGCGGATATTACCTCTAATAAATTATGCAATTTACAATTAAATTAGTTTATAAAGTAGCTTATAAGGCCCAATCATGCACATTTCATATAAAGTATTAAAATTATTAATGAACAAACAAATATATAAACCTCAAAATATAAATACCTGGTAACAGAAAATTGAATGAAACTTGTTTCATTGAATTTTCTGTGGCTGAAACTCTTGAGAAAGTTATTATTTTTATCATAATGAAAACATTAATGTTAATTTTAATTCTTATGCATTGCCTGCCATAATAGTAATATCACGAAATTTGAAAAATTATGTCATATATTCATAATTCTATATTATATTGATAGATTAACTAAATATCCGCATCCGCATCCGCATCCGCAGATGTTGAAAAACTGACATCCGGTCCACCACTAAATATAATATAAAAATGAAAATGAAAAGGTTTATTGGCAGACTATAGTCCATATGACAAATATTATTAATACAATGACAGTTCATATACTAAGGATAGAAATATATACAATTTATTAGAAATAATACTGCACTGTCGAAGTTAAGTGGAGCTACAGACAGACGTTTTCGTACCAAGAAGTCCATAGCTTAGTGGATAAATGGCAGGACTCATGGATAGCTTGGATGATCGGGTTGGTTGATTTTTTAATTCTTTGAATTAGACTGTGTTGAGCACGTCTTGTTACCTCCGGGAAGCTCGGGACATTGCGGGTAGCAAACATTTGTGAAGCTGAGCATCTCGGGGGTAACTTATGTAAAAGTCTAAAAGACCTGTTGTACAGCAAATTTAGGGTTCTGCCAGAACCTTTTTTATAATTCACCCAGCGTTGCTGACCGTATATATTACTGCAGAAAGTACGAAAGAGTGTGTCTTTAGCTTCAATTGTACAGAAACGAAAGTTTCTTATGGTCATATTCACTTTAGCACACAGGCTTCGAGATTGTTTTCTTATATCCGAGTCATCACTCAAGGAGCTGGTAATAGTTTGACCCAAATACTTAAACTCTTGTACTTCCTCAATTACTTCACAACTCATTTTAAACCTTATATCAGCTGGCTGATTACAACTTTTAGGATGAAATTGCATAACCTTAGTTTTTGTAACATTAAAAAGAATATCATGTTTCTGTGAATACACTTCGCAGACGTTTAGTAGCCGATCCGGACATTTAACAGAGAGACTTATTAACACCATATCATCGGCATAAACTAAGTTATTTATCCTTGTGTTATCTATACAACATCCCACTGTTGCCTCATTAAGTGCAGCAATTAATCCGTCAATATACACATTAAATAGCATAGGGGAGAGCAAGATGCCTTGTCTCACCCCGCAACAGGAGCCAAAACACTCGGATAGTACATTGCCCAACCTAACAGTGAAAGATTGGTGTGAATACCAAAATTTCAATAAATTTAATATGTACATGGGAACCTTCCTGTCTTCTAGTTTTACAAATAAAATATTGTGGTTCACCCTATCATATGCCTTACTTATATCAAGGAAACAGCTATAAATGGTTGAATTACTGTCAATGTATTTAGATATTGTTTCTTTAAGTACATAGATACACAGGTCAGTTGAGTGGGACCTTTTAAAGTCAAACTGATTAGATGTCCATAGGAAATCATTTAATCGGAGTAACAAGAGTTTTTCTAGTAGTTTCGAGAAGCAGGAAGCGACAGCAATAGGCCTGTAATTATTGCTGGACAGAATGTCTCCGTACTTATTTTTGATCATGGGCAAGATATATACCTTCATGAACTCTGCAGGGATATAGCTATGAGCCAGCATGGCTGATAGGAGAATGATATATGCAGACATACTAGGTCATTTGCATATTTTAAGTGCTCATTCGATAAGTCATCTACCCATGACGCAGAACCAGTCTTTAACTCTTTAATTAACCTCTTTACTTCAGAAAATGATATCAAAGTATTTTCCCTTGTCCCTCCCACAATCGTTTCGCTGCAATCTATCTTAAGATTATCCCTACTCACACTGTTAAGAATGTTTGAGTAGTGGTTTTTCCACAGCTTTGCAATTTCATCCTCCCCCGACACCACATCGATTGTCGGAGGGGGGACATTTTTGATACCCGTTTGATTCTTAAAAAATTTCCAAAATTTGTTATTATCGTTATTTATGCGAGCTTCACAGGCTTTTCATGCTCGAATAGACTCTTCTTCCTGTTTACATCGCCTTATGTCCGCCTTATACTGACCCCTACTTCTACACATATTCATGTATACTGGTCCTAATCTGGGTCTACCATGAAAGCACCACAAATCATAGGCGTCTTTCGATTCCCTCTTCAGGAGGGCAATAAAATCATTCCATCCAGGAATAACCTTAGTATGATAGTTGTAAGATTTAATCAGGGAGCTTCCTGTTTCTCTTAACAGGGATATTATCTTACTATAATACCTGTTTATGAGTTTACAGTGAGAATCATTTGAGCAAGGATTATTACAGGCAAGGTGCAAAATTTCTAAATTATTAAAGAGGTGACATGTTCTGTCTTTGTATTCTATTCTCTGCTGCATATTAACATTGGACCAATCGACGCGATTATTGTTACCTATTGAGTTCTTGTTAAGTCGTGTTGCGCATAAATTGGTAAAGTTAATTAATATTTCTAATGGTCTATGATCAGAAAGAAGGAAATCAGGCAAAATATGAACTCTAACAATTCGATCGTTTAGATTATTACCAGTAAGACAATGATCAATCCACCTGGTGGTACCACTCATATCGCTAACGTATGTAAAATTACCACTGGCTACCCCTAATACATCTACATCACTTATACTTAAATTGGCCGACTCGCACATGTTAGCCAATTCTACAAAGAATTCCGAGTTCACATGTGCGTTAAAGTCCCCCATTATTATACCGTGAGAATATTTGGGGTTATCTGATAATGACTTAATTTTGTACAGCAAATCAATGTATTCATCTAGATTACTGCCGTTGTTGTATGGTAAATAGCAGTTTACAATTAATATGCAATGATTGTTCACTTGTAATTCAATGCCTAACAACCTTACATTATTTTATCGCTTGTTGAAAATGTTATATGTTTTGACAAATTTTTCCTTAATAAGAAAGCAACACCACCAAAAGGCCTACCGTACATTAATTCATCTGACAAGTCTACTGCTGATGACGCATGGTACATAAAGTCATCATGGATGGAAGAGAGGAATTTTAGCTCTGGCTTAGGTAGCCAGTGCTCCTGCAGGAGTATCATATCTGCACTGTCGCAGATTTTATGAACATCTACAGTTGAATTCCTCACTGATCTTACATTATATGAGACTATTTTCAACAAGTTATCCGCCATGACTGATAGAGAATTTATTATTAGTAAGATTATTATTATTATTAGTAAGATTATTATTATTATACACAGTACAACTTTCAGGCATTACCGTTAGGGCGCCTATTATTGTTATTATTATTATTATTATTATTATTATTATTTTGCCTGTTATCAAATCTCCTGGAAAAGTGAATAAACTCCTTAACAATAATACCGTCTGGCCATTGACTCATATTATACGGGCTGAAATGCGCATTTACACCTTTATTATTTTAAAAGAGTTATAACACGGAGATTTCGTGTTTAGTTTATTAACTATCACTATTCTGTGTTCACCAATGATTTCTTCTATCATGTGTCGAATATCGCTTGCCTCGTTCGAGGGCTGAATTCGCGACACATATAGGGTGAGATTCTCCATCGGTGGCCTCGCCGCGGAGACCGGTTGAGGAGACCTTTGGGACTGGCGCCTATTAACAGTTACCCACCCGTCCTGCTCCCTCGATCTCCCTGAAGCAGGGTTCGCCTGCCTGGGGGATGGGTGGCACAACCTTTGGGGGATAGGAGGCCCCTCCCTTACTCTGTGGTTTGGTGAGGGTCTGTTAGCGATGTTTATAACCTGACGGCCGCGCGTGCCTCTCCTTCTTCGGTGGGAGGGGGAGGAACTGCGCACCGAGCGAGGCGTAATCGAACACCTCTCCTCTGCAATGGGAGCCAGAGAAGAAGGCAATGATTCCTCGACTCTCGGCATTGGACCGTCCCTGTTCCTCATTGTGAGATCGGGAGCAGGGGTCCTTTCCTGAACGGGAGGGAGGGGGGGGTTGACCGCTACCCCTTTTTTTTTTTTTTTAAACATTTTTCGGCCGATTTAATCCACAGCATTTACAGAAATAAAATACCTTTTTCAATAGGTAAAATTGCTACACACGTTTTCAAAAATACTTTGTATCAGCAAACTTATTGGACCAATTCTGGGTTCCAAGCATATTATTTTGAAAGATATATTTGAAAGTATAACGATTAAGGTTTTCCCTTTCGAGGCGCTCCTCTGCATGCTACGTTTCCACCCCACCTTCAGAGGGGAAGTTGGAGGCGGGGATTTCGTTTCCCTTGCTGCCCGACGCGCTTCTTGGAGATCTGGCTTGCTGAACTACTTCCGAGCAACTGGGCTTTGGGAGGAGCGTCTCTTTCAATGCATCTAGATATATATATATATATATATACAGGGTGTCCCATAAGTCCGGCATCATAGGAAAAATAATAAAAAAAGGCAAAACAAAAGCTTTTATTTACAGAACGTGCTCAGTATGTCCACCATTGTTTTCAATACACAAATTCAGACGTGATACCCAGTCAGCAAGCACACGGTGAATGATGTCAGGAGTAATGGTGTTACATGCCTCAATAATGCGCTGCCGCAAAGGTTCAACACTCCTAATTTTCTCTGCGTATACCAGCGCTTTCAAGTGGCCCCAGAGATAAAAATCTAGTGGCGTGAGATCCGGGCTTCTAGTTGGCCATTCCACAGGCCCTCGACGTCCTATCCAATGACCAGGGAATTGTTGGTACAGGTATTCCCTTACTTGGGTGCTGTAATGCGCAGGAGCGCCGTCTTTCTGGAACCATGTTGGGAAATTTCCTTCTTCGTTCAAGACACTGGGAAATGCTTCTTCCTTGAGCATACGTAGGTAGGTGCCTCCAGTGACATGTTCATCGGAAAAGAGGGGGCCTATGATGCGATCCTTTCAAATGCCACACCATACCATCACCCGAGATGCACCTTGTTCCTTTGAAGAGGTATACCAGTGAGGGTTGTTTTGACACCAGTAGCCGGTGTTCTGTCGATTTACCTCACCATTTCCATAAAAAACAGCCTCGTCACTGAACAGAATGGTGGACGGGAAATTGGCATCCCGAGCATAAGAAAAATATGAATTATGGTTTGTAGAAATAGAAAAATATGAATTTCTCCTATGATGCAGGACTTATGGGACACCCTGTATGTGTATATATATATATATATATATATACACACACACATCTTTTTTTTGGTGTGTGTGTGTGTGTGTGTGTGTGTGTGTGTGTGTGTGTGCTGTATATATATTTTTTTACCTGTTATTATTTCTATTCTCGTATTACTCGAATCTTCATATCATGACCAGCACTTTAAATACTCTCAATTCTGTAAATGAAATTATTGAATTTGAAAATGTAGTCAACTCTGGCTATATTTGAGCAGACAACGTTTTGAACAAGAAATACAACAATGGCAACCTGTCTTTCCTAAACTTAAACATTCGCAGTCTCCCAAACTACTTTGACGAATTGACAGCTAACCTAAAATTATTACAACATAAATTCACGTGCATTATATTTATTGAAACCTGGTTAAATGAAAATAATAAGATCTTTTTTAACATTCCAGCATACACAAACTACCGTGTATGTAGGGCTAACAATAGGATAGGAGGTGGAAGTATATTTGTAGACTCAAACTACAGGAGTAAAAGTATTGAGGAACTGACAAGCATAGACAATACCTCAGAAACACTTGTAATCGAAATGTTTATTCATAACATCCAGTATTCAGTTTTAGGCATTTACCGACTACCAACTGGTAACGTACCAACTTTTATTACAAATATCGATAGAATTCTAACCTCCAGTTATATTGGTAACACTTGTGTTACTGCAGAGTTAATATTGATCTAATAAAAGAATATTCAAATAATAATGCAAGCTTCCTTCACAACATCATGAATGAAAGTGGGTTTAAATTAGCTATTTCGAAGCCAAGTGGACTTCATAATGACATTAGAAATTCAACTCTTCTAGATCAGATCTGGTTAAATATCACAGATCACTTGTCTACACACACCATATGAATCACCCATTTCTTAACAAAGGAAACTATGAAAGTTGACTATAGATCTTACAGCTATAATAACAAATTAAAAATCCTGAGAAATAACACCTTTTGACTGGACTAGAATAATCAAAAGTAACTCTGACACTGGAACAAAATTTCAAGCATTTTCAAGCACACTAATGGATATATTCAACATAAACTTTCCTCTTAAATCAAAAGTAATACCTAAAACTAAACACGACAGCCAATGGATTATCCCAGTAATCATTGTGAGTATTAAAGGCAATCAAACTCTCTTTAAATTATGAAAAACTAATATTATTATCGAACAGATATACAAAAATTACTGTAGCATACTTAATCCAGTCATTAAAAAGCAAAAGCAGATCATTATTGTTAAAAAATTAATGAAAAAAAAATCCAATCCAAAAAGGCTATGGAACACTCTGAAAGAGGTAATTGACAAAGAAAGTTAAAACAAATCTGCTGTCCTCTCTCACACAAGACGGAAATTCTTACAGTAACCCCAAAGACAGCCAATTTATTAAACAACTTCTTTGAAAATATCGGCTCCAATACTATGGCAATTACAGACACTACTGACAATACATGCCACAACAAAATCTAAACTCATTTTTCTTTGATCCAATCCTACCATACGATATCTCTCTAGCAATAAAAAATCTAAAAAATAAAGATTCTGACATCAACACGATCCGGTAAATTAGTATTCGATGAAATTGCACTATCACTCAGTAAGCCAATGAATGAGTCAGCAACACTAGGTATATTCTCTGACAGTCTAAAGGAAGCCAAAGTATACCCCTGGATTAAGTCGGAAACCCAAATACTTCATTCAATTATCGCCCCATTTTCGTATTGTCAACTTTATGTAAAGTATTTGAAAAAAATCACGTACAATAAACTTACAGTACTAAATTCTGAATCAAATACGATATTTTAAGTAAAACAGAATTTGGATTTAGAGGTGGACATTACGGTGTCCCATTTTTGACCACCTTCTTTTTTCCCGGGTCCAACCTCCTAATATCATTATGCCTATCACTCTACGTAAGAAAATAGCAATTATTTTCTATTTCATGAAAATTTCGGACCCCCTAGGCCTACAAAATCAATTTTCCCTTTTTCTTTATCAAAAATTGTCGATTTTCGGAGGTCTTTCTGTTATATATTTCTTGCATTTTATTATAACCTCATTCGATGTACATTTTTAGATAGAAAATTAAAATAACTATCTATTGATACCTAATTTACCATGCTTTTGTACCAAAATAGAAAATTAAAAGGCAAAAATGTCTATTTTTTTAACATTTTCTTCTACATTTTGTCTTGAATGGGATTTAAAGAATAGGTGTTACCGCCACCTGTGAAGCATCATCCCAATGCAGCTTCGCGGCAATGGGCCTTGGAATATATTTGATACTCACAATATTTACAAGGTGGGAACAACTCAAGAGATTAAACATTTCATGCCAGCTCTTGAGCCCCATCGTTTTTTTATATTCAACAAACATACAAACTTTGAACAGAAAAATTAATTAGTAAAGCAAATGAATGTATGAAATAAAATGTGAATACTGATAATGATTGAAGCTATTCTAGCAGTTGAACTAAGGAACTCTTTTTAAAAGATGGCAACAAGCTTCTTCGATTCCCACAACTTGCAGGAGTTGTTGTCTTTGTTCTTCATCTGTTGTGATGCAATTTGCGAAATCTTCAATTAATTGTACTCCACGCTCAGCCGCATCATTAACAACCTTAACACTGTGTACAAAATTGGAGATTTGAATAAAATCTCTGTCCTCTTCCCATGTTTTAACAGGTTTATTTAACCATTTTCCATTGCTATGTAGAACATCAAAGAAAAACCAAGATTTTGGTCCAGCTAGGGAAGCTAGTTTGATTGATTTATTGATCAAAGGAAATATTGGTGATATACGTAAAGAAAATAATGAAAATGAAATAAGCTCCTCAGTTAGGTACCAACAATGGCCTTCGAATATCTTGATTGTACGATGAGCTACATTTCTGTCCGCTGTGTCACCATATATGTGAAGGTCACTATAGAAAGTCAAATCATTGATTGCTGCATCCGATGCTTTTGGTGCTTTGAGCCATATAAAGCAGTGAATAAGCAGAACCCCTCTAAGTGTTTCACATATTCTTCAGAATAATCCATTTGTTTCCTGAATGCCAGCATTTTAGCAGAACAGAGAATAGTTGCCATCCAGCGAGCATTATGAATCGCTCCCGGACGGAGCCAACGAACTCCGTTAGGTGGTATATGTCCAAGAATATGGAGAACAACTTCTGCTCATTCTCTATAATCATTCCTGAGAAATATGTTTCTGGTATCTGTGTCGCTTAACATCTTCAAAACTTGGGTTACTCGTTGCATCTTTGATTTCATCTGTCTAGTTGTAATTTTCAAAGTTGTATAAGGTTTTGTGACGTCTAATGTCTTCCATTTAAATCGAAACTGTTTAAATAACACATTTTCTGGGCCTGTGGTAGTGCCAAATATTTGAGTAAATGCAGCGGCCAAGACTCTTTCGTAAATGTGGTGCCTACATGCAAGCCACATTACCTTCCTTTCTAGGAGCTCTTCTAAAATGATGCAGGCTCCATTTATCCAACCTGTATTAGATGCTGTTGTATCAAAAACCAATGCACAAATGTTTTGGTCCAAGTTCCAATCTTTTGCAGCATTAAATGCGGCGTTTGCTTGCATTTCACCAGAGGAATCCGGAATAGTTGGTATAGCAAGAACTTTTCCCTCAGATGCTGAAGGGATCCCTGACGCAATTATTGCTAGCCTTTCTCCCGTTTCCAAACTGTTATAAGAAACGAGCCTCCCATCCCAGTGTAGAGCACAATGTTCAGGTGGTATAAACTTTTCTTTGACCATTTTGGCTGTTTCAGTTCTGCTTTTTATCCCTTGTCTGTGCATCGTTGATTTTGATAAAGTGATATTGCTCAGGTCTTTATCGCAATGACTTGCAATAACAGCAGGAAACCGTGTTCTTTGGCGAACAGAAAGGTTAAGACGATCTGCCATATTTGAAACAATAGGATTCTGTACAATAATCCTCATTTCTAACATATGATGTACTTGGAATAGGATTTGGTTCATTAGGAATCACTATTTCTCTTTCAGTATCTTTTTTCAAGGTCATGCTGAGTTTTTTCTGTCTCTCTAGTTCCTTCTCTTCAAGTAATTTTCCACGATCCACTCTTTTCACCTGACTCTCAAAATTGTTTTGATAGCTTTTATCTACTGATCCTAAGCAAAGCTTTTTGGATCGTCTTTGGTCTATTAGAAACTCTATATCTGGCTGCTTTGTTACCGAAGTTCTTAATGGATCTTTTTTTAATATTTCTGTGACATTTTGAGAACAAATATCAAATAACTCCTGAATTCCTTCAGGAAAGATGGTTTCTTCTTATTTATTCTTCCTTCCTTTGTTTTGTTTTTCGAGAAGTGTTCATATTGCTTCATCAATTGTTCTACATTTTTTCTTGGATGACGGCTTTTTGAAGTATCTCGGCATGTGATACCGGCCCAATCCCAAAATTTTTTAACTTTTCTTAGTACTTCTTGGATCACATATGACTGTGATTTCTTTTTCATAGGTCCTCTTGATAAAAATAGATAGTGACGTAAGACGTCACTATTAGATGGTAAAAGAGACCCTTTCTGAGGTTCCAAATTGTGAATTAAGTTTACGAGAAGCCAATCTTCTGGCTTATCCGTGGTAGTTTCAACTTTTGCACAAGCCATTTTAGTCTAATCTAATCTGAAACTTTTATTATAATCATATCATAAATCATATCATAATTATAAATCTGAAAATAAATAGAAGTACAGTTAGTGCACACACACACACACCACACACACACACACACACACACATATATATATATATATATAATTATATATGGTTTTATACGGCTTTAGGGTCAAAAATGAAGAAAATGTTAAACAAATTAACATTTTTTGTCTTTTAATTTTCTATTTAGGTAAAAAAGCATAGTAGATTAGGTATCAATCGATAGCTATTTTAATTTTCTATCCAAAAATGTATATAGTCTGAGGTTATAATAAAATTCAAAAAAATTTATAACCGAAAGACTTCCGAAAATCGACAATTTTTTATAAAGAAAAGGGGAAAATTGGTTTGGTAGGCCTCGGTTCCGAAATTTTCATGAAATGGAAAATAATTGTTATTTTCTTATTTAGAACGACAGGCATAATGACATTAGGAGGTTGGACCCGGGAAAAAAAGAAGTTGGTAAAAAATGGGGCACCCTAGTGGACATACAATGGAAGATGCCATAAACATGCTATTAGAAACTGTGTATCAGAAATTAAACAGCCAAATACACACACGGCTTTGATCTGCCATGACTTGTCAAAAGTTTTTGATACACTTTCGCATGGAATCTTATCGAATAAACTGCACATATACGGAATAAGAAGAAATATCCTCGAATGGTTTAAACTTTAAATCATATCTGTCAAATCGTCACCAGTACAATAGATTAAAAGAAAATTTATCCGACTAGTGGAGTCCCAAACGAGTCTATTCTTGGTCCATTACTATTTGTAATTCACGTCAACGATTTTCATTTTTCTGGTACACATTAGTACAATATGCAGATAATACCACACTTACTTCTCATCATAATTTATACTTTCTCTTAATGAAACGAACAGGCAATTAGAAAATGTGTATAAATGGATGTGTGCTAATAAACTTTTACTGAACCTTACAAGGTCATCCTATATGATTAGTACCACAAAACATATTAATACAAACTGTCAAATAAAAATTGGGAATAATACTCTTACAAGGATGAATGAGGTTATAGTACTTGGCATTAATTTAGACGAAAAACTAAATTTAAAAGTCATGTACAATATATCACATCCAAATTATCAAGGTTTCTCTTTATACTCGTATTATTTAAATTAAAAAGAGCCCTTCCTCAAAACGCCCTCCTTACCCTATATTATTCTTTCACCCATCCACATTTATTATATTGCATTACAGCATGGGGTAGCTCAAAGACATATAAAACATCCTCTGAAAGTAACTCATAAAAAATGCCTGCGAACTCTCCCGAATAATGACAACAGACAAAGTCACACTTCCCCAATGTTTCAAGAGCTAAATATTTTAAAACTAAATGACTTATACACATTCAATGTTCCTGTCAATATGTTCAAAGTTATCAATGAAAAACAACATACATCATCCGTTCAAAGGCACTCAACCCCCATCAAATACACCAGGGTGGTCCAATAGGGTGTGTCGAATTTTTCAACTTTCAAATTCCAAATATGAGGGGTGCTAAAAAGTTGCAGCATGACTTAGGAATTCTAAAGATATTTTTGTTAATTTAATATAATTTAATTTTGCTTGGTAAGAAACTACATAAAAATAGTGACTTTTTTTACTTTTTTGTGGAATTATATAATAATTATTATATTAATAATTATATATGCTGTATATATAATGCACTGCTGGTTTTGCTTATTTCACAGGTTGAAACATATTCATCAGTGTGCTGAAGATTACTTGTCCGTCAGTGCTACCATCCTAACCAGTGGGAATTGACCTACAATGGCTTCTAAAAGGAGGACAAGACTGGGGACATTCACACATATGAGCAACCTAATTGGAACTGGTAGAGAGTTGTTGCCCTCTGAACTCCCAACTCTGCGAGACGTTCTGAAATATGGGCTACTGCTAAGAGAACAAAGTGGTGAGGATGTGAGAAACTACCAGGCAGCCAGTCTTGCAAAGGACATTTACCCTAAAGTGCTTGAAAAGTGGGAACGAGCAAACAGTTCTTTTGTAGCCCCCGTTGTAAATTCACGAGTCACAATCTTAAACAAGATCCAAGAGAGCTGGGAGCAGGCCAAAAACATATCTCTTGGGAGAGGAAAGCTACATGTCAAAGAGGCTTTCATTGCAAAACTTGACAAGCTTTTTGACATCCTCAGTTGCAAGTGTAAAATTGTTCTCTGCTCTGAATTTGGCTGCCTTGCAGATGCTGGTTGCAAAAACGAAACTCACATTAACTGTACATGCCCTAGGGAGATGAAGATCCCTGTGAAGGAACTTGCTTTCATTAAAGGTCAGAGAGACAAGTCTGGTTCTATTGGACCACATCAGATTGGCTTGCCAGATCAACCTGAGCACAACAGACAAGTCAAAAAGCAGAAGCGGCCAAGAAGACGAAAGAAGAAGGCTTGCTGAATATAAGCAGACAAGTAAGCAGGATGTTTCAATGCCATCAAATGAAATAATTTTCTCTGATGATGAAAATGAAGAACAAATAGCTGATGCTCAAGATGGAAAGGATGGAAGTTATGAAGTGACATTAGAAATACCAAGCACGTCTTCAACTTCCAAGAAAAAGCCAGAGTACAACACATTAGAAATACCCAATGTTGCTATGCATAGCATCAGATATGGTGTTGGCCTGCGTGCCACAGCTGCCATCCCCACTGCTGCCTTTATGGATGCTGGCTTGATCACTGAAGAAGACAAGAGACTTGTAGTTGATCACAAAAAAGTCAAGAGGGCCCAAGAAAAAGTTATGAGATCCTGGATTAGGAATTTGGTGATCTTTGTAAGAAGGGTGAAATTGACTGCATCTTCTTTGACGGCCGTCAAGATACAACTAAAGTTATGCTGAAAGCAGACAATTCAGATCGTCAGTTCCCCAGCATCATCAAAGAAGAGCATTATTCTGTGTGCAGTGAGCCAGGTGGAAGATATCTCTACCACTTCACTCCTGAGAAAGGCTCAACGAGAAAAAAACCTGCTGAAGTTATTGCTGATAATCTTGTAGATTTCATGAAGAAGAAGGGCATTGATAAAAGCCTGCAGGCCATTGGAGGTGATTCTACAAATGTTAACACTGGCTGGGAGGGTAGTTCTATGCATTGGGTAGAGGTCAAGCTTTGCCGTAAGCTGATCTGGTTGGTTTGTGCCCTCCACACTAACGAGTTACCCCTGCGACACTTGATCACAGCACTGGATGGGAAGACCTTGTTTAACAACAAGTGGACAGGTAACATTGGCAAGATGCTAGACACTGCAACTGAACTTGAAATTGATCCTTCATTCACCAAACTCTCAATTGGAGAGCCTCTTACTTCACTGAGTGACAATGTCGTAAAGGATCTCTCTACTGATCAAGCGTACGGGTATAGGATCACACAGGCCATAAGGACAGGAGAATTTCCCACAGATCTGGCCCTTCTTGAAATTGGTCCAGTGAGCCATTCAAGGTGGTTGACAACAGCAAACAGGCTTTGTCGCATATGGGTTTCAAAACATGGCCTTAAAGGCAAAACCCTCAACAACTTAAGACTGATAGTGGAATATATTGTTGGTGTGTACTACCCCTGTTGGTTCAACATCAAAGTAAAACATTCTTGGGTGGAAGGCCCACGCCACATCTTGTTTCAGCTGCGGCTAGTTAGGCTGCAAAAGAAGGCTGTAGTGGATGCTGTTTTGCCAACCATCAAGCGCTCAGCATGGTATGCATTCAGCGAAATGATAATCCAGACACTCTTGTGCTCAGATGACAGTGAGGAGAGGAGAGCTGGTGTCCAAAAGATTGTTCACATGAGGGGTGGAGATGATGACACACTTGGAGATCTTTCTGTACGTCCCAGGAAGACACCTTCCATCAACCCCAGTGCTTCTTCCGTGTTGGAGCTGACAGACTGGTCTGACGGGGTATTTGAACCTCCTTTGACATGTAAACTGACTACAGCGGAAGTAAAGAAGTTCTTTGACAAGCCTATGCAAGTTCCACAGTGGCCCTGTCATGCTCAGTCAATAGAGAGGTGTGTGAAACAAGTCACAGAGGCAGCAGGCAGGGTGTATACACATAAGAAACGTGAGGACTATGTCAGAGGCCAAGAAGCAAGTCGGCGGCTGATGTCCAAGAACGAATCAAAGCAAGACTTGATGAAACTTGTTGTTTAAATATTTTTTTTTCCTGATGTCATTACTTTCTAATGTTGTTTTATGATTACAAGGATATGTTTTATGATTACTAGGATATGTTTTATGCAGAGAAACTAAAATTTTTATAGCATTACCTGACATTTTGAGAAGCTAAAATTAATAAATGTTGTTTTCCGAGAGCAATTTATGTGCTTTTTAATCAAACGTAGATTTACCAAGCTAAGTGTTGAGCAATTACAAAAATAATAGCAGATTTGAATTCTTCACATCCAAAAACATATTTTTAAAACCCCTCAGTGAAGGAATTGGCAAAAAGTAATTTTCACCTCCCAAACTGACACACCCTAGTGGTCCAACTAGGGGCACGCGAGCCACATGTGGCTCACGGGACAATTTCTGTGGCTCACAAAGGGTTCATAGATCCTTATAAAAACTAACAAACTTATACTTATACTTATATTAATATATTTATACGGTATATGGGGTATAATATTATCATTAAATTTGCACGTGTGGCACACAACCTTTATTAGATTAATTTTGTGGCTCACAATAGTGGAGAAGTTGGACCACCCTGAAATACACCATCATTATAACATCAGACTGCCAGGGATTTTGTACAGAAACCTAACTATACAATAGAAACTGCAGAAGTGCACTCTCTTTCAAAGGAGGAGATTTATGGAATGCAATTCCCATGCATAGGAGGAGATTTATGGAATGTAATTCCCATGCATAAGAGGAGATTTATGGAATGCAATTCCCATACATATCAGGCAGGCTTCATCACTAAATGTATTTCGCAAATCACTAAAAATGCACTTCATTAGTTCATACTGATGTATAACTTCACTACTGCCATTTTTACTATAGTAATGAAGTTTCCCTTTTATAATCAACTATTTAAAATATGGTAATTTCATTAAGCACTTTTAATTTCGTATTTTTTTTTATTAAGCATCATTTACTTTCTGCTAATTATAGAATAAATCATTTAATTTAAAATTATGTAATATTTTGTAAACTTTATATTGTATTTATTATTATTATTGCTATTGTTATTATTATTCGTTATCGCTATTACTATTACTTGCCACTTTCACTTTTTTATGTAAGAAATAAACTAAATGCTATTAATTTTGCCTGAAAAGCCTCCATACTTCCAACGGCATATTCAGAGGAGAACTATGAATATATTAATGTCATATCAAATATCTAAAAATCGTAAAACTTTGTCACTTGTATTTTTTTCTGAATAAAGATTTTTGAACTTTGAATTTTTAAATGTTGAATAAATTGGAGAGTTTTAGAACAATATTCGTTAACTAACCCTTCTTTTCGGAAGGTAAAAGAAAGAGGAAAAGTTTTTCAACAAAAGTCCTTTATTTGCCGTATGATATGAATTTATATTCGCAAATAGAACCGATGAAAGCTCACTATAATAAATATGCTCGTAAATACTGTACATCAAACAAGAAACCTCAGAAAAGTGAACTATTATTGTCCTATAAAGTAAATAATTTAAGTACAAGAGTAATTACAAAATCCTTCTGCAATTTTAAACTTTAATAATTTTTTATGTACACATAATGGGAACAAACTGCGGGATATGAAAACATAATTATTAAAGATTTAACATACTACATTACAAATTTCTGGGTCTCAACATAACCGCCATCTTTCTCGATATATCATTCAACCCTCTCCTTACTTGCATGTCTGTAACTTTCTTTACTTGCATGTCTGTAGTTTGCATCGTATGACAGTGAGTTAAGACTGTGTTTGCATGGTTTGTAAGCGTTCTTATTTTACTTCTCTTCATCTTTCACCCCTTTCCTATTCTCTTCGACTATTTTTCCGACTTGTCGGCAGTGGCCGGCGGATGATGATGGTGAGTCTTTTTTCTCTTTATCTGAATGAATGTTAACCCACGAGTGATAGGTTTTGCTACTTACTTAACCTCTTATTCTCTTCTCTTAACCCCATACTCTTTTCTTTCTCTCGGGCTAACCTTAGAGTGGATCTTAGGGTCTTTGTTAGCCTTAGCTTCTGTAGATCTGTAGAACCCAGTTTTCCAAAGATCCGAAAATATTTTCCAGTTGCTGCTGATTTCATGAACTGCATTTGCGATCATGGCCGTAAGTTCATCCGAAGAATGTGGTTTTGATGAGTAAACAACACTTTTAACATGATCCCCATAAAAAGTAGTCCAATGGGGACAGGGTTAGTGAGTGGCAGACCTTGATCCGGAGGTCTCAAATCAGAAAGGAGACTGTGGCGTCGTTTAGGAAACATTTGAGAGGATTCCACAGAAAAGAGTCCACAAAAATCCACTGGGCCTAGACTTTCCCAAACACTTTATAATAGAGAGTAATGAAAGAACTTTAAGCGCCTTCTTTGATATTGTTAATAATAATTGAAATATTACTTCAGGTTAGGTTGAATTACACTGGATGACAAAAACAAATTGGTAGATCTTACAGTTTTTTTTACCGCTGAGTTCTAAAATGACCTCAAAATTTGTCTATCGCCCACCAATATTGAGTGAATCGAAAATGAAATTTGGACTAATTTATAGACGTAATAGCAATATCAAAGTAGTAAATGCATATTGAACTCACCTAAAATGTTCACTGAGCGAAATCAAGTGAGTAACTAACAAATGAAAGTCAACAGTGACGTGCAGGAACTTATAAGCAGAGGAAGAGCAAGGGGATGACCCAGCCCCCTTCCTATTCTGACTCAAATCCTAAGTAATGTGAATTCGTGACTCTAAAACTGCGGGTGATAGAAAAATTCTGTTTTCATTTCCGTAATCAACGTAAAAAATTACATATAGTTTAAGTAAAAATATCTGTGACAAAAACTTTGTTGACCAGTGTTATATACACTGAAAATAAATTTACGAAACGCATTCATACGAATATATTATTAGTGAAAAAATTCATTAAGATTCTATTTGATTTAAAGAATTTCTAGAGAAAGTGTAGTTTACGTCCCCCTGACGCAAAAGGGGACAAAAACTACACTAGGTCAAAGTTGGGGAACGTAAACTACACTAGGATCTTTAGGAAACATTTTTTTAAATGAATCCATCAAATAAAACGTTAAAACTAACGAAAATATTACGACTTAACCTAACCAATTGTCAATTTATATATATATATATATATATATATATATATATATATATATATATATATATATATATATATATATATATATATATATGACGATTGGTTAGGTTAAGTCGTAATATTTTCGTTAGTTTTAACGTTTTATTTGATTAGGTATACGCGGACAAAGTTGGGGAATACAAACTACACTAGGATAATGTAGGGGAACGTAAACTACAGTAGGCACCACACGGGGACGTAAACTACACTTGCTCCGAATTTCTTAATGAGTGTGAAGAAGCAAACCACATAAAACACTTTCTCAAGATCGTTCGTAAGTTAAATTTATGAAGAAAGCTGATTCAGTTGATATTTAAAAAAAAAATTCTAGTAAATTCATATTCAATTTCAATACCAAATTTTGGGTGTATGGTTGGGAAGTGAGAAAATGTCGCCTACCTTCTAATCTAATTTAAATACATATTAAATATCTTGCATGTTGAAACTCTGAAGTCATCCCAATATCTGTGCAAAATTTGAAGAGAATATAAAATGTTTAGTTTTAGACTCTAAAAACGTTGGTGTTTTTATCATTTGTTTTATAAGTAATCGATTCCGCTCAAAGTTTCCCAAATACTTTTTAAAAAAAAGTTATGAAAGAAATTTAAGTTCTCTTTTTATATCCATAATAATTATGGAAATATTCCATAAAGTTAGGTTAAATATTATATGGTTGGCTAAACACGGGAAAATGTTCTATACAATACAGTACCTTCGAAACAAATTTCAGTAATAATTATTAATATTTTTTACGTGGAAGAAGTACGAAGTCACTGTAACATTTGTGCAAAATTTGAAGCGAATCAAAGTTGTTTACTTTTAAACCCTTTAATAACATCACGCCTTTAGAATTGGCGTTTTAATTATTTTTCACCAAAAATAAATCGGGGAAAAAACTTTGCCGAACAATTTATAAAGAAGAGTAATAAAAGAAATTTAAACTCCTTCTTTGATATCGATGATAAATAAGGGAATATTCGGTAAAGTAAGGTTACATTTTACAGTATGTGGTTGGGTAAACATGGGAAACTATTCCATACCTTTTAAAGTAATTTCAGAAATTAATAATTATATTAGAGGAAGGAACTCCGAAGTCTATATATAAAAATCTGCGCCAAATTTGAAGGAAATAAAAATTGTTTGCGTTTGGACCCTAAATTTGAAATTCTTGTTTTTCCTATTTTTCTATTTTTTACAAAAAAATAGATTCGGTTAAACTTTTCAAAGGACAGTACAAGGACGAGTAATAAATTTTTTTTGAGCTTCTCCTTTGATATTGAGGATAAATAAAGAAATATTTCGTAAATTTAGGTTATATTTTATATGGTTGGGTAAACATGGGAAATGTTCCATAACTTCTAAACGAATTAGAAAATTATTAGATATTTCTCATGGACCATCTCTGAAGAGATACCAACGTCGGAGCAAGTGTAGTTTATGTACCCCTGTGGTGCCTAGTGTAGTTTACGTTCCCTTACATTATCCTGGTGTAGTTTGCGTTCCCCAACTTTCTCCGCGTACACATAATCAAATAAAACGTTAAAACTAACGAAAATATTACGACTTAACCTAACCAATCGTCAATTTACATATATATATATATATATGATCATCTGAAGATCAGGGCCCCCATGTATTCTTGTTTTTTGCTTTATAGTATCAAATATAATAATAAATTAAATTGAATGCCGGGTTAGGTCAACTGTACGCCCTTGACGATTGGTTAGGTTAAGTCGTGATATTTTTGTCAGTTTTAACGAAGATATCATTTGGTAATTGAGGCTGGGGGCCCTGATCTTCAGGTGATCATATACAGGGCGTCCCAAAAAATGTATACACACTTTAAATAATTATAAAGGCAGTGTTTATTAAAATACATTTCATTTTCAAAATGTAATAGAATCTACAGACATTATTTAATTGTTTTGTCAACGCCTGTTTTCAAACTGACGTCCGTTCTGGTCCAGGCACTGCTGATAACGCGAAGCAATGGAATCGCAAACATCACGAAACATTTCGTTTGGTATTTGTGTGCATTCTCGTTCAATGGCTGCTCTCAATTCAGCGACTGTTGCAGGTTTTATAGCGTAGACTTTGTCTTTTAAGTATCCCCATAAAAAAAAGTCTAGTGGTGTGAGGTCTGGTGAACGCGGAGGGTATTCTACGAAACCCCTTCGTCCAATCCACATCCACATCGTGCCAAGTACCACTCGCAATACTCCACTCTTCGGTCCGGACCATCTTCTTCATTAATAGCATGGACTAATCTTGGAATGTAACTTTTCCATTGACAGCGCTTCAAAATGCGTTGGACAGACGATTCTGAAATTCCTACCTCACGACTCGCTTGCCGCACAGATTTTCTTGGACTTTGGTGATACGTTTCCAGTACTCTTTCTTGCTTTGTGGGGCTTGTCGATGTTCATGGTCTTCCGGAACGCTTCTTGTGGACATTCTGAACAGTTCCATCGGCTTCAAACTTATCTCTAATTCGAGTGATGGTAAGTCGTGTTGGTGGATCTGTTTGAAACTCCCTCCTAAACTGTCTTTGCACTTCAACTGCGTTTTCACACTTCCAGTAGCATTTTAGAATGAATTTCCTTTGTTCAAAGCTTAGTCTGACTGCCATTATTAATTCTAATGGGTTTAACTTGGAAAGAAAGAAACATCAATTGAGCTATCAGCTGTTAAAGTGTGTATACATTTTTTTGGGACGCCCTGTATGTATATATATATATATATATATATATATATATATATATAAATTGACGATTGGTTAGGTTAAGTCGTAATATTTTCGTTAGTTTTAACGTTTTATTTGATGGATTCATTTAAAAAATGTCTCTTAAAAATCCTAGTGTAATTTACGTTCCCCAACTTTGACCTAGTGTAGTTTGTGTCCCCTTTTGCGTGAGGGGGACGTAAACTACACTTGCTCCCCAACGTCTGTTCAAAATTTTTAATCTAAATTTAAATTTGAAAACACCAAGCATTTCAAGCATTCCAAATCGATTCGGCTCAAAATTTCCTAAACATTTTATAATGAAGAGTAATAAACGACATTTAAACTCCCTCCTTGATATCGATAATATTTAAGGAAGTACTTCATAAAGTTGGGTTATATTCGAAATGGTTTGGTAAACACAGGAAAATGTTCCATACCATCTCGACTACTTTGAATAAATAATAAATATATTACATGGAGGAACTCCGAAGTCGCTGCAACATCTGTGAAAAATGTAAAAAGAATCAAAAGTGTTTAGTTTGGACTCTAAATTTAAAGAATTTTGGGGGTTTTCTCCATTTTTTCAACAAAAACATCGATTCGGCTAAATTTTCTCGAACACTTTACAATGAAGAGAAATAAAAGAAAGTTTAGCTTCCTCCTTCGTATCAGTAATAATATAGGAAATATTACTTAAAGTTAGGTTACATTATATATGGTTGGGTAAACATAAGAAAATGTCCCATTTCTTCTGAATTAATTTTAATAATTATTAAATATTTTACATGGAGAAACTACGAAGTCACTGTAACATCTACGCAAAATTTTAAGAGAATCAAAATTGTATTGTTTCTTCACAACTCCACACACACACACACACACACACACACACACACACACACACACACACTCCTTGCATTCCTAGTCAAATATTCCTGGTACACATATCACATCTCACTCATATCCATTTGTTCTGCAACTTGTACATTCAATTTATCATTTACTCTCTTATTATACTGTACTCATTTGCTAACTCTCTCACCATTAACTTTTCCATTCTAGTTCTTTCGTGACCCACTTTTCTTCCATTCACTCTCTTCCATTCTCCACACAACCTCACTTTACACAGGACTATCATGTAATCAGAGAGTCCCCACTTATACCTCGCACGACACGTGTGTCACATACCTCTTTCAGCATACTTCTTTTCACGACCACATCATGTATATCATTTGTTCTATACCACGTATACTTACAGTACGTTTAAAATAGGAACGTGTTACACAAAATTTTCTCCCATTGCATAACTCTTTCAGTCTACACCCACTATCATTCACTCTTGGTTCACCATGCTTCCCCAACAGCTCATCTTCCGGACCCATGCCAA
Source organism: Bathynomus jamesi (assembly GCA_023014485.1). NCBI lineage: Eukaryota > Metazoa > Arthropoda > Malacostraca > Isopoda > Cirolanidae > Bathynomus > Bathynomus jamesi. The sequence goes on from JAJOZX010003437.1 coordinate 327,769, forward strand.
CTTTCCTATTCATGTTTCCTATCACAAACATTTTGTAACATTCAGGCACCCTTCTAATCACACTATCAAGCTCTCTCCACACACACACACACATATTCCATTCATGAAATATAAAAGGATAAGAAAAAATATATGTATACACAGGACAATGGGGGCACACGGGAAGACCAGGAACAGGTAAAGATGCTATTAGCTCTAGCTGATGAATTTATGTTAACACAAGAAATAACAGAAAACACAAGAAAAACAACTGTCTAGATTTGGTATTCACAAACAACAGCAACCTAATTGATAATGTAGAAATATCCCCAAATATAATATTGGATCACAACATTAATGAAATAACCAATATAAAAGCAACAGGAAAGGAAAGAACACGAACAACAGAAAGAAGCAAATTCGAAATTTTTGATTTTCACTCCAAAGCTATAAACTGAGAAAGTGTTGCATCCAGCATGGAAGTATTAGATTGGTAAACCATCTTTGAGGCCAAGACAACGGAAGACATCCTAGTGACCTTAGAGGAGAAGACGCTGGAAATTGTGGAAAGACAAGTCCAAAAAATACAACAAAAAGGAAAGAGAAGTTAGTTCGAGAGACAAAAGAGGTCATTGTTCCGAAAGAGAAAAAGAGTGACTGCAAAATTAAGTAACTGTAAAGATAACATCAGAAAATATTAAATGATAAACTGCAGAGTATCGATTGCGTCATACAGGAACTAATTGAGAAGCATACAGAAAAAGAAGAAGACGACGTGATAGAAGCGATAAAGGTTAACTCAAAGTACTTCTATAATTTTGCAAAAAGGAAGTCGAAGATAGTGCTTTATCTGATGATCTAACAGAAATATCTGAAATATTAAGATCTCAGTACGAATCATTTTTCAGTATCCCAAAATCTGACAAACTGATATGCGATAGAAACGCGTTCTTTGAAGAAGACCTACAAGGGGAAAGTATAACGGACTTCAACTTTACGACAGATGATATTACACAAGCTACAGGGAAACTAAAAACACACTCAGCGGCAGGACCTGACAAATGGAATGCCACACTGATCAAAAACTGCAAGAATGCAATCGCTGAGCCCCTATATTGGATATGGAGACGATCACTAGCCACGGGAGAAATACCAGCCGTCCTGAAGAGCGCGAACATAGTCCCAGTATATAAAGGAGGAGATCGATCCGAGGCCAAAAACTATAGGCCAGTGTCGCTTACATCTCATCTCGCTAAAATATTTGAAAGAATAGTTAGACAGAAAATCTATGACTTTTTGGAAACTCAGAAAAAATTCAATGATAACCAACATGGGTTTCGATCAGGCAGATCATGTCTATCACCTATCACAACTAATGGAACACTACAACAACATTATTGATGTACTGGAAAGTAATGAAAACTATGATGTAATATACACAGACTTTGCCAAAGTGTTCGACAAGTGCGACCATGGAATCATAATACATAAACTGAAATATATGGGAATAACAGGAAAAGTAGGGAAATGGATATATAATTTCCTTAGTGAGCGGCGGCAAGTCGTTATAGTACAAGGAGTATCTTCATCAGAATCAGGTGTCCTCAGCTCAGTACCACAAGGAACAGTATTTAGTGGAGCTAACTGACAAAGATGAGGACGTTATCAGAGACAGCACAGTAACATCCTTTGCTGATGACACAAAGATCAGTAGAAAAATAAGAAATGCAGAAGATATAGGATCTCTACAAACCGACATGGACAGAATCGACAAGTGGACGGAATGCAACAATATGAAGTTTAACACAGAAATTTCAGCTGTTACGGTACGGGAAAGGAGAGGACCTAAAATCCATGGAATATTATACCCCAAATGGACAGGAAATTCAGAGAAATTCTAAAGCAAACGATTTAGGGGTTGTAATGACTGATGATGCGAAATTTGAAACACAAGATAAGATAGCAGTAAACAGAGCAAAGAGAATAACTGGGCAGATACTGAGAACCTTTAAACGAAGGGATAGGAATATAATGATTCCTCTACTGAAAACACTGATCATACCCAAATTGGAATACTGCTCGGTAGGGTGGATCGATTTTACATTTGTTTCGATTTCCATATTCTAATAGAGACAAAAACTTGCGCATGCATGAGAAAATAGCCTCTGCAAAATCTTAGCTTAATAGCTAATCATCTTCTGCCCCCGGCAGAGCGATGAAAATCATATTTTAGTAGTCAAAAACGTATTTTTAAACCCTAGCCTAGAGTCATAAAATTTTGCGTGTGTGTTATTTCATGCCTAAGCAACGATATAAATGCTATGGGAAATATATAAATGCATTATTTAAGACAAAGAGCCGATCTGAAAATATGTATAATATACATTTTACATTTTTTTCGATTTCCATATTCTAATAGAGACAAAAACTTGCGCATGCATGAGAAAATAGCCTCTGCAAAATCTTAGCTTAATAGGTAATCATCTTCTGCCCCCGGCGGAGCGATGAAAATCATATTTTAGTAGTCAAAAACGTATTTTTAAACCCTAGCCTAGAGTCATAAAATTTTGCGTGTGTGTTATTTCATGCCTAAGCAACGATATAAATGCTATGGGAAATATATAAATGCATTATTTAAGACAAAGAGCCGATCTGAAAATATGTATAATATACATATTTTCAGATCGGCTCTTTGTCTTAAATAATGCATTTATATATGTCCCATAGCATTTATATCGTTGCTTAGGCATGAAATAACACACACGCAAAATTTTATGACTCTAGGCTAGGGTTTAAAAATACGTTTTTGACTACGAAAATATGATTTTCATCGCTCTGCCGGGGGCAGAAGATGATTACCTATTAAGCTAAGATTTTGCAGAGGCTATTTTCTCATGCATGCGCAAGTTTTTGTCTCTATTAGAATATGGAAATCGAAAAAAATGTAAAATCGATCCACCCTACAGTGCTCGGTCCTAACATCCCCAAATAAAAAGGAAGACATTAGACAGCTAGAAGGGATTCAGAGAAGCTTCACAGCAAAGATCAATGCGTGTAAAGAACTAAATTACTGGGAAAGGTTATGCGAATTAAAACTATATTCACTGGAAAGGAGAAGAGAGAGATACGCCATTATTTACACTTGGAAAATAAGGGAGAAACTAGCCCCTAATCTTACACCTGGTTCAGAACAATCCCCCGATGAGCCGGGCGTACCTGGCTATGTGAGATGGATGGTACAAGAAACCAACTCACTACTTCACCAGTCCAACTCAAGAGGAGGCGCCACAAGCTTGACCTTCGTGAAATGAGGAATCATCGCACGGAACATTTAAAAGGTTGAAAGGTATATAAACAGATGTTCTTAAGAACTGTGCTTCTGTGCTGACACCCTACGGACGCAAACTCATTCGTCTTTGTCTCTCATCTGGTACTTTTCCTTCCTGCTGGAAGTTCGCCTTCTTTCAACCTATCCCAAAGAAAGGAGACCGCTCTCGACCCTCCAACTATCGTCCAATTGCTTTGATTTCTTGCCTTTCTAAAGTTTTTGAATCTATCCTTAATAGGGAGATTCTTAAACGCCTCTTTTCACAATCTCCTTTCAGATCGTCAGTATGGGTTCTGGAAGGGACGCTCGACTGGCGATATTTTTGTACATCTCTCTGACTCTTGGTCATCCTCTTTTCGGGATTCCGGTGAAACTTTTGCCATTGCGCTAGACATAACGAAAGCTTTTGATAGAGTCTGGCACAAATCTTTAATTTCGAAACTGTCCTTTTTCGGTTTCTATCCTTCTATCTGTACCTTCATCTTTAATTTCCTTTCTGGTCGATCTACAGCTGTAGTTGTAGATGGCCACTGTTCTTCTCCTAAAACTATCAACAGTGGTAATCCTCAGAGTTCTGTCCTGTCACCCACTCTTTTCCTTTTATTTATCAATGATTTATCAAGTCGCACTTTTTGTCCTATTGCAGATGATTGCACTCTTCACTTCTCCACCCGATTCCCAAAGCATCCCTGTCAACAGTCACTCCATGATTCGCGTAGTACGGCTATGGCGCACCTGACCTCTGACCTTTCTGCTATCTCTGATTAGGGCAGAGAAAACTTTGTGGTTTTCAATGCCTCAAAAAACTCAGTTCCTCCATCTGTCTACTCGTCACAATCTTCCACACCACTATCCCCTCACCTCCAACATCACAGAACTCAATCCTTCCTCGTCTCTTAACATTCTTGGCGTTTCCTTTTCTCGTGATCATTTTTGGAAAGATCACATATACTCTCTTTCCAAAACAGCTTCTAAGAGGCTAATAAGAGGCTGTACCGCCTCCGCGGTTTCTTCACCCCAACTCAATTGTTGTCTCTGTACAACATTATTGAAATAACAACCAATATAAAAGCAACAGGAAAGGAAAGAACACGAACAACAGAAAGAAGCAAATTCGAAATTTTTAATTTTCACTCCAAAGCTATAAACTGGGAAAGTGTTGCATCCAGCATGGAACTAATAGATTGGTAAACCATCTTCGAGGCCAAGACAACGGAAGAGATCCTAGTGACCTTAGAGGAGCAGACGCTGGAAATTGTGGAAAGACATATCCAAAAAATACTACAAAAAGGAAAGAGAAGTTAGTTCGAGAGACAAAAGAGGTCATTGTTCCGAAAGAGAAAAAGAGTGACTGCAAAATTAAGTAACTGTAAAGATAACAATATCAGAAAATATTAAATGATAAACTGCAGAGTATCGATTGCGTCATACGGGAACTAAATGAGAAGCATACAGAAAAGAAAAAGACGACGTGAAAGAAGCGATAAAGGTTAACTCAAAGTACTTCTATAATTTTGCAAAAATGGAAGTCGAAAAACCATGCGACTATTGGACCTTTGAAAAACGAAGACAGTGCTTTATCTGATGATCTAACAGAAATATCTGAAATATTAAGAGCTCTGATTGGGGCAGAGAAAACTTTGTGGCTTTCAATGCCTCAAAAACTCAGTTCCTCCATCTGTCTACTCGTCACAATCTTCCACACCACTATCCCCTCACCTCCAACATCACAGAACTCAATCCTTCCTCGTCTCTTAACATTCTTGGCGTTTCCTTTTCTCGTGATCATTTTTGGAAAGATCACATATACTCTCTTTCCAAAACAGCTTCTAAGAGGCAAAGTGTGCTGTACTGCCTCCGCGGTTTCTTCACCCCAACTCAATTGTTGTCTCTGTACAGCGGTCTTGTCCGACCCTGTATGGAGTGTGCTTCTTATGTGTGAGATGGCTCAACCCACACAGCCGTACTTGACCGGGTGGAATGAAAGGCTTTTCATCTCATCAATTTCCCGCCTCTTACTCACTGTCTTCAATCCCTCTTTCTTCGCCGCAATGTTGCCTCATTCTTTCTTTATTATCGCTATTATAACAGACAATACTCTTCTGAACTCTCTAACTGCCTGCCTCCTCCTTTAAGGAGAGCACGCAGCACCAGATTTTTCGGTATTTTCAGTCTTTCATCTACTCAACCGGTGAACTCTGGAACAATCTTTCTGAATCCATCTTTCACCCTGTCTATGTATGACCTCCAATCTTTTAAACGCAGTGTGTCTAGGCATCTCGAAAACCCCGGACCTTGATTTTGGCTCTCTTCTTCTTTAATTGGGAGCAACTTTTATGGGCATTTGCCCTTGTCCCCTCCTTCCTGTATAAAAAAAAAATTATATATATATATATATATATTATATATATATATTATATATATATATATATATATATATTGGGTTCCAAAATTTTGACTCTACTTCCCGTTTTCGTAACAGTTGAAAATAACGGAAAAAAGATGGACCGTTATTAATTTGCAGTTTAATAATATAGGTAATAAATATGAAAACGAAATTGGACAATATAGGAGGCTTGTAATCTATTTTATGTCTTCCTTTAGTAGCTAACAGCAACTACTTCTCATGAGACTGATTCAATCAGTTTATTAATGGTATCGTGGGTGATGTTGTTTCAGTTTTGTTGATCAGTAAGGTTGTAAGGACTGGGCTTTTACTTTTCAGATGTGAACAATATCCATAAGTTTTCAATTAGAGTCAGGTCAAGTGAATGCTAAGACTATCCATAATGGTCAAGAAATTCTGTTCTTGTTTGCGTTACAGCTAATTCATGTAAAGGTTGGATTTGTGTGTTGAGTCATTATCCTGTTGGAAAATGAAATTTTAACCCACTAGGTGTTGACCACTCGGTATGACATGGTGAAGTTAAGATTAATTTTTACAATGTTTCGAGTGCCGTACCAACTGAAACAACCCTTTAAACAACCTTTGAAGAGGTCTTAATTAACATGCTTCACAATAGGGCTCATACACTGTGAGACTAATTTCCCATTGAGTCTGAGCTTCATGATCTGCTTTCTCTGTGTATCAAACATTCATTTCTGGACTCTTTACTACCAGTGGCGTTTCTAAGAATTATTTCAGTGGGGACAAAGACTTAAAAATTTCCCCAAGTAGAATGGGTGATAGAGGGAGCACCCAGGAGCAGAGCGTTACTAGTATTAACTAAATTAATCTAAGAAATAAAATTAACTAAATTTTTCTAGAAAAACTTAGATAAAACTTTAACAACTGAGTAACTCAAAACTAAAAAATGCACAACTAGGCCCGATGTACTGTAGAACAGTCAGTGGAACACCTGGCATAACATAAACCAATCTTACTCTCACCTTGCAACTTTCCGAAATAGGCATAGCCTAGCTTAAGCGATTGGTAGCCTCATCATACGTGACAGATTTGTAAGCAAATATTTATTCAATTAATAAACGTCCACTTCTTAATTTAATCACATATTATTACTCAACGATTTAAATCTAAAACTGCGTAATATAAGAATTTCAGAACACAACACTACACAAAACACAAAAACACTGAACAGATTCTACACATAGTGTAGTATGAAGTGTCATGAAAACAGCTCCCGTAGGAATTGCGTGGTAAAATTGATTTTTTTGCTTTATCGGGTTGATTTGGGGTCAGACTATCGGAAAATGATGGTGTTCAAATTTTACGACCCCTCGCCCCCCTCTGGGGGACCTTTCCATCCCGGTACCCCCTCGGACTGACCCCGCACCTATCTCCGCTAATAATAAACCGATTTCCACGATCCTAGGGTCGTTTTGGGGGTTTTCGATGACACTGAGTCGATTTATGACACTTTCGAAGTGACCGGAAGTGGTTATCACCGACTTCCGGTTACGATCGACATCGAAGTCAAGGTCATTATCATGGTAGCGATAAACCTAGTCATATAGTACCTCATCTCGCTCGTATAGTGAAGCAGTACTTCAACAGCTTCCCTCAAGCCTCCAAGTCTTCTGAGCGAAGTGAACACTACCAGCTCTCCGGAGGTGTTGCTGTGAGGTCAAGAGCAAACGCTCTGAAGCTCCGTCACTCCATTGAGTTGCATTGCGCGGGCAATCCATTCACAGTGAAGCCTCCTTTGAAGAGTTTGGTTTCATCAGCTCTTGTACCAGAAGATGCGAAGGACGACCTTCTGCGCTTTGCAGAGAAGGGTCAGAAGCTCTTTGAGGAGTTCATTCACGACAGATTGCTGCCCACATCAACACTCTCGGTTTGGGACTCAATGAAGAAGCTCAAGGTGAAGACCTTCTCGAACTGGATGGAGAAAACTAAAGTCCGCGTGGGTGACAAGGTCATGAAGTTGCGTGAGGAGAGTCAACTGCTCGGTAGATTTCTCATCATCCAAGGAAGCCGACCTGAGCTGGTGCCAAAACTAGAGGAGACGATCGGCGAGTATGAGATGTTAGTGGTGCCACGCTCCCTTTGCGCTGTTGATGGCTCTCTCTTCTATATCCCGGCGGACAGGCCAGTCTGATGCACGCCGTTGAAGGAGCCAAGCCAAGGCTCAACCGCTACAACCTGCCCCTCTTCTCGATATAGCGCTGGCGGGTCATCCACCCCAAGTTCTCATTGTTGGCGCCATGGCTGTGTTTCAGAGCATGAAGAAAACACCGACCATGCGGAAGCTTTCTGACCTTCAAGAGGCGTTCATCAAGCGCATTGAGCGGATGATGGTTGGCTACAATGAGGGTCGAGTGGTCTTTGACCGTTATCTGGATCTGTCTCTGAAGAACAAGACACGCCAGAAGAGAGCAGCGACGTCCACGGAATTTAAGATCCATCCAGGAATGAAGCTCACCATGTCTCTCAAAGAGTTTCTATCTGCCTCAACGACCAAGAGTAGCCTGATATCTATGTTTGCTCACGGTTTGCTGGAACACTTCTCCAGTAACAGTACCTTCAAGCTGGTCGTCGTGTACGATGCCAAGATCAAGGGCCACGATTTTGAAGAAGATCATTCACACGAAGAGGCTGATACACTGATTCCTCATCAAGTCCTGGCTTCTATAGCTGAGAGTGCTTGGCGAGAATTATGTGTTTGGTCACCCGACACTGACGTCCTCACGCTTCTCCTCGTCCTGGTCTCTCGTGGTCGCCTTGGAGCTTACACTCGTCTCAAGTTTTTAACTGGCAAGGGCACGAAGTACCGATAAATTAATGTAGTGGAGCGAGTGCGAGTAATTGAACGTCACAAATGTCAAGTGCTCATTGGACTCCACAATTTCTCATCTGTAGATGAGACAGAAAAAAATCAGCTAAGGAGGACAGTAACAGGAGAAACGGGAGTTCCAGCACTCCCTATCTTCTGTCTAACGTCCCCCCCCCCGGAGTACTTCCCTGGTCGATTGGTATTTAAAATCTCTCCTACTGGGAAAAAGTACCAGCGCTGAGGTGGGAGCTGTTTCACTCCAAGAACTTGGAGGGAGAGATGTTACCTCCTACTCGCGCTGCCTTACTACCCCATATCACACGCGCAAATTACAGCGCTATGCGCGATAAATCGTACCCTACCAACTGCCCGGCTCTTCCTCCTATTGAACAAAATGTCTGGAGTGTAGAGGGAGGAGTTTATGTTCCCGTGAGGTGTCTCACCCACCCCACCCCTCGAGCTGTGATTGAGCTGACCAAATGTGCGTGTAAATCAGGGTGCAAAGGAAGGTGCAGTTGTCCCAAGAACGATCTTCCTTGCACTCCCCTCTGTAAATGCTATGGCGGTGATTGTGCAAATGTGATCAAGAATTATGTACATGAGGATGAGGTTCATGAATAATCCGTCCTGTATTCTTAGTTTCAAGCTATTTAGTTCTCTGAATTGTTTTGTATGGGTTTTTCCTGATGTATCATCATCTTGTGAATTTTAGCTGTTAGATTATTAAATAATTGTGTAATTTGAAAATAATATTGTGTTTATACATCAGTTAGACACACATAGGCCTAAGTCTTGTATGAGGTTTTTGAGATTTTAGTAGGCGGAAGATGTACTAAGTAAGTGCGCTGAAGAATTTCAGTCCAGACGAAAGAAAGAGTAGACATGAGTTTGTAAAGGAAAATGATTTGTGATTAAGGGAGAGAAAATTATTACAAAAAGTACAGAAAAATTATTTTTGTGGACATCCTAAAAAAAAAAAATAAAAAAAATAAAGGAGAAGGCTTAATATCTTCTTCAGAGAGAAAATATTACGATAATTACATTCTGAAACTTCATATTTATAAATTTCATTATTTGTCTTTCTTTCTGGTTGCGTCAGAAAGGGCATCCGGCGTAAAACCTTGCCAATACCATTATGATATGCGGATCATGGAAAATGTCGTAAATGTCGTACATGCTAGGGCGTCCGCCGTAACCGACGCGCGGGGGGATCCCCCTGACCCGTGGAAAGTGGACGAGGGCTGCCGCACCATGAGCGGATGCGGCTGAAGAAGATAGCTCAGAGAAGACGGGCGAGGAAGGAGGGACCATGCGAGGAGGGACAGTGTTCGGGACGACCTGAGGGAGCGGGAGCTGGATGTCGAGCTGGTACAGGATAGACAAGAGTGGAGAAGGAGGATCCGCAGCAGCGATCCCGCGCAAGTGCGTGACTAATAATGCTGTAGAAGAAGAAGTACATTCTTGTAAAAATTCTTGTAATACTTGTTCTTCATCAAGGTGAATCGTATTGTGAAACAAAAACAGTAATATAGGTGTACATAATGATCGATGTTTTCTTGTTTCTTTTTTGATCTCCTGTTATATATATATGTCGCTTCGAAAGTGTCACAAATCGACTCGGCGTCATCGAAAACCCATAAAACGATCGTGAAAATCGGTTCATTACACTGGTCAACAAAGATTTTTCATCAGAGTAAAATTTGTGGTGGCTGGATAGCATTTTTCACGCTGATTCCAAAACTGCATTCAGAGTTTTTCTAGCACGTATAGTTTTCAAGATGAAGGCATATATATAACTACACAGATTTAACCATTTTAAATAGGCAAAATACTAATATTTCAACATTTGATTGTGTTTATTTTATTGTGTTTTTTTAGTTTATTCATCTTATTTATTTCAATTATCTTAATTATACATCTTATGTATTTCAGGTGTGAGCTTTTACGTCTAGCAGCATTTTTCACGCTGATTCCAAAACTGCATTCAGAGTTTTTCTAGCACGTATAGTTTTCAAGATGAAGGCATATATATAACTACACAGATTTAACCATTTTAAATAGGCAAAATACTAATATTTCAACATTTGATTGTGTTTATTTTATTGTGTTTTTTTAGTTTATTCATCTTATTTATTTCAATTATCTTAATTATACATCTTATGTATTTCAGGTGTGAGCTTTTACGTCTAGCAGCATTGTGATTCAGGCAACAACGCCGTGCTTTGTGTGTCAAAAGATCAGTCCAGTCCAAGAACTTGTTGTGTCAAGTTGGTGTACATTTTTTTTTGAATTTATAGTTTGCTCAGGTCAGTCAACATACCTCGACAATGTAAGAATGACCCCGACAAGTTCTGTTTCGTATGCGGCCAGTTGACAACTAAAACACAGCGACGAAGTATTACAACCGACATTAAGAAAATATACAAGCTATACTTTGGTTGCCATCTAGGTGACCAAGATAAACCATGGGCGCCACATCAAATCTGTTCTGGCTGTTCAAATGGATTACGTGATTGGCTTAACAAAAAGAAAGCTTCAATGCCATTTGCCATACCCATGATATGGAGGGAGCCGAGAGATCATCATGAAGACTGTTATTTTTGTAGTGTGAACTTAATGGGGTTTTCTGCCAAGAACAAACACCAGATTGTATATCCAAACTTGGATTCAGCACGTAGACCAGTAAAACATGATGAAACATTACCCATTCCAATTCCCCCAAGTGATAGGCTAGATTCTATCATAGATGACATGGAAAGTGATGAAGGTGCAACTGGCGTTTCCGGACCATCTACAGAACCAGAGTACACTTTTGAAGGTAGACATTTAGAGCCTAAAAAGTTAACCCAAGGACAGTTGAATGATCTGTTAGAGACTTATCGCTGTCTAAAGAGAAATCAGAGCTTTTCGCCTCAAGACTAAAGGAGAACAATTTACTTGAGAACAATGTTCGTATTAGTTACTACCGAAAGCGGAATTTTGAATTAACAGCATTCTTTTCAGTAGACGGTCCTCTCTGTTATTGCCATGACATCAATGGACTATTTACAGCCATATCTCAGACGTATGTGGCATCTGAGTGGCGCCTCTTTATTGATTCGTCGCAGAGAAGCCTGAAAGCAGTTCTTTTGCATAATGGTAATATAATGCCATCCATCCCCATTGCTCATTCCGTCCATCTAAAAGAGACATATGACAATATGGATATACTACTTAAGGCAATCAAATACGACAGTCATCAATGGAATGTTTGTGGAGATCTAAAAGTTATAGGAATGCTTATGGGTATGCAGTCAGGATTCACAAAATTTTGTTGTTTCCTTTGTCTGTGGGACAGTCGCGCCACTATAGAACATTACACCAAAAGTGACTGGCCACTTAGGTATACATATGTCCCAGGGATAAGCAATGTCCAGTCTGTCCCTTTAGTGGATCCCCAAAAGATCTATCTGCCACCTCTTCACATTAAACTTGGTTTAATGAAGAATTTTGTTAAAGCAATGGGTAAAGTCAATTCTGAAGGGTTCCAATACCTTTGAAGGAAATTTCCGAAGGTTACTGCAGCAAAATTGAAGGAAGGAATTTTTGTTGGGCCACAAATAAGGGAGGTTTTGAATGACAGACTGAATTTGAAAAAGTCCTAAGTCCGCTGGAATTGAAGGCTTGGCTGGCGTTCAAATGGATATGTGAAAACTTTCTTGGAAGCAACAAGTCACCTGCGTATAAGGATGGAGTCAAGAACCTCCTTGATGCCTTCAAAGAAATGGAGTGTCGAATGTCGTTAAAAATTCACTTCCTGCATTCCCACTTAGATTTCTTTCCTGAAAACCTTGGTGCATTGAGTGACGAGCAAGGAGAGCGCTTCCATCAAGATATTCAGATGATGGAGAAGCGCTACCAAGGATATTGGAATGAAAGCATGATGGCGGACCATTGTTGGATGCTGTATCGTGACAATCCAGGCCAAATTTACAAAAGGAAATCACACTCACAGCGCTTTTAATAAAATAATGTATATATTCTTTATTTATAAGTACATTGAATAAAGTAGGGGTGTCAGGAAATGATTGCCCCCACCCTGTAGAGCAGAAACTAGAAGAGATAGATAAAAACCGGCGAGACCACTTGAAAGAGCGTTAAAATCTGAATAAAAACCATTATATTCTATTCCTGTGATTTTAATTCTTACCATTTTTTTCCCCACAGAAACCATGGCATCATCTATTTTGAACGATTCAGAGAAAAAGCGAGTTCTTGACCGCATTCGAGCTGTCACATTTCGTGAAGCAAAGGAAGCTGGTGCAACTTTCATAACTCGACACTGGGTGGCTGAGAGATTAAAAAGATCAGAAGACTTTGTCAAAAGGAATTGGAATAAGAATCCTGAAGATTGTGAAACAGAATTTCGAGGAGGAAGACCGGAGAAATTATCTCAAGAATCGAAAGACATTGTGCTTGCTGCATCACGGCGCCGAAAGAAGAGCTGCTCTGAGGTAGCGAAAGATGATGTATTTCTTGTTTAGCATTCCTAAGTGTGATCTATACATCCATAAATTTTCTTATAGCAATATCAAAAAATTAAAAATATCAAAACCAGTGTATCTATATACCTACAGTATACGTGCTAGAAAAAACATAAAACCAGATTCGGAATCAGCGCGAAACATGCATTAAGAAAAGTGTGATCATGTTTGTGATGAGAAAAAAAACATTTTGTTGGCCAGTGTTATTAGCGGAGATAGGTGCGGGGTCAGTCCGAGGGGTCCCGGGACGGAAAGGGCCCCCCAGAGCGGGGTCGAGGGGTCAGAAAATTTGAACCCCATCATTTTCCGATAGTTTGACCCCAAATCAACCCGATAAAGCCAAAAAATCAATTTTAGCACGCAAATCCTACGGGATTACACTTCCTACCACTCTAACAGCGAGCGGATAGCAAAGTAGCCGGAAAACAATAGGCGTTGAACTTTTCACTAGTCTTGTGTACAGTGAATGTATAAGGATTTCAATGGTGCGTACAGACGGTACACACCGTACCGTACCGTACTCTACATTTTTGCCACCAATTTTGTAAGGTAGGTTTGTAATAGTTTTCTGAGTTTTGTCCTCTGAATTTTTTTCCAAAAAATTTTCCAAGGACGCCAGAATGCCCCTCCTTGCCCTCAGTTGCCACGCCACTGTGTACACTCCTTAGCAGTAAAATTCCATGTTTTGTTTTTCTAAGGTCATATTAAAGAGGGAACCTACACCTTTACTTGAGATCCGAACCCCGGGTCGTTACATAATCTGGACGCATAAAAAAAATTTCTAATTAGCAACATTCCTTTTTGTTTGTATATTTTATTAGTTTTGGTGACTAATAACTTTTTTTTAATTAATTATTTTTATGATTTTTTAGAAATTTTGTTTCCAAGTGAACTTTTTCAGACGCTGTACTTTTGAAGGATGAAAACTATAGATAACATCAATCCTTATTTCATCAACAATAAAATTTTAACCCAATCTATGTAACAAACTAATCTAACCTAACGTAATCTATATAACACTTGTCAATGAAATTAATTCATAACAAAATGTTACCCACACTATTTTTATTGTCATCTCTCTCTCTCTCTCTCTCTCTCTCTCTCTCTCTCTCTCTCTATATATATAATATATATATAGATATATATATATATATATATACTGTGTGTGTGTGTGTGTGTGTGTGTGTGTGTGTGTGTGTGTGTATATATATAAGTACTTGTACTTGAACAGAGAAAAAGCTTTTGATTCTATTCATAAAGTAAAATATTTTCTATTAATTATAAATAAGAGATTTTTGTCCACTAAAATTGAATTTGTATTCACTCATTCCCTCATCTAAATTAATACTGTAAATAAAACTTCTGAATTGAATACATGAATCGACGATGCAAATCCAGTTTGTATATATTCCTTTCATTAGATGGTTTTTAAATAAAGAAAAAGAAGTAAAGCTATTTTTTTAATAAATTGAAGGTTGCCAGAGTTATGGAATATGGGGTGCAGTTATTAGACAATATTTTGCTAAATTTTTTCCTTAAAATTTGGTTTTACTGGTTCACAAATTTGTTAAAAGACGTCTAACGCTGATCTTGTATGAATTTGTTTAGCGTTATATTACATTATTATCAACAGTTTATGTTAAAGTTAAGCCTGAAATTTTGATCTTTACTAAAAGATATAAACAACAGTTGTAAAATGTAGTGTATGACAGCACTGAGGTAAAAATACCAATACATTCATCCGCAACTCATTTCACCACCAGTGTTGGGGTAAATGTTCCTTTCCTCTCCTTTATGCAGGAAGGAGGGGCCAAAGGCAAACGCCCGTAAAAACGCCACCCCACAGAAAGAAAAGAAGAGAGCTGAAATCAACGATGCCTTTTATGTTTAATTTTGAAAAGATTGTGTAGTGTAGAAGATGCATATAAGATGCATAGAAGATGCACTAATCTAGATAAATATATTGATTTGCTGTACAAAATTAAGTAATTATCAGATAACCCCAAATATTCTCACTGTATAATAATGGAGGACTTAACGTGCATGTGAACTCGGAATTCTTTGTAGAATTGGGTAATATGTGCGAGTCGGCCAATTTAAGTATAAGTGATGTAGATGTATTAGCGGTAACCAGTGGTAATTTTACATACGTTAGTGATATGAGTGGTACCACCAGGTGGATTGATCATTGTCTCACTAGTAATAATTCACTAGGGAACAACATTTTTGTTTCTTGAAAACTATTTGGTGTTTCTTATAGAACGTTTGATGCTGATTCCAAATATGGTTTCAGAATGTTTCTATCACCCATAGTTTTCGAGAAAATAATATTTCCATTTACTCAGAGTTTTCCCAAAATATTAGTTAAAATTAAGTGTACTAATTTAATTTTACTTTCTTTTTTTTTCCAGGTTAACTATATTTAATAGTATTTTTTGCATTAAAAAAAATATAGCTATTTAAACAAACAGATTTTTAATAAATAGAAAGAAATTTTTTTCAAGTTTTGCTCAAATTTTAAAATTTTTCATAGTAGAAAAAATTGGTTTTTCATTCCAAAAAGGTTTCCGTGATTTCAATAATTTTCCGCCAGCATGAATCGAAACTATTAATCCCAGAGCTACATTTTGCTACGTATGTGGAGAACTGACCATAATGGCACAGAGGAAGACGATGACCCCACTCGTGAAGAAGGCTTACGAACTTTATTTTGGATGTAAGGTAGGCGACCAAGACAAATCCTGGGCACCTCATATCTCATGCATTTCCTGTGCCATCACTCTTAGGGGTTGGATTAAAGGTACCCGCAAATCTATGCCATTTGCCATACCAATGATTTGGATAGAGCCCAAGGATCACCTAACGGATTGCTATTTTTGTATGACTAACGTTTCAGCAGCCAAAAATAAACATAAAATTCAATACCCAAATCTTGCATCTGCCATGAGACCAGTACTACATGACGATGATAACCCAATTCCAACTCCCCCAAAGTCATGGACACTGGATGAAGAGTCTGAAGTTGAACCAATGGAAATTGATGACACTAAAGATACAGACTTTCAGCAACCTGAATCAAATAAACCACGTATGATAACGCAGGTTATGCTGAATGATCTCGTGAGAGATTTGGACCTTCCGAAAAAGAAAGCGGAATTATTGGGCTCCAGGTTACGTGAATGGAATTTGCTGGCAAAAGATACAAGCATATCGGCGTTCCGCACTCGCCAAAAAGATCTGATGCAGTATTTCTCCTCTTCAGGTGGTTTATGCTACTGTAATAATGTAAATGGACTGCTGTTAGCTCTCGGTCATGAGCACAAATCTGAAGATTGGCGTTTATTTATTGACTCTTCGAAGCTAAGCCTCAAGGTTGTACTACTTCACAATGGAAATAAATACCCTTCCATTCCTGTAGGGCACGCTGTCCACATGAAGGAATCTTACGAAAATATGAAACTCATCCTTCCGCAGATTAATTATGACCAGTTTCGTTGGTATATATGTGGGGATTTAAAAGTCGTCGCGCTTCTTCTGGGCATGCAGCTCGGTTATACGAAGTTCTGCTACTTCCTTTGTGAATGGGACAGCAGAGCCAGAGATTCGCATTATTTTGTAAAGGATTGGCCACTTCGTCAAAAATGTATCCCAGGACTGAAGAATGTGTCTCATGAACCCTTAGTTGACCCCAAGAAAATATACTTACCGCCACTTCACATCAAACTTGGCATCATGAAAAATTTTGTCAAAGCAATGAACAAGGAAGATGAGGCATTCAAATATTTGAAGAAAAAGTTTTCACGACTTAGCGATGCAAAGATAAAAGAAGGGATCTTTGTTGGTCCGCAAATCAGAGAGCTCATGAAAGATCAAACGTTTGATGATGCCTTGAGAGGAAAAGAAAAAGTGGCATGGGAGGCCATGAAGAATGTTGTCACAAATTTTCTAGGGAACATCAAAGCCTCTAACTATGAAAAATAGTGCAGGACATGATTGAAGCATATAGGTTATTGGGATGTAATATGTCACTAAAAATCCATTTCTTGCACTCCCATTTAGATTTCTTCCCTGAAAACCTCGGCGACGTAAGCGATGAGCATGGAGAAAGGTTCCACCAAGATATAGCTACTATGGAGAAACGCTAACAAGGGAGGTGGGATCCAGCAATGCTAGCTGATTACTGCTGGACATTGATGCGAGAAGCTCCTAATGAAAACTACAAGAGAAAATCAGTGACAAAGAAGTTTTAAGAAGAATATTTTAAATGCCAATCTGCCACTAATATAATTTTTATGGAGTATTTTTACTAACTTCTATACACTTTTTGAATAAATATTAAAATACAAATTTCTCAGTAACCTTGGGTGATAGAGAAATTCTACGGCTATATTCGGAATCAGCGGAAAACATCCTATAAGACCGACCTGTTCACGTTCAAGAAACCAAAAAAAAGTTAAAATTTGTTACCCAGTGTAACTTTAAAACTGTGGGTGGTAGAAAAAAACTGGTAGCATTTTTGAATTCAGCGCAGCGAACTGCTTCAGAATCATAACTCAAAATAAAGAAATCGATTTTCATGCAGACCGGTGTAATTTAGAAATTTTGCATCTTGTCTGTAATAATCCTTGCTCAAATGATTCTCACTGTAAACTCATAGATAGGTATTATAGGAAGATAATATCCCTGTTAAGAGAAGCAGGAAGCCCCCTGATTAAATCTTACAACTATCATACTAAGATTATTCCTGGATGGAATAATTTTATTGCCCCCCTGAAGAGGGCATCGAAGGACGCCTATGATTTGTGGTGCTTTCATGGTAGACCCAGATTAGGACCAGTATACATGAATATGTGTAGAAGTAGGGGTCAGTATAAGGCGGACATAAGGCGATGTAAACAGGAAGAAGAGTCTATTCGAGCATCAAAATCCTGTGAAGCTCGCATAAATAACGATAATAACAAATTTTTGAAATTTTTTAAGAATCAAACGGGTATCAAAAATGTCCTCCCTCCGACAATCGATGGGGTGTCGGGGGAGGATGAAATTGCAAAGCTGTGGAAAAACCACTACTCAAACATTCTTAACAGTGTGAGTAGGAATAATCTTAAGATAGATTGCAGCGAAACGATTGTGGGAGGGACAAGGGAAAATACTTTGATATCATTTTCTGAAGTAAAGAGGTTAATTAAAGAGTTAAAGACTGGTTCTGCGTCAGGGGTAGATGACTTATCGAATGAGCACTTAAAATATGCAAATGACGTAGTATGTCTGCATATATCATTGCTCCTATCAGCCATGCTTGCTCATAGCTATATCCCTGCAGAGTTCATGAAGGTATATATCTTGCCCATGATAAAAAATAGGTACGGAGACATTCTGTCCAGCAATAATTACAGGCCTATTGCTGTCGCTTCCTGCTTCTCGAAACTACTAGAAAAACTGTTGTTACTCCGATTAAATGATTTCTTATGTACATCTAATCAGTTTGGTTTCAAAAGGTCCCACTCAACTGACCTGTGTATCTATGTACTTAAAGAAACAATATCTAAATACATTGACAGTAGTAATTAATTATTTATAGCTGTTTCCTAGATATAAGTAAGGCATATGATAGGGTGAACCACAATATTTTATTTGCAAAACTAGAAGAGAGGAAGATTCCCATGTACATATTAAACGTATTGAAATTTTGGTATTCCCATCAATCTTTCACCGTTAGGTGGGGCAATGTACTATCCGAGTGTTTTGGCTCCTCTTGCGGGGTGAGACAAGGCTCCTTGCTCTCCCCTATGCTGTTTAATGTGTATATTGACGGATTAATTGCTTCACTTAATGAGGCAACAGTGGGATGTTGTATAGATAACAAGGATAAATAACTTAATTTATGCCAATGATATGGTGTTAATAAGTCTCTCTGTTAAAGGGCTGCATCGGCTACTAAAAGTCTGGGAAGTGTATTCGTAGAAACATGATATTCTTTTTAATGTTACAAAAACTAAAGTTATGCAATTTCATCCTAAAGGCTGTAATCAGCCAGCTGATATAAGGTTTAAAATGAATGGTGAAGTAATTGAAGAAGTACAAGAGTTAAAGTATTTGGGTGAAACTATTACCAGCTCCTTCAGTGATGACTCGGATATAAGAAAACAATCTCGAAGCCTGTGTGCTAAAGCGAATATGACCAAAAGGAACTTTCGATTCTGTACAAGTGAAGCTAGACACTCTCTTTCGTACTTTCTGCAGTAATATATACGGACAGCAACTCTGGGTGAATTATAAAAAAGGTTCTGGCAGTACCCTAAATTTACTGTACAACAGGTCTTTTAGACTCTTACATAAATTATCCCCGAGATGCTCAGCTTCGCAAATGTTTGCTACCCGCACAATGTCCCGAGCTTCCCGGAGGTAACAAGACGTGCTCAATACAGTCTAATGCAAAGCATTAAAAAATCAACCAACCCGATTATCCAAGTTGTCCATGAGTCCTGCCATTTATCCTAAGCTATGGACTTCTTGGTACGAAAACGTCTGTCTGTAGCTCCACTTAACTTCGACATTACAGTATTATTTCTAATCAATTGTATATATTTATATTCTTAGTATATGAACTGTCATTGTATTAATTATATTTGTCATATGGACTGTAGTCTGCCAATAAACCTTTTCATTTTCATTTTCATATATATATATATATATATATGTAATGAGGAGTAGAGGGAGAAGTGTGTGTTTGAGAGCATGCTGGACTACTCACAGGGTAGATGAGACACATAAAAAAATCAGCTAATGAGGACAGTAACAGGAGAAACGGGAGTTCCAGCACTCCCTATCTTCTGTCTAACGTCGGCCCCCCTGGAGTACTTCCCTGGTCGATTGGTATTTACAATCTCTCCTACTGGGAAAGAGTACGTAAACTAAATCTGTACTCCCAGGAAAGAAGAAGAGAGCGGTACACCATAATCAACATATGGAAAATGATAACGCCTAACATCCTCCCCCGAGTGCTTCAAAAGTGCTTCAAAAGTCAACTGAGCCAGAGGATTAACAGTATGAGTGGCTAGCCCTGCCCTACCCTACCCAGGCGCAAAACTGGCTGGGGACTTTACTTGGTTGTGTTTTCTTTACGTAAACTAGTCGCTGTTTATAATTCCTTAAGTACTGTACAACTGAATCTTGTCTGTTAGACATTTACATAAAACCTTTAATAGCGACGTCGTGACCTGTGTCGTAACACCGCTTCCCGTCGATCAGTGAAGTTAAGGGACACTGGGTCTGAAGAGTAGTTGGATGGGAGACCAGATGATGTAGCGACCCGTGGTTCGGATCCCACGTAAAAGTGTAGGTTCCCTCCATTACATGACCTTACGTTTTGCAAAAGAGGTTAACCCTTAAACCCTACCTGGAGTACTAGTGTACCCCAGTACCCCGGGTATTGCTAGCGTAACTTTTATAATGTGTAGGGATTAAGGGTTAAACAATCCCATCATTACATTTTGCCAACAACCTTGGCAAATTCAATATAATGGTGTATTTTACAATATTAAAATAAAAAGTTTGCATCATCTATAAATATAATAAACTTCAATACAGTTGTGAACCATAAGAAATCAGTGATGTACATTGTACAGTATAAATTACATTCTTGTTTCCACATTTTTTAATGCTCATGGCGGAGCCGAAGGGAGTATACTTTTGAAAAACTAACCGTGATTGGCTGGTATCAATCAATGACGATCTTCTCATTCCTCCTAATTTGGTATTTCTGCAGATACTGTAAAATTTGTGGGTTATATGAAAGTCTACATATTAATTCAGTCCTTCCACGCTTTTAAAAAATTTCATACACTTTTGCCAAACTTAAAAGTAGCCTTTCAGTCAATAATTTTTATATCTTAGTTGCGGTTGATCAGAAATCAGTGAAGGAAGTGAAGTGCATGAATTGCATATTAGCTCTCTGATTTATGCTTCATTAGAAGTTTATTTTATTCATTATTGAAATTAGTAATAACTGGTTATTATTAAACTTTTTACATTCATATTTGTTTGAATTTATGGCAAACAAAACAAACAGGATTCAGCTAAACAGTGAGAGGGCAAGTACCAGTGATGTAAGTGCAAGAAAGGAGACAGAGGACAGAGGTTGCTAGGAGAGCAGAGATCGTCAGAGGAAGAAAACTGCCATCCCATCAGTAAGTCCTACCTTTGTTTTTCTGCCACCATTAGAACCTCAAGAAAACCATCAGGGAAAGTGCAGTTTTAGCGACCAGGGAGACTATAACCTTTTGGGCTAAGACTTATATTCCCTATAAGCAAATTTGGTAAATCTCTTCAAATCATGGCAACTGCTCAAGAAGAGCAGAACGAGACGATCAACGTCTCAAGTTCAAAAGGAACAAGAATTCATGGAATCACTTGATGACCTGTTTGACATTGTTCACGCAGATGCGATGTCAATGATTAAAATCGCTGAGGACAGGGAGTTTTTGTTGGGTCAGAGGGAGAAAGGACTTTGTGGCTATATGTGACCCGAGAACAAAAATCAGACCGCCAAAGAATTCCGGGCCACAAAGCGTTGCGAAAGAAACCTAAAAACAAAGAAAAGAGCGGAGGTCAAGGAAAGGGAGGAATTTGAAAAGGTGGCGCTCACCTCCACCTACAGCAGCAATACTGAAGAGGTAAACTGTTGAAAGATCATTACCTCGAAAAGGAACAAAAACACATAAATCTACTCAGATCGTCACGACAAAACTAATGGCATCTCCAGGCCGTACGAAGATCAGAAAAAGAAATGCTGCATATGTGCTCGCTGCCACGAAGAGCTGTTTGGGCTACAAAGCTGACGAACTCGCTATTAGCCGAGGATCGATCTGGTCTGTCAGTATGCATCACCGCAGAACTATAGCTGAGAAAGCAAAGACCAGCTTTGTTCTAGAATCTAGATGTTCCCAAGGGATTAGTGGTACATTTGGATGGCAGAATAATACAAAACCTTACTGGTAAGGATATGGTGGATTAATTCTCCATCATTGTTACTGCTCGTTCAATCTCAAAACTGGCCGGAGTGCCCGAACTCTCTTTTGGGACTGGAGAGGCAGTGATATCAGCTGTAACCGCTTCAGCAAACGAGTGGAAAATCAAAGACAAAACTGTAGTCATGAGTTTTGACACAACTTTCAGCAACACCTGTCATCATATTCGTGCCTGCATTTTTCTCGAGCAAAAGCTTTTTATTTATGTAGGAAGGAGGGGCCAAGGTCGAGCGCCCGAAAAAATGCCCCCACCCCTATGTAAGAAAGAGACAGCCGAAATCAAGGTCTCCGAGGCTCATGATGCCATTACTGCTCTACCTTGCGCGTCGGCATCGTGTGTTTGAGACACACCAGAGAAGGTGTTTCGATATTGCTTTGGACCTTTGAGTGGTCCTGATATTCAGCTCTTCAAGAGGTTCCAACAGCAATGGAACTGTATTGACAAGTCACAGTGTGAAACATTTGCTGACGACCAGGAAGCTTCGAACATGTTCCATGACTCAAACGATGGTATCCTGAGGTTTTCTTTGGAGTGTTTAACTGAATCTCAGCCAAGGGATAACTACAAAGAGCTTCTTAAGCGCACGATCATTATCCTTAGACACATTACCCAGAGAGGTGTGCGCATTTTGGCAACTGGTGCTTTTCATCGAGCCATATGGATGGTCAAAATAATTTATACAATGAAAATCTGGATGTTTCGTTCCCAGTTCTAGCTGACTAAACAAGAAGTCACAACGTTGAGAGGTTTAAACATAGTTACTGTTCGCTTTTACGTGAGAACATGGTTCACTGTTCCTCTGCCTGTCTTCTCTCCTTTTCATGATCTGATATTTCTTAAGGATCTGAATAGATACTAGATTATCACCCTTCCATTGGTGAAATGAAACGCTCTCCTTTTCTTAGGCTTTAATCAACTTAAATGAACAACATTCCTGTTAATATAAATAACAGTAATACAGTTATGGTACAAAAAATACAGTATATATATACTCAATGACGCAAGTTATAATAATAATATAGATATAGTAAACATAGGGCATTTATATGAATTGTTTATACTACAGATTAGGATTAATTACATCAAAGAAAATATCATTACCTTCATATAATAAAGTATCTTACATCTCATCAGTTTAATTCAGACATCATCAGATTCATCAGTTTAATCGAATTGAATATAAACATAAATGATTTTACTTAGGTATAACATTCTAATAAAGTCATCATAAACCTGCAAAATAATATTACATTTTTCTTCCTACTTAGATTGAACAATATAGTCCTCAAAATAACTAGGCGGACACCGAGTGCGCCCTGATCGCCGTACCTCAGTCATAGGGGACTGTGTATTTTGATTATCATCATCTACTGAAGTCTGAGGAGCGTTGACCGGTGAGGGATTGGAGGGAGCAATGGTGGGTGACGGATTTGAGGGCAGGATGGTAGGTGACGGGGATGGTTGTTTAACACACCATCACCTTCGTTAGTATTTTCGTATTCTCCAGTTTCAGATTCCCCAGCAGGGGCGAGGTGCTTAAGCGAGACAGTAGTCTCTCGGCCTCCCGGGAGACGAACATGAGCATATTCGGAATTAGCCTCAATGAGTTCTACTTCTTCAACTGGAGGCTCATATTTAGAGTGACGTGTATAATTTTTCAATAATACTTTACCCGGGGCGGTAAGCCACGTAGGTATGGAATGGCCATTTGTAGATCGACGCTGATAATTAAATAATCTCTCATGAGGGGTGCAGTTTGTAGAAGTACATAAAAGGGATCGTATGCTATGTAATACATTGGGCAAAACCGTTTCCCAACAGCCAACAGGGAGTTTTCTTGAAGCCAAAGCTAAATTTACTCCTTTCCATATAATTCCATTATATCTCTCAACTAAACCATTTCCCTGGGGATTATATGGGGTCGTTCTACTAGTGGCCACTCCGCGTGAGTTCAAAAACTGTTTAAGTGTATACAACATAAGGGGAGGAACCTCTATCGAAGTGCACATACGCGTGTGCACCAAAGATAGCCAAAAGTTGACTAAGACAATCAATTACAGTTTCAGCAGAAGTGTCCGCACATGAAAACGCGAAAGGAAACCTCGAAAATTCGTCTACTATCGTTAGCAGATAACAATTACGGGAATTGGAAGGCAAAGGACCTTTATAGTCAATATTTAATCTTTCGAAAGGTTGTGTAGCTTTTATTAACTGACCTTGATTACTATTTAAATACATCTTCAATTGAATATGGGAGGTTTCGGCTTCTAACAAAGTGCCACATTCTAGTTACTCCGGGATGGCACAAGGCAATGTGTAACTTTTCTAAATGAAGTTTATTAATAGATGCTATAAATGCGCGAGAAAGCGTATCTGGAGCTATATTTTCTCTTCCGGGTCAATATACAGTGTTATAACTGAAACTTGATAATTCAAGTCTCCATCTCATGATTTTCTCGTTCTTAACTTTTCCTTTATGTTTAGCGTCAAACATAAACGCTACTGACCTTTGAACCGTTACTAGTTTAAAGTGTTTACCAAGCAGATAATGCCGCCATTTTCGGATAGACTCAACAATGGCGTATGCTTCTTTTTCTATAGAGGAATGATTCCTTTCAGAGGGCGACAGAGTACGGGCAAAAAAGGCGACTGGACGTCCAGCTTGACAAAGTTGAGCAGCTATTGCGTAATCAGACGCATCAGTCTCTACTACAAAAGGAATATTATCATCAATGGCAACAACAGCAGAATTAGCAATATCACTTTTAAGATTTTCGAAAGCATTAATTACCTTAAGAGGGAGAGGGTACGTTTTATTTTCAACCAAAGGTCGTACTTTCTCGGAAAATTTTCCGATCCATTTAGAACAGTGGGCAAACAGATCCATTACTCGGCGCATGTCTTTAACATTATTAGGAGGAGGCATTTCGAGCAGTAGTTTTAACCTCTCAGGATCAGGCTTTAAAGAACCATTCCTTATTTTATAACCTAGTAAATCTATAGATGACTTAGATGTAGAACTCTTATTTTCGTTAATAAAAGATTATACTTTTTTACAACATTTAAAAATTTTGTCACATTATCATCATGCTCCTTCTGATCGTGTCCACATATAGTGATATCGTCCACATAAATGAAAGTATCCTTTAAACTCTCTCTACGAATTATGTCATCGATTACTCTGAAAACAGGCTACGCCGTTTGTTACACAAAACGGGATTCTATTGAAATGAAACAGCTGGCCACAGGCTTCGAAAGCAGTGTATGGCTTATCCTCCTCCTTGATAGGGATCAAATGATAGGCGCTCTTAAGATCTATTATACTAAAGATACTATGCTGTGCAATTTCACCCACCATTTCATTTATATTAGGCAGAGGATAAGCGTCCAAGTGCGTGTATCTATTTACTGTTTGAGAATAATCGATAACTAGGCATTTTTTATGAGATTCATTGGCTACCACTAAAACTTGTGCCCGCCAAGGACTTCGACTGGGTTCGATAATGCCTTCCTTAAGAAGGCGATTTACTTCGGACGAAATAAAACTCATATCTGCCTGACAATATCGGCGTGACTTAATAGCAATGGGTTTGCATTCAGGACTTAAATTATTAAATAAAGTCGGAGGCTTCACCTCGGCTGCTGCAAGGTTACACACAGTTAAGGAAGGTTCTCTTCCCCCAAAAGGTATCTCAACTGATTCATGTCTAGACAAAAAATCATGGCCAAGAATAACATTAGTACATAGATTAGGCAGAAGTGATAACTTAACATTTTTATAGGTACGATCCTTGAATGTCTAATCTACACGACAAAACCCATCAACTTTAGTTACATGAGAAGCATTAGCCATTGACACTTGACTTTTACAAGGATATACCTCCATTTGTTTTCTTTTACAATATTTATATCAATAAAATTTTCGGTACTACCTGTATCCACTAGCGCCTTCAAAGACAAATCATTAGCTAAAATTGTAAGAATTGCCTCTTTCAAAGAATGAGAAATAGAGCCTGATAAAGAAGCTAAAGTATTAACAGAAGCAGAAGCTTTTGAATTAGAGCGACAAACTCTGGCAAAATGGCCTTTAATACCACATTTATGACATAAACTATCTCTTGCAGAACATTTAGCTCGCGGATGCACATTACTCCACAAAAGGAACATCTACGAGACCTTGCTGCAGCTGTAGAAGACTCCTCGCAAAGAGTTTCATTAGCACCTTGTTTAGCCTCATGTTTTTCTATTGTAATTGTTTCAGTTTCACAACTAACTGAATTTAGAGGAGCATTAGAACGTATATAAGTATCAGACTGAATCTGAGCCAACTCAAGGCTGCGAGCTTGATCAAAAGCGATCTGTAAACTGAGAGATTTGTTTTCAAGCAATCGTTGCCTAATGAAAGGAGTATTCAAACCGTTTATAAAAGCATCTCTTATATATTCATCTCTGTATTGATTTGCAGAGACAGATTGAAAGTTACAGTCTTTACTCAGATGCTTTAATGCATTCATGTAATGGTCCAAACTCTCTCCCATCTCCTGACGACGGGTGGCTAATAGGTGACGAGCAAACGTTTCACTTTTCGGTTTTATATAAAGTTCATTGAGCAACTTTATAGCATCTTCATAGGTAGTACAATCAACTATGTACTCATAGACTAAAGGAGATACATGGTTTACAAGCAAACTTAGCTTTTGAGTCAGAAGATCAGAAGGTAACGCGGCCAGAAAGTTCTGAAATGTCTTGAACCAGTGACTCCAGAGACGAGACGATCTTGAGGATGAGGGCTCGGCATCAAATCTTTCCAGCTTGAGAAACTTGTCCATATCCTCTGATCTTGAAATTAAGTTGATTAAATTGAAATGAAACGCTCTCCTTTTCTTAGCCTTTAATCAACTTAATTGAACAACATTCCTGTTAATATACTGTAAATAACAATAATATAGTTATGGTACACAAAATATATATATACTCAATGACGCAAGTGTATAATAATAATATAGATACAGTAAACATAGGGCATTTATATGAATTGTTTATACTACAGATTAGGATTAATTACATCAAAGAAAATATCATTACCTTGGACTTGGATCCAGAACCATGGGAATCTTCCCCGGAGTTCACCCGAAATCGGGATCACGTTCGGGGAATTTCTGTCATTAACGATTTCGCTGAGAAGTAGCTCTCATGCAAGATTGCAGCAGCATCCTGTCTAATTGAAATACAAGAAGCAGTTCTTGCTTCAAGTAATTGCATAGTATCAACACCATTTCCCCGATTCGAAAAAAACAACTTTGATCTCAGTCCTTCAAACCAGGCACGCATGATTAGCTCCAAATTTAGGGAATAATACTCATTACAAAGTGCGGGTGATTTACAATACCATGATGCATCATAAAGTCAATCTGAAAGGACGTGTGCACTGTGCAGCCCCTCAATTTTATCTGATCGAGCTGAAATTTAATACAGAGTTGTTTGTAATAATGTGTCATCAGACGACAATGCGAGATCCTGAATTTTCTAAACTTATATATATATATATATATATATATAGAGTAAATCCTCGTCCAACGCGGGGGTTAGGTTCCTCGAGAACGACGCGTTAGGCAAATCGGCGTTGGACAAACTTAATACCTTATGGGATAAATGAGGATATGTGAACGCGGCCGCGTAAAGTCTCCCACTAATACTTAGATATGTAGATTTTTTATTCACACAAAAATGAATTTCCTTACCTATATTGTATATGAAATAAGAACATAATAAAATCATAAATATAATGATATTTACATATGATAATTATAAATAACACGCATCTTTTCTTCACGCTTTCGGATGGTGCGTATGGTAGACTCATTCACGTGACACTAGCGGCCAAGTGATGTTATGCTCATATCACCATACAACTTACCTAGAATCTTTATTTTTTCGACTAATGTCATACTCTTACGACTTTTCTTCTCTTCATTATCACTTGCAGATGCCTTTCGTGTTGGTGCCATACTGCTGTCTAAAGGTAATAGCAAAACAACGGCAAAATACGACAAAACCAATCCAAGACACCTTCACTGAACTTAACGCGGTAACGGGGCTGAGACAAAGGGTGATGCGAGGGGTGACGCGAGAGGGAGGGAGATGCGGGAGTGTTGGAGAGTATAGGAGAAAACACTAGAGCGCGCATTGGCACGCGTACAGTCTTACTGTATTAGAGCGTGTTTGGCGGACCGTCTATAATCAAATTTTCCACTTTCGGCAAATAATTGTTCGCATTTATTTTACCGTGTGTAAGCAAATTCGCGCTGGACAAACACACGTTGGACGAGCGTTTATTGTATATATATATATATAATATATATATTATCCACTACACCATGGACCTCGATCAATCAGAAGTCGTAATTCTCCTACATACGAGCAGAAACCAATGCCCTGAGGGGGCACCTTCGCATGCCGTACACACACATATATATATATATATATATATATATATATATATATATATATATGCTATCCATATAGACAAATGAGCGGTTTGAGGGTGGTAGAAAAAGAGACTGATAAATAATAGATGGAGTTATATTCCGTTACGTTTTGGCACAAAGCCTTACTCACACAGAATGACAACATGAGTTAAACACCCAATATTTAAATGCAGACAATCTTTTCCAATCTTACTGGACGAACATTCGTGGCTTCACCTGATTGACTGGTTACTGTTGATGCTCCTTGGCCCCTCCCCTTTCTGCAAACTTCACCATAATTTTTCCCGTTAATTTGGCTAAACACATAAATCCCTCTCTATGATTTACCACGTTTCCTGACGTTATATAATTGTTTTCCTCATCCCCTTAGCTACAGTAGTTCGTTATGAATGATCTTAGCTTCTTGCCGGTTTGGCAGGTGTCCGTACCTACCTGCGTGCAAGACGAGTGAATGTTCGCTGTAGACGCATGTCTGCTCTATGTTCACATAGTCTTTTTGGTAAGCCGCCCCCTGACTCGCCATAATAAACGGCAGAGCAGCCATTACATGGAATCTCGTAAACTACACTACGTTCATTAATACACTCATTTTGTTTCGTCCTCACCATATCGCCTATCTTTATCCACGAAGAATTGGCTAAATAAACTCCGCTCCTCTTAGAAATTTATCGATAATTTGGGCTCCCCTTGAATGTGGAACCGTTATATACTCTTTATCTCCATTATTTTCTGTCTCACCTCCACGCCGTTCTGATATTTTAATTGTTTATTCTTTCCAAACGCTTCCCTGATGTATTCAAATTCATTCACCAGATACTCCTCCCTACATATTCTAATAGCTCTCAGGTAGAATCCAATCCAATCAACACACTTGTCTTAGTCCTTTCATTATGAGCAGACAAATAATGAACAAAGTCATCTTTGTTTGTAGGCTTTCTATAGACTGAAAATTTTGCCCTCTCACCCGATCTCCAAATCATTGCGTCTAAGAAAGTCATTTTTCCATTCATTTTCTTCTTCTTCCACCGTAAACTGTATATGATCATCTACATCATTCAACATTATTAACTTTTTGTTTATATCTATGTTCTCTGGAACCATTACTAACACATCGTCAACGTATCTAAACGAAGCTGCACCTCTTCCCATTATCCTAATAAATCTGTCCGTCTCCAAGGTTTCCATATGGAGACTAGCCATGACAGCGCTGAGTGGTGAATCCATGGCCAGGCCTCTGTGTTGCCTATACTCTTCACCTTGAAATGTAAATGCATCAAACTTCACACACAAAGAAGCCAGTTCCATGTAATCCTTCCTTGTTACCGCAAGAACGCTGTCTTCGATGTTTTTTATCGCTCTCCTGACCGCTGTAATGATCCATTCACCGGAACATTTGTGAATAATACTTTAAAATCAAAGCTCGCTAGTTTCTTTCCGTCAAAATTAATGTGCTTTAGCCTCTGTAATAAGTTAGAAGAGTTTCTTAAAGGAGCCTTACTAGCTGACCCAAGCGCGGCTAAAACCGGCTTAGCTAGTTTCTTGGCCAGCCTATGAGACGCGCTACCGACACCAAATGTTATTGGTCTCATAGGTATGCCAGGCTTATGCACTTTTGGCAGGCCTCTCATTCTCGGCGGGCAGGGGGCTTCCTCCAGTAAACCTATTAGCTTTCTTCCTCTCTCAGACCTGTTCAACACTCTCCTCACCTCCCGTTTGAGCATATAACGGTTCCGCATTAGTAGTATGGGCGAAAAAGGAGAGAGTGCAATGCAATTGAAAATGTTGATCAATGTTGCATAATGTATGCAACAAAGGGGAGGGGAATGTTGCAAGATGTTATGCAACAAAGGGGGAGGAGGTGGAATGTTGCAAGAGCACCAAGGGTTGTGCAATTTGGAGGAGGAGTTATCCCCCAAGAGAAAGAGGGAGGAGAAGGAGAGAGAGGAAGAGAGGTGTTCGCTTGACAGGAGCCAAGCGTATATTAAGACTTCAGCCGAGCGGCCGTTGTCTTAATATGTTCCTAATCAGCCAGCCGGCTTAATCAGCCAGTTGGCTTATCTGGCTGAGCTAACAGATTGCGCTATTTATTTAATTAAAGCATATATTCTGGCTTAACCAGCCAGTTGACTTAGAAGGCGTAAATGGCTTGTTCTGATGTACATTATTGAGTTGCCAGATTGCGTTTATTTATTTAATTAAAGCACATATTCTGACTTAACTAGCCAGTTGACTTAGAAGGCGTAATTGGCTTGTTCAGGTATACATTATTAGGGTTGCCAGATTGTGATATCCAGATATATTTGGCAGTTGGTTTAGAAATCCGTTTTAGAAGGCAGCCATTTGCTGTAATTAAATGTCGTGTACAACCAAAAGAATTAAATAAAACACCATTACATCATTCTGTTTATTTAGACGAAATCAGGGGTTCAATTTCACTAAATATATAGAAAATGAATATACACAATGGAATATACTGTATATGATCAAAAATAATAATAGCATAAAAAATACGAACGATGAATATATAATCAAAAAAATATACAATGGAATATATATGTTCAAAAGTAATAATAGCATAAGAAATACAAACGATGAATATATAATCAAAACAAATATACAATGGAATATATATGATCAAAAAATAATAATAGCATAAGAAATACGAGCGAGAAATATAAAATCAAAAATATACAAAACGTTGTAATATAACCATCAATATATTAGTATAGGAAAAATAATATATATATATACACAGTTATATTAAATAATTAAATATATTGAAAATAATAATATACAAAACGTATAATCAATTGCATATTAGTACAGGAAATATATATATATATATATACACACACAATTAAATAATTAAATAAATAAATATACATCAAAATACGTTATGTTCTACGGCGCAAAACGCTAAACTCACACTTAATCGAGTCTACATTCACATTGTTATTACTTTGCACGTTGTAGTATAACCATCAATATATTAGTATAGGAAGAATATATATATACAGACAGTTATATTAAATAATTAAATATATTGAAAATAATAATATACAAAACGTATAATCAATTGCATATTAGTACAGGAAATATATATATATATATATATATATATACATATACACACACAATTAAATAATTAAATAAATAAATATACATCAAAATACGTTATGTCCTACGGCGCAAAACGCTAAACTCACACGTAATCGAGTCTACATTCACATTGTTATTACTTTGCACTAAACGGTAAAACCGTTCAAGCAATACTTCACCGTGCAAGTTATACGGATGCCCATACTCGACATAAATAGCTTTCATACTGCTGAATACTATTTTTGTGCCCACTTTACATTCGGTTGGCAAGTTATGTTTAAAAACACTAGAATACAATCAAAAGCACGCAAAAAGAGGTAATCGTTAACCACAACATCATTATTAAGTACAAGTTTATAAACACTCCTTTCCAATCGAGGGTTTTTTCTTACCGTCCCGAGCTTTTCAATCGTGAACTCTTCTTCACTCTGCATAGCGGCAATCGAAATAATCTTCGAAGTCGTAACGGCAGCTATTCATTACATAGAGGTACAGCTCTTCAGGGTGAACAGTGTAGGCAAGCTCTGCCCTGTACCGCTCAAGTGCTTTGTACCAAAGTTCAGGATATTTCGAAGAGTCTAAACCTTTTGAATATGCATCCAGCTCTAGACCATTCTCGCCATGTTCATTCCCACATTCGATAAATCCGTCGAGCAGAGCGGTGTATGCGTATTCAAGAACCGTATCAAAATAAATCATATCCGTAACACGAGCGTCTAATTTAGGCTTCAGCTTGCAGAACTCGACGATTTCAAACATTCTGTCGAGGATGAAACGGTTTCGTGTAGGGACAAGAACATTATTATCAGATTCATTCTTCCACATCAGTCGTATATCAATGCATGGCTGATCGTTATTTATACAGAAAGTGCAAACAACGGCATATGAAGGGGCGTCACTAATCTGCTCTCTTCCTGTACCTACACCTGCAGGTATTTTATAACGGTCCTCTCCCCACTTCTCAACTATCACGAAGACTCTATTCATCTCCTCAACACTTAAATAAATAACATTACGTTTACCAGAGTTTGCTTGCCTGCAAATCGTTTCAAGTACATAGTTAATGGTGCCGGTTTCACGCCTGAACACGCGCAATGACTTCGTCACGGAGACAACGTACGAGGCGTTGAGAATACTTCTCAAAGGAAGTTCCATCGTATTCGCTCGTCTCCTCGGTTCAAGCTCTGAGATGGCTATGAGCCACAGGTAGACGGATCGGCTCGACGGGCGGAATGAGTCACGCTGATGAAACGTGTACTGGTTTGTTCGAACTCGTGTGTTTCGGAGGGGTGAGGTACACGGGTGGGCGGCTTGCTAGGGGTGGCGAGTCACACCATAAACTGCTGAAGTGTGTACAGGTTTGTTCGAACACTTTTGCCCCGGGATAAACAGAATTTTCCGCTACATGAAGCAATACCGGCTTTAATGTTTTATCACTCAACAGACTTTCATTTCCCCAATCTAAACATCTTCACAATCCGGTGCACTATTTTAGAGAAACATATACCCATATTTATCCTTTTTGTTTAACAATCGATACTCTCTCTAAAGTCTGTTAAAAATTCATACAGCCCATTAGCCACAACTTCACTACAAACCTCGTCATGATATATATTAATATAGTGGTAAAAATACTTAAGATTCTCCATGATGACAAGATTTACATTCTCAACCGTAGGGTAGTCGGTATGATGTAACATGACATAATATCGCTTGTCACACCACTCATCAACTATCCATAACCATTGTTTATCTTCTGAACGTGTTGCTTCTTCTACTTCGCGGTATATGTGAGCTTTTATAAAGGTTAGGTCTACGAGATACTTCAATACATTGTTTGTACTACGAAATCCTACAATGACCTCGCCAGAATAGCCGTAGAGTATTTGAACATCTTGGTCCTTCGCACAGCTCAATGTAGCCTTAAAAGTATTAGAGGGTGGAATAGGGAGTTTTTCAGTATCCACCACATATTATCACTTTGCCGAATACCACTTCATAAATGTTGAACACGCAATATTAAAGGTAGCCATTACTATTTTTCGTCTACGCCGGAGAATACACGTCTGAGCTCGAGGGTATGCAGAGGTCAACTGAGCACGCAGAGATAGAGATTTGCTCAGGTAGTGGCAGTCACGTGACCGATCTTACAGTGGGAGGAGCCTAGCTTTTTACTGTACACACACATACGCACGCACGCAAAGGAGAAAATGAAACCTAAATTGAAGCAAATATACGTGATAAATAAATATATCGTTAACAATACACATATATATATATATATATAATACAATCAAGGATTAAGGTAACCAAAGGGTACGGTATCATAGGTACCAGGCACCTGGTAACGCTTCCTATAGGTGTTACGGCATACCTTCGTGCCCCTAAGTTCCTTCACACACCACAGTTTCTGCACCCGAAAATTGTGCGTCCCCACAGTCAGTTGGGGTGGCTGGTCTCCCTCAGCTACCAAGCACACTAGAACCTTCAACGAGTCAACGTTAACGACTCGACGGTTTGCATGGTTAAGTGTGATACCCTTAGCCTTCACGATATACTTCATATCATTCCCTACCCTCACGCGTAACCCATAGGTTTTTGGCCATGTTGATACAAACGAGTCTGCGTATGCACCGTCACCATTCTCGTCCTTGATCTCATTAGTTAGCTCTCCGAGGAATTCCCCAATAGCAGGCATGTACTCACCCTCCCTCGCTGTGAATATCACGCTATCTGTGTCAGCGTACAACACCCTCCGTCCAAGAGAGTGCAGTAGACCCCAAAGTTTGATGCGGGCGTAGGCCGTTGTGAAGCTGGTTACAGGTATGTTTGTAACCCGTGCGGTATCTGTGGCCAGTTCGGTGATGTTGTACTTTATTATGTATTACCTATATTCACGATCTCCATAACATCTTTATGGGGAGCGTTGGCATAATCCCAGATGCTTCCCAGATGCTTCTACTTTATCCTTCAAAAAGGCGTTTATATATGGTGTGAAAAGGTTGGGTAGCTTTTGAAACCTCCACATCTCATGTATCTTCAATATTCTATACCTATGGCGAACGGCTAGGGCCAGCTCAGGGCTTGTATATACACCTCTGATCTTATCCTGGTGGGTTGTATGGGTACACTCACCGTTGTTCTCCTCTGCACACTTCAAGCACAGGGGAAACATGAGCTTGTGACCAATAACGACGGGTAAGATCGGTATCCATAAATCGCGAGGGGGGAGCACGCCTACGAAAGAGAGTCCAAAGTAGCGCTCATTCAAGTTAGCTGAAAACTCCTTGATGGTTGGTATGGTGGGCCCCACCATTTTTTCAGGCGCACCTACGGGGTACGGATTGTTCTTCATCACGTTGGGGTATAAAGAGCAGAAGTTGCAGTAGTGGAGTTTCACGCCTTCCGTAGGCGGAAAGTATAGCTTGAATGGGTTAGTGCGCCCTCCAAACAAGCAAGCTGTCACCGCATTTGAGGGGTTCCAATACCATTGAACGTTTGATGGCCCTTATTTCTTCACGGTACTGGTCATCTGTTTCCATCCGTGCATCATACTCATGCTCCCACACGATTTTGTGCGTGAACTGGGAGCCTATAAGTTGATCACGGTTAAAGGAATACACAGTCTTCTCACCAGTGGCTGGATCCTCACTTAGCCCGTCAACCCAAAAAACACGACCATTGACCTTAACGGGTACTTCACCCGTGTTGCGGCCATGTTTTATGTATACCCAGGTCTGTTGCTGTAGGTGTATGAGCCAGTAAATAGCCTTGTGCCCATAACTGCGGGGGTTGTTTCTGTGAATGATTGCAAAGGTGTCTTTAGGCATGAAGTTATTCTTGAACACTGTAAAACATAATGAGGCGATGGTGGTCGCGACTTGCAGCGGATCGTATTTGAAACGGGTTATGTACATCCTTCTAAAGGCTTGAAAGCATACTATAAGTACACGTACGTCATTCACGCAATAACGTTCACATTCATCGGTTATATTGTATGGATTATCTTCATTAAAACTGTTGTAGTAGCAGTCAAAACCTTCACGCTCACTATCACTCATGTTGGTGTAGTTAAAGTAATGTTTGGGTGGAGGTAGTCCTACGAAATTCAAAGTTTCGTTAGTGAGGAATGTGTAAGTGAAATACCCTTTTGAAACTTCAGCTGCTACGTCCATGACCTTGGGCAGCTTTGCTAATTTGCAAGTGTGAACAGCAGGGTGTCTTTAAACTGTACATTACCTCTTATCTGCATCTGTATTAGTTTGTTGCCTCTTTTCAAGGGATCACCTGTAAATATCGCAGACGACTCGTGTTGAAGCAGC
This sequence comes from Bathynomus jamesi, assembly GCA_023014485.1. Taxonomy (NCBI): domain Eukaryota; kingdom Metazoa; phylum Arthropoda; class Malacostraca; order Isopoda; family Cirolanidae; genus Bathynomus; species Bathynomus jamesi. Next base: position 363,772 of record JAJOZX010003437.1, read on the forward strand.
TCCTTATAAAGGAACTGTGTATGTCAAATTTGGTTCCGTTATGAGCAAGAATATACACAGTCATTTTTTTTAACTTGTTCGTTAATTTGACAGTATAGGATACAAAAAGTTTCACAGGGCTGCCGTGTGCATTCGTTTTAAAAACGTTTGTCCGTTTTCGACATTTGTGGCACTCATCACGCTCGATCTCCATGCACTCATCACAGATAGTCTGACTTAAGAGTAAATGTGGAATGACCTCTTTCGTTTCAGCGTTCTTGTAAGTTTCTATATCGTAGTACACGGTTATACAAGGGCTATTTTTAGCCCTAGCATCTTTCATATAACATACATGCTTCACTCCATCCGGCCTATATTTTTCATGACATGTAGAACAATGAATTTCATCGCATTTATGTTTGAAATTCCCCTAATTATCCATCATGTTAAACATACCGCACTTACAAATCCTCATTTTCCTGCAAGTGCCATTTGATTTATGGAGTTCAAAACAATTATTATTGAAAAATGTACGTCTACACACATTACATTCCCTCTTCTCTCTTTCAACTACACGACTTTCACATTTGGGACTTTTACACTGCTCACATACCATGCAGCACTCCTTACAATGTTTCACCATATCATCAGCAAACTCGAGACAACCCTTACACAAATCATGATGCCTTCCATATTTTCGACTTTTATCGTAACTGATGTAGAGAGCCCTTATATTACGGATGGGGAGATACGATGTTCCTAACAATCCTAAAATAAGTAGAGGTCTTGTACGATCTCTCACGCAGCTTTTAAAAACATACACAGTCCTTCGACGATCATCCATTCCAAATACGACTATACATGCATTCATTTCATGCTCGGCCTTTCTCAGTTCTTTAGGACCCATATTACACTCAAACTAAAGCTTACAGTCTGAAGCCAGTTTACGGGCACGCTGCACAACTGTAGGCAGACAAATTTTTTGCGTCCAAGTATTTAGCACAGTGAACATATGAGCTAAGATTATTGCTATAAACCGACAACCACGATCGACGTTTAAATGCTTTCTGTAAGTAACCGGAGAATTGAAATTAAGAGTATAAGGTGTGGCACTATGACCCGCAACCCAGAATACTCTGTCAATATCTACCATGAAGTTGTCCATATTGAAGGATGCACCACTTTGAGAGGCTTGCATTATACGGCTCAAGATATATTCTATGTCTACAGACGCCAAACGTCTGAACGGTATTACCACCCAAAAATCGTGCCCCTCATCTGACCCGAACCTGAAGGATAACCTCGTCCGGATTTCACGATCGACGCGGGTCTGAAGGGCAAACTCCACAATACGTTCAACTACGCGCCGCATTCCGTTGGTATACAGGGATCCAGGGTCAACCCTGACCACGTACCGATTTCTAGTCAGGGCAGGGGTGGGGTTAGCGGTGCGCACCAACAAGAATGCTATACCATCCTCCACAGTATGAGAAGCTGCTACGGAGGAAGTACCCAGAACTGAACAATGGGGCATATTTGAGGAAGGTACTATTGTGGGGGTTGTGTCGTAAGACGTAGAGGGTTGGGGCTCTATTACTGGGGTCTAACAACCGGAGCAATCCTGGCACGAAAGTTGTACCATCCTCCACAGTATGAGAAGCTGCTGTGGAGGAAGTACTCGGAACTGAACAATGGGGCATATTTGAGGAAGGTACTATTGTGGGGGTTGTGTCGTAAGACGTAGAGAATTGGGGCTCTATTACTGGGGGTCTAACAACCGGAACAATCCTGGTACGTTTTATACCTGACGTGGAGGGCTCTTCATCATGCTTCCGCTTTGAACTGTTGCATTCTACAGGTGTCGCTGGTGAGGGTTCGTCAACGGGGAAGGGTTCTGTGGCTGCATGGTCATGGGGTTCGTCTGTGATATCGATGATGGGGTGCGGTACAGCGTCGTCATTCACGGTTCTGTGGAAGAAGAAAACAAAATATAAGGAGCAGCACCCAAAATTTGTAATATTTTGTAAATGACCCACTTACGGGTGTGACGTGTTAGAGGTGGAATCTGTAGAAAAATTCAGGTTCACAAGCCTTTCCACATGTATTATATCTGGCCCTACAGGATGTAGAAAAACTGTATTTATGCTTAAAATCATTAAAGATAAGGAGATGTTATCAAAATTTGTGCATAAAGTAATATGGTGCTACTCGACGTATCAGTCAGTGTTCAACGAGAACCAAGATGAAATTTTGTTCCGCAAGGGGGTCTATGACGTTAATTCGTTAAAAGGTAATGAGCATACAGTTATTGTAATTGACGATCTCAAGTTAGAAATGGATAAAACGTTTGCCCGAGACATTTAGTGTTCTCCCACCATCTTAACATAAGCGTATTCTTCATCATCCAGAATCTATTTTTCAAAAATAGATACATGCGCGATGTGTCGCTAAATACACAATATCTAGTCTTATTCGCACAAAGTAGAGCTGTGTCACAAATTGGGGTATTAGCCAATCAAATGTTCCCGAATCAACCTAAGGAGTTTTTGGAGGTTTATAAAGAAGCCACAAGCAGGCGTTATGGATATTTGCTTTGTGACCTTCACTCGCGAAACACGTTTAGGGTGCTTCTAAGATCGAATATATTCCCAAGCGAACCTGAAACGGTGTATATTCCAGAATGACAAATAGGCTGAATAAATATCGTGAATTAATAAAAATGTATCAACGATTCCCCTGGGTACTGCAACAGATGTTTGTTAAAACTATCGACTCCGACTTTTTAAAATGCATCTGTGAAATCTGTCTTAATGTTATAAAATGTAATGTGCTAATGAAATCCCCTCAGAAGGCTCGCATACGTCGTTACAAGAACATAATACGAGCGCTCGCTCATAAAAGTCAAATTGTGGGTAAGAAAAAGCGAATTATTGAACAAAGAGGAGGATCATTCCTACCCATCTTATTTTCAGTTTTGGGTCCTTTACTCACTAGATTAATATAATGAAGAAGGTGGTTGTGATTCCGCACGAGGTGTATGCTTCATTGCAAAGTCCAAAGATTCCAGACACGGCTCTAGAACCCCGTAAAAGTAGGCTTAAAAGAATGGAAAGCGAGTTGCTAGCCTTATTAAACAGTGAAAAGTCACCTGATGAGAAAAGGCTCTTGTACCAAAAGGCTTTGCAGAAATTTCTTCATGCGTGCGAAGATTATAAAAATATCTTTGGGCCCGACGTTAGAGATGACCAATCAAAGAACAACGGAACACAGCCCATCGAACATGTGTTAAAAAACAGCCTCCCACATACATTGAGGAATAAAGGCTTATGTCTTTATAATCTATTGAGTAAGGACCCCATCATACAGTTGGCCGATACAGGCGAGGTCATTGTTGAAGGAACAAGGGTACAAGGATCCAATATCGTTGATATTGTTCATGATCTGGTGAGAAAGTGGGACAGACCTTCACCAACAGGATGGAAGCATATTAAAGCAAGACTACAACAAATAAATGTCCCCAAAACATTGATAGGTAATCTGAATAGGTTAAAAGACCTGGATCAAGTCTCGCATGTGTCACAACTGAGTACGCCATCGCCCCAGCAGCAGCGTCTCTGAAGAAGAGAAAGAAGAGAACAAACGGCCAACCTTATCCACGTGTCTCTAAAATACGCAAATGGCTAACATATTAAGTAAACGCTATTATGACATTTCTAACCCCGCCTCCTATGGTGGCGTTAATAGACTGTACAGAGGTGTTTACGGAGTAGGGAAAAAAGATGTTGAGCGGTTTTTGCGGGAACAGGATGCTTATACACTTCATAAACCGGTGAGAAAAAGGTTTAAAACGGCCAAGACAACCGCGGATTCGATTGACTCTATTTGGCAAGCGGATTTAACAGACATGCAAAGATATTCAGTGTATAATGACGGATACCGCTACATCCTATTCATAATAGATGTATTCTCTAGATATCTGTGGCTAATTCCCTGAAAAATAAATCGCCTGAAACAGTTGCTAAAGCGACCAAAACGTTGATGTTAAAAGAAGAAAGGGTTCCTGGCTATTTTTGTACGGATATGGGGAAAGAATTTATAGGTCGCGCTTTTCAGAACATGCTGACAGAGTTTAATATCAGTTACTACACTAGCAGTTCTATACATAAGGCCTCTTTAGCTGAAAGAGTTCAACGTACCATAAAGGAACGCATGCATCGCTATTTTACACATAAAAACACATACAGATATATAAACGTTCTCGGGTCATTGGCATCATCATACAACCGTTCACACCACCGTACGATTGGTACAACACCTAACGAAGTTTTAGAAAGAGGTACGCTGCCAGAGGTGAGAAGAGATGGAGCACCGCCACCACACTTACACATTTCAAAATCAATGATTATGTAAGGCTATCACGTTCGGGAAATAAATTCGCGAAGGGATTTGAGCAAGGATGGACACGTGAGATTTTTAAAGTTCGTGCTATGAGACCTAAAGGCGAGATAATGATGTATTACGTTGAAGATTTGAATGGGGAAGAGATCGCTGGAGGCTTTTACCGCGAGGAGTTGCAGAAAGTGACATTTAATTTAGGAAAAAGTGTGTTTAAAATTGAAAAATTTTAGGCAGCAAAGGTTCAGGAAAGAGAAAAATGTACCTGGTGAAATGGCTGGGTTACCCAGAAAGCTTCAACACCTATATAAAAGCTGCTGCAATAATGAAGCTTAATTAGTATGCAACATGGCGCCTAGCCACTTCTATGTCACACTCCCGTCCTCTTCTTCTCTGTCTGTACATCCTAACAACACCCTCGCCAACTTTGTGACAGAACTCCACGGACCCATTGAATTGGAGCGTGATTCGTATGAGGTGGGTTTATGTGAACTCCAGTTAGTCTCCAAATTTTTAACTCTTGAAAATGAGCAAATCATATTTCTGATCCTTAGAAGAATCGATGAGTGCGAAAAATTAGGCATAACCTTAGACAATACTATGCGATCAGTCCTGTTCGGTGAGGAACAGTACTATAGCACAAATGTTTCGCTAGGAATCGGCATTATGACACAGCCATGGACATTGTGACGGGGTTAAACAAGAGTCTTGAAAAGTCGTACCTGACAAACGATTTACTTTTTGAAGTCGTAAACATAGACACGCCTGCATGCACATTGAAGTTAAAATCAACGCTTAGTAGAAATATTAAAGATAAAGAGCTGTTCACAATTGTGGCTGAGGGCCGATATAGCGCAGCTCTCCAAAGAGATACCTTTCACGAGGCACAGCATGACTTGTCCAGCTTAATGTATCAATTGAAGATGGAGAAATTGGGAAAGCTCTCCCCCCCAGACATGTGCTATATTTACAGCAATATCGTAGAGCACCAATTTGTGGGGACACCCAGGCGCGCCTGCCATTGCACACATCCCCAACCATAGAGGGAAAAGTTTGAGCATTACATATGACAAGCCCCATTATGTGAATGTTGCGACTAATCTATTAACCAACATCTCGATATATATAAGAACGATTGAGGGAAAAAATTTCCCATTCGGTGATGGGAGCTTAACAGTGAAACTACACTTTCGCCGTTTATAATGACCCGAAGGCCATTCACAGTCTATCGAGGAGTGAGATACCAGCGTGGGAGTGGGCTTGGATCCATTTTTTCATCCATACTACGCACCGCTGTCCCACTGTTGAAGAGGGGCTAGATACCTAGGGAGGAAGGCGTTACAAACAGGTTTTAACGCGGCAGAAGACATAATGGGTGGAACTAAGCCTAAAGAAGCTCTAAAAAACATTTAAAACGTACACGGGACGAAATCATCAAAGATGCAAAGAGAAAAATGCGTGGTGGCGGAAAGAAGAGATCTGCCAGGAAGAAGGGGTTACCATCACGTGGCGCTAAACGTAAAAGGAAATAAAAAAGAAGTGCTCTAAGCGTATGAAACCTATGGCTGATCATTTTTTTAACTGATATAAGCTGAGGACACTACTCTCACGAATCATAGGCTGATTACTAGTTGTCGAGAGAGGTGGCACTATTTCTGACTCGTCATGGCGCGTTTCATCCATCCGTGTAGTTCACAATGCTGTAAATCGGAACTGTCCCTCTTTGATATGCCCCCACTCAGGTCTCTATTGAGCATAGCGACTTTATTACAATTAACCCATTAAACACAATTAGTTCGCCGAGTGCCCCTATAGAATTCGTGATACCCAGCTCAGGCCCTTACTTTTTTGACCCGAGCTGCATGCACATGTACGCTAAACTGCGTATAGCCCATTCTGATGGAACGGACTGCGATGATAGTTACTCTGCTACCCTGAAACCAACTTTTTACACTCCATATTCAGCCAGTGTGAGGTGTATTTAAATCAGGTTAACATCTCGGCAGGAACGGGGTATTATCACCTACGAGCCTATCTGGAAAATGTCCTCAACTTTTCAAAAGAAGCGAAGGACACCTTTTTAACCGCCGAGGGATATTACCATACTAAAGATGAAAATGGTATAAAGGATAAATTTAAAAATTCTAAAAAAAAGATATACGAATGTTTTGGACGTCTTCATACAGATTTCACATTCCAGGAGAAACTGCTTATGAACGGGGTGGATATGAAGTTGAAGCTTACCCGCACGATTCCTGAGATCTGCATAAATCTGGGGTCTGATCAAGAAGAGGCGCGAAACCCGTTGTGATTCACATAATGGAGACGTATTTGCGTGTACGCCGAGTGAAATTAAGTTCGCCAAAACAAATAGAAATTGAGAAAGACTTAATACACGCCACAGTAAAATACAATTAACAGGTACAGATCAAACTATACACGGTGCCCGCCGGGTTGGCCTCGAAGCAACTAGAAAACGTGGCCCTTGGAGTCTACCTAAAAGGATATTAATTGGAATGCAGGACCACGCCTCGACGAATGGAAAATATAAAAAGAGTGCCTTTAAATTCGAGAATTTCGGCCTTAAAAATATTACTCTTACGTAAATGGCATCGCTTTGGGAGGGACTATGATTACGATACTCATCAGACGCTGTGTTCCCGCTCTGCGCGAGAGCTTATAGTAGTCTGGCTCATAATACAGGTGCTGTGACGAGCTTGGGTTTGGTGTAACGCAGAAAGAATTTGTCGAAGAATTTAACATTTATTCATTTGATATTACGCCTTACTTGTCTGCTGGCGTAAATACGCACTTAAGTCCGCAACAGAGTGGAAACATTTCAGTTAGGTTGGAATTTGCCAAGCCTATAGACGCGCCTATAAGTGTACTCGTGTACCTCGAATCACAGGCACTAATAGAAGTTGATCGTTTCTGGAACGTGGTGACAGTCTATTAAAATGGACGCGAATACACTCCAGAGAGTAACGAAAAGTGACCGATTCACACGCTCCAAATTTATGGATGTGTTTGCGAAGAATGAAATATTGAAGTTGCCAACTACGAGAAACTGGTACGGGATTATCGTTAACACCGACATTGTGGGGGTGAGAGGATTCATTGATTTGCAATCTATTTTAAAAATAAGGAAAGAATGTACTATTTTGACTCACTCGGCGCTCAGCTCTGGAATGATTCTGTGGTTGTGCAGTTTGTCGAACAGATACATGTACCTGAGATTGTATGGAACCCGTATCGCCTTCAAGGATATTATAGTAACACGTGTGGGATGTACGCCCTCTCATTTCTCATGCACATGTCACGTGGGAAGGGATTTATAAATATTTTAAAATTTTTCGATTTGTGCAACACTGAAATGAATGAAAAAAATGTATGCAGACAGATAAAAAAGGTCCCATATGTTAGCACCCGCTGTAATGTGTAAAGGTGTATATCTATATTGTGTAAAGGCCGATTTGTACCTGTTAAGACTTATTTAATGGGCACTGGTTCTGCTTTGTACATGTTTTCTACCATTTAATAAATTAAATGAAAAATACAATGTGTTTTGTTCTTAACCCCCCAAAAAAACTTACATTAGTTCCCCGATGACCTGGCACTCGTTGGACCGGATGTGAGCCAATACCACGACCTCTGTGTTCAGATCGCTGGTTTGGTTGTGGGGTAAAGCAGCCATATCATTTATTGCCCTTTCATGAAAACGAAGTAGCTATAACACGATCAAGTTCCGCATCAGTCCTATAAAGTTAAGTAAAATTAAATTAGTTTAATTAAAGAGCTACAATAAGAGAAAATGCCACGAATTTTAAAAATTATAATAAAAAACCAGATATCCTGACAGTTTTCAAAAGTATGAGTGCTAAGACAACGTCTGCCGACACCGGGTCTCGAACCCACAGACAATTCTTAAAAATTTTGGTAATTTTAAAATCCTACATCGAGAAAAGTATTATTAAAGCTCCACCATATATATATATATATATATATATATGCCGAAATAACCACGAAGGAAACAGACAATAATTAAAAGCGAGTACGCTAATTTACAGCTCAAAAGTAAGATTAGCTGGATGTGCTATGCTCCGTCTGCCTGCAACGGGTCTCGAACTCGCAGGCAATTCGTAATAGTTTTTAATATTTCTATTGTAAGTTTTTAATATTTCTAAAATCCTACCTGTAAAGGAAATGTGCAAATGAAACACCATATATATATATATATATATATATATATGCCGAAATAACCACGAAGGAAACAGAATAATTAAAAATATTTTTCAAAACGCAATTATTGTGGTCTTTTATAAGTTAACGCCGATTAAAACGTTATATATATGCCGAGAATAAAGCACAAACTATTTTCAAATCGCATTTATTATGGCACTTATAGGTTAAACTGAATGAACCGCAGAATATAATCACAAATTAACTACTTACATTTTAATACGGTCTCCATTGAACGGTTCTTACATTTAGTCACAATTTTCAGAAACAACTTGCGTAGATAGAAGTTCATTCTGATCTGCATCGTTAAAAAGGTGGAGCGCAGCTGATGGGTAGAAATCTTGATCTTCAAACAAATCGGGAGAATTGTAGAGCGATAACTGACTCAGAGTGTATATTTGAAAAGCACTAAGCGAAAAAAACATACGAACTGAGGCTCTGAGATGAACTGTCCCTTTTTATAAAGGGGGATTGTGACCAACCCACAGCACAAGATTCGCGAGCTTCCTATTGGCTATCATTGAATTTTGGGCTGGGCTTAACGCGTAGGCCTGCATAGCGGCCAAACAGAGGTCCTGGGCTCCGCCCACAGGGCTGTGATTGGTTTCCCCGTGAAATCTGGGTCGTGTCAGATATGCCCATTCGTGGAGATACGAGAAACGCTTTGTTTTTTTATCTTGTATTCGACCGAGAGAGAGAGAGTTACAAGGAGTTACAAGGAAAAGACGCACCTCAAAAGGCCTTGCGGCCCATACCGAGGAGGTACCAATGGCAACGGGTGCCACGGAAAATTTTCTACACCCTCAAATAGTGTGCAAGATTTGGTCTAGCCTTTTCTTGAACTGATCCACAGAGGAACTGTTCACAACTTCTGAAGGTAACCTGTTCCACGTGTCACAGATCTTATACGTAAAGTAATTCCCACACACACTAGTCCTAAACCGTTTCAAATCCAACTTCCAACCATTGTTGCGAGTTGGGTTATCATTTAAACTAAACATGCTTCTAAAATCGACATCGTTGAACCCGCGTAAGAGCTTGAAAACCTCAATCAGTTGACCGCGCAGCCTGCGAGCTTCAAGCGAAAACAAGTTCAGGCCGCGTAACCGTCGATTGTAGCCCATATGCCTAACGGAAGGGATTAACTTTGCGGCCCTCGCCTGCACTCGCTCCCGCCTCTCAATATCTTTCCTGAGGGTGGGCGACCAGAACTGCACAGCATACTCCAGGTGCGGCCGAACCAGGTAATTGTACAGTGAGAGCACAATCTCCTTGTTCCGAAACTGAAATTGCCTCCTGGTATAACCCAACAGTTTCTGGGCTTTCTTTTCCACCTCTACGCACTGTTTGGTAAACTTAAGGTCGCTGCTAATTAGCACACCCAAGTCCTTTTCCAAATCAGTCGCCTCGATATTACTCCCCAACATCGAGTAGTCCGACTTGGGATTGGCATAGCCAATGTGCATCACCTTGGATTTACCCAAGTTAAACGGCATTTGCCATTTTTCGGACCATTTGCCATTTTTCCGGGAGAGAGAGAGAGAGAGAGAGAGAGAGAGAGAGAGAGAGAGAGAGACGGTGAGAGAGAAAGAGAGAGAACGAGAGGGAGAGAGCGAGAGGTAGCTGAGGATGGTATGTGAATCGGTTTATGGCTCTGAAATATAAAAGTGGAAGGTAATTTCAGATTCAATTATCCATAAAGAAAACTGCTGTAAAAGTTTATTGGGGTCCCTGCGTTATCGTACGACACAATAAATAAATTTTTAAAAAATAATCAACGCCTCATCATGTGACTTTTCAGAGGAAATTGAAGACACGTGTGGGTGAAAATAGAGCGAATTATGGTACTCCTCTGAATTAGCTTCGTAAAATTTATTATGCCCTGTAAATTAAATCCTCTGGAATTGGAAATGGTTTTTTAAAAAAATATCACCTCATCAGGCAACTTTTCACAAAGACTCGTTTAGTTATCACTATTTAAAACTCGACCTTCTCATGGCTCGTAAAATTAATGACCCGATACTGACAGTCATATAATTTAATGGTGCATGCCTTATCTCGAATCTTGGAAACCAGCGAAACGGCAATAAAGAATTAGATAAACAACATATATATATATATATATATACACATGAGAGAAGTTAAGAATGGAAGTGAGAGGGGGGTTATTTATATCCTCACCCACAGCAATGGAATTAGTGGAGCATGAAGCCCATACATTTCTCGTATTATTTTTTTTTTGTTGTAGAAAAACTCTGAATATCAGATGGGAGAGGCTGAGTTAAGTAATGCAATTTGACGTGATTGTTAATCATAAATTTTGCGCACACTTCTTGTACTAATTTTTTATAGTTTTCAGAATTTTTTTAGATGAACTTTTATCCGGAAATGTACATTAGGGCGGCTCGTTTTTACACTTTTTTCGATATTTGATTGGGGGTAGTGCGGAAAAGTTGCGATTTGGAGAGAAAATAAAGTGTGTAAAATTTTTTTTATCTACGTCAATACCTTCCGGTGGCGACGAGTCCTTAAAAATCGAAAAATAGGCCTAAAAACACAAAAATTTTATATAATTTGATGTAATTTTTATATAATGTTCATTGTTCAATGACTGCTATTAATTTATTCAAGCCTATAATAGTGTTCTCAGGGTTGTTTGCACAGAAATATACCGGAATTAACATTTGTATAACATCTTGTTAAAACTTGCTTTAAATCAATATTTTGGATATTTTAACGGCTAAGACGCCAACGGAAGTTATTAACAGATTGTGCTGAAATTTTTATTGTTTATTTTGTAAGTCTTTAAAACGATTTTCCAATCTACCCCGTTAGGCCTATTTTTCGACTTTTAAGGACTCGCCGCCACCGGAAGGTATTGACGTAGATCAAAAAAATTTTACACACTTTATTTTCTCTCCAAATCGCAACTTTTCCGCACTACCCCCAATCAAATATCGAAAAAAGTGTAAAAACGAGCCGCCCTACTGTACATATATAGGCTTTCTTTGGTTAATCCTTCGATTGCTTCCTCCCGAATTGTTCATTCTGACGAATGTCAATCTTTTCCCCCCACCCTAGACCTACTTTTTAACGGGGATGTGTGTGTGTATATATAAAATAGAGAGAGCGAAAGGGAGAGAGCGAGAGGGAGGTTGAGAGGGAGAGAGAGAGAGAGAGAGAGAGAGAGAGAGAGCGAGAGAGAGAGAGGGAGGGAGAGAGCGAGATGGCGAGAGGGACGGGAGTGCCTTGCAACAAGGGGGGTTGGCACTGGCACTGGTGCCAAGGGAGGAGTTGGCATTCTTGCAACATTGATCAACATTTTCAATTGCATTGCACTCTCTCCTTTTGCGCCCATACTACTCGCATTGAAGAGGAGCCCAAATTATCGATAAATTCCTAAGAGGAGCGGAGTTTGTTTAGCCAATTCTTCGGGAATAAAGATGGGCGATATGGTGAGGACGAAACAAAATGAGTGTATTAATGAACGTAGTGTAGTTTACGAGATTCCATGTAATGGCTGCTCTGCCGTTTATTATGGGGAGTCAGGGCGCGGCTTACCAAAAAGACTATGTGAACATAGAGCAGACATGCGTCTACAGCGAACATTCATTCGTCTTGCACGCAGGTAGGTACGGACACCTGCCAAACTGGCAAGAAGCTAAGATCATTCATAAAGGACTAGCTAAGGGGATGAGGAAAGCAATTATATAACGTCAGGCAACGTGATAAATTATAGAGAGAGATTTATGTGTTTAGCCAAATTAACGGGAAAAATTATGGTGAAGTTAGCAGAAAGGGGAGGGGCCAAGGAGCATCAACAGTAAACAGTCAATCAGGTGAAGCCACGAATGTTCGTCCAGTAAGATTGGAAAAGATTGTCTGCATTTAAATATTGTGTGTTGAACTCATGTTGTCATTCTGTGTGAGCAAGGCTTTGTGCCAAAACGTAACGGAATATAACTCCATCTCTTATCTGTCTTTCTCTACCACCCTCAATCTGTTCATTTGTCTATATGGATAATATATATATACACAGAGGGTGTTTCACAACCGGTCACCGGTTTGCTATACTTTGATGGATATCGAGTAAAAAAGTTAATACAACATCGGTGCTACGTCTAACCGTTGTGGAGCTACGGACGTTTTAAGGTGCACGGAAAAAAACAAACGAGAGTATTAATCTGATGTATTTATTGCTACATTTTATGAGATACACCTTATAAATGTTCAAAATGTCCGCCTCGGTTTTCAATGCACAGCCTTGCTCGTTCCAAACAAGAGTCCACCGCCCATTGAACCATTTCGGGGTGTTCTCGTATGTAAGCAGCGTCATCCATAATTCGACGCAAGAGTTCCTCTCTCGTTTGTACTTTGGTCTTGTAGACCATCCCTTTCATAAGGCCCCATAAAAAGAAATCTAACGGGGTTAGGTCCGGAGATCTCGGGGACCACGATATTAGACCAGCACGACCAATAAATACATCAGATTAATACTCTCGTTTATTTTTTTCCGTGCACCTTAAAACGTCCATAGCGCCGCAACAGTTGGAAATAGTACCTACAGTATGTTGTATTAACTTTCCCAAAGTATGGCAGATCGGTTGTGAAACACCCTGTGTATATATGTGCGTACATGGGTGGAAACATGAAGAGTTTAACCTTTACCTCTCTCTCAATACTTTTAGGGTTAACCTAGAGTGGGCCATGACGTTTTTGTTGGATCGATACCTCGATAAATAGAGCTGTAAATATTTTTTTTTTAAATCAAAGCCATATCAAATGTTCGATGTTTTTGTGACGATACCAAGTTGTTGATATGCGATCGGCACAAGTACATTTATTTTTTAGTTTATACAGCGGTGCTTCCAGTGTACGATCTGTATGTGCGCATAACGTAATTGTAGAGCTAGGTTATGTGTTTTCTTTCTTGTAAAATTTCCTTGGGTACTTTTCCAGGATCAAGGTATTTTCTTCAACATTTTCCGATCCGCCTCTGGGGGGAATTGAGCTGAGGGTGGCGAGAGAGCCTTATGCTTTTCTATCCAGTTTTCTACTAATGATAGAATAGTTAAAAAATGAATTAGTTTAATAACAGGAACCTCCCCGCGTGTACCGAAAAGACAAGCTTCCCCTTGTCCTTGTAACTCTCTCTCTCTCACACACACACACACACACACACACAAAACCTTCAACTTCTGTAATACTCTTTGGGAATAAAAGAATTCTAAATCTATGATTACGTAATCAGTTTCACTTTTTATTTTCTGAACTTTTCACTGGGATCGCCTCGAGTGGATTGAGTGGCCTTTGTTGCCCGTAGTTCTGCATCATGTAGTTTTGGAAACTGTACTGTAGTTTTGTAGTGAAGGAAAAAACTTTATTTGGATGAACTGAAGTAAATTTTGCTGTGCAGTGGCAAAACTAATAAAAGTTGCTCTCTCTCTCTCTCTCTCTCTCTCTCTCTCTCTCTCTCACACACACACACACACACACACACACACACACACACACACACACGTTGTATGCGTATCTCCTAATAAGCGAGTTACCGACTTTTTAAATTCCATATACTGTATTTAAAAATATAACTGACCTAACATAATCTTATTGCCACCAAACCGAAAAGGGATTAATAAGTGTTACGGAGCAACTGCGGGCTCGAAGGGTGTTTTGTGTTAAGCCCCTAAATAGTGACATACTTATCTAACCTAACTCAACCTAACCTAAACTAACTTAAATGAAATATAAAGAAATAGAAGTTTCATGAGTATTTAAGTTTGGTTTCTTTTTTTTTTATAAACATTGATTCTAGGATTAAAAGATGTTTATTATTAGCTGAAGAAAGCATTTCAAAATCTTTATACTCTAATTCGTATTTACCTCTATTAGCGTGGCTACGTGGAGCTGATGAAAGTTACTCTACAAGGAGGTGTTCCTGTCCTACAGCTAACACCTCTATGTGAGTCGATTTTTACTTTAAGAAGTCTGGACGTACAACCGATGTACATTCCATCTTTACAAGAAGGGCAAGTAAATTCATAAATTAACGCAAAATTCATGAAACGTGGAATTGGGTTCTTGAATTTAAAGAAATAAGTCTTAAATAGGTTTTATGTATCGATGACTCACCTTGAAACTTTAAATACTTCACTACGCGCTTTTTTTTTTTTGTTTCGCCACTCCTTCGCTTTGGACAAACGCGTTGGACGAGGGTTTACTGTATAGATATATATATATATATATATAAAACGCTGGCAATAAATTTTGGAATTCAAACTCAATACAAGAACAGTTTTGACTTTTCTTATAACTTTCTTATAACTTATAGATTTATGCTCTGCAAACGACCTCTCTACTTTAGAAATCATTCTCATATTCCGTGTAAAAGCGGAATTAAATTATTAAGTTGATTTATATGTGAATTTTTTGAAAATTAAATAAGATCACCCTATTTACACCTCGTAACTAATCCACATGATATTCTAGGCTAAAATTAAAATAATATTAGACTATGTTTTATGTTAAATTGGATGTGAAAATGAATCTATTATTTAGCATTGAACATGATAAAAGAGATTATCGAAAACTATAGACTTAAGTAAAAATGCTCAGAATTACACTGCCTTTCACCATATATATATATATATATATGTATATGTATATATGTATATATATATATATATATATATATATATATATATATATATATATATATATCATACCATATATCCGGTTCAGGCATTATTAATAATGAAGATCCAAATTCATTGAAGTCTATAGACTTACTCACCTTATTAGAGTTTGTGGAAAAATGTATTTTGGAGTCATGCATCACACCTAATGGACGTTTCATTAGAGTTTTATAAACTCCGGAAATTAATACTGTTCTTGTATACAGCCTTAATTTATTATTAGGCCAAAAATTCTTCACAGTGCTATAAAAACTGTAGTCACTATAGAGTTCTCTTATATACACAGTATATATATATATATATATATATATATATATATATATATATATATAGCGCCTCGGTGGTGTAGTGGTTAGCGTCGCTGACTACGAATCCATCGGCCCCGGGTTCGAGACCCGACGGCAGCCGGCGCGCAGCAAAACCCAGCTGTTCATCCTTCCACACAATAAAGAAAGTGGTTGGTAGATAAATGGGTACCCTAGGTGGCCTAGTGGTTAAGACGCTGGGCTGCTGATGGGGCGTGGTTTGGATTCCACGTTAAACTGTAGGTCTAAGGTGGAGTGAAAAGCTTGACCTTCGTCAGAATGAATAATTCGGGCGGAAGCTAACTAAAGGTTACCAAAGGTTATAAGGTTATATAAATGAAACGTTTATTGGCAGACCAATGGATGACGAATAGGAATAATAAAAACTGTAACAAAAATAAATAAATACAAAAATAAAATAAAAATAGAAGTGAAGTCCTAATGATAGAAATACAAATAATGGAAAATACATTGTAATTACTGTTATGTGTAACTCCTGCATACGAGTAACATGTTTATAATTTTTTTGTTATTAATTTTGGCGCAACTTCACTCAACGTAACTTTTTCTCGTAACGTTCGCGTAATTTCTTTGTTAGTAACTCTCATGTAACTTTTGTATGCTTAACTTTCCTGTAACAAACAATATTTTCAAAAGAAAACTCAAACACACGACGCGGTAAAAAGAAATTTAATAATCTACACGGTATAAACAATGCTTAAAACTCAAAAAGAACAATAAGTAAAAAAAAAATTACATGGGAAATTATATAGGACCAACGGATATGTATCATACAATCCTGAGGAATAAATTATTTAAATATACTACTGTAGAAATAGCATTGAACATTAAAAACTTTCAAGGCTACGTACGTTTTGCTCCAGTTTATACTTTATAAGTTTTCGAGATCTAAAAATGTTATTTAACCAGTTACTTACAGTATAGCTCCTCTAAAGCTATAGCAATATAATTTGTGAAATAGAATATTATGGTCCGTCACATCAAAAACCTTATTCAAATTTATGAAGAGGAAAATCATGATTTTATTCGTTTTAGCGACATTGGCACTTTCTGTAAGATTTAAGATAACCATTTTAGTTGATATTTTCTTCCAGGAATACACTGGTTTATAATTAACAGCTGGTGCACGATCACCTCCCTTAAAAGGGGTTATACGACCAGTTTTTAGTATTGATGGAAATATTCTGATCAAAACAAGTTGTTAATTTTAGCCAAAATTATGGGTAATTTAATAAATTTCAAGTGTTAGTCCAATTCAGAGGACGAGTGTCCTTTAAATTGGGTATGGAGGGAGGAAGAGAAGGTAAAAGGGGTTACATTGCTAAAGATGAGTGCCATGAAAATATAAGGAACTATAAATGCGTTACTGATATATGACTGTGCCCCGTTTAGATAACTGTTGCGTAGGCCTGATTCTTCCTCAGACATATCGTCATGATCACCCACATGTGTGTGTGTGTGTGTGTGTGTGTGTGTGTGTGTGTGACGTTTCATGAACTTACGTTCAATGGTTCAAAAGTTATGACGCGGACTTCCATTTGACCTTTGACCTTTAATGCAACGACCTGATTGCTACTCATGATACATCGTCTTATGACGAACCATATGTGTGTGTGAAATTGCATAAGTTATTATGAGCAGTTAATTTACAGCGCGGACACGAAAATGTGACGGACAGACAATTGCAATCTACAGGGTGTCCCGTAAGTCTGGACCCATAGGGAAAAATAATAAAATTACAAAATAGTCCAAAAATTTATTACATAATCTGTTCAAAGTGTCCGCCGTTGTGTCGCACACATAGTTGAAGACGCAATCTCCACTGCGACAGCACTTTCTGAATCACAGTCGCAGAAATTTCTTGACACGCCTCCACAATGCGTGCTTTAAGGTGGAAAATGTTCTGAAGTTTGACCTCGTACACTTTGGCTTTCAAGTGGCCCCACAAATAAAACTCCAGCGGAGTAAGATCATAATAAAAAAATAATAAAAATAATAATAAAAATAATAAAAAAAATATTATAAATAAATTTTTGGACTATTTTGTAATTTTATTATTTTTCCCTATGGGTCCAGACTTACGGGACACCCTGTAGTATGTCCCTCCAAATTTATTCAGTCGAGAACATTATTACTAGTCACTAATATTTAAGAATGGCAGATGATTCTAGGTTTTTTTATACACGAAGGAGGGGACAATGGCAAATCAAGATCCGGGGTTTTCGAGATGCCTAAACACTCTGCTTTTGAAAGATTGGAGGTCATACAGGGGGGGAAAGCTGGAGTGAGGAAAGTTGTTCCAGAGTTCACCGGTTGAGTAGATAAAAGATTGAAAATACCGATTAACCCTCGCGTTAGAGAGTTGGACAGAAAGAGAATGAGGAAGTGTCGAAAGTCTGGTGCTGCGTGCTCTCCTTAAAAGAGGACCCATGCAGTTAGAGATTTCAGGAGAGCAGTGTCCGTTATAATAGCGATAGTAAACAGAGAGTGAGGCAACATTACGGCGAATAGAGATGGATTGAAGTCAGTGAGTAAGAGGCGGGGAATTGATGAGGCAAAAAGCCTTTGATTCCACCCGGTCAAGTAGAGCTGTGTGGGTTGAGACACCCCACACATGAGAAGCATACTCCATACAGGGACGGACAAGACCCCTGTACAGAGACAGCAACTCAGCGGGAGTGAAGAAATTGCGGAGGCTGTACAGTGTACAGCACACCTAACATCTTAGAAGTTGTTTGGAAGGAGAGTATATGTGATCTTTCCAAAAAAGATCATGAAAAAGGAAATACCAAGAATATTAAGAGAAGAGGAAGGATTGAATTGTGTTATTGAAGGTAAGGGGATAGCCGTGTGGATGATTGTAACCTAACACAGTAAAAAATGAAAATGAAAATGAAAATGAAAAGGTTTATTGGCAGACTATAGTCCATATGACAAATATTATTAATACAATGACAGTTCACATACTAACGATAGAAATATATAGAGTTGATTAGAAATAATACAGTAATGTCGAAGTTAAGTGGAGCTACAGACAGACGTTGTTTCGTACCAAGTATTCAATAGCTTAGAGGATAAACGGCAGGACTCATGGATAGCTTGGATAATCGGGTTGGTTGATTTTTTAATTCTTTGAATCAGACTGTATTGAGCACGTCTTGTTACCTCCGAAAAGCTCGGGACATTGCGGGTAGCAAACATTTGCGAAGCTGAGCATCTCGGAGATAATTTATGTAAGAGTCTGAAAGAGTCTTCCCCCCCCCCCCTGCACAGATGAAACTAATAAAGATACAAAAAAATGATTGTTGCATCTTTTAGACAATTTAATTCTACGTCTAAACAAAACCACTCAATAGTTGGTGTTGTTTCCTTGTGCTTGGCGGGTGGCTTCAAGTCGGCAAGGGTAGGAGGTGAGGAGAGACTCGAAAAGGTCAGTGTCGTACTCAAGATTTCGGAGGATTGTTTCGATGTGCTGCGCCATGGTCCGGCGGCAGAATCGTTCAGGATACATCCTGAAAGACCGAGTGCTGATATAAAAAATAGTGTGAATGTAAATTCGTTTAAAACAAAGTTGAAATCTCAATTAATAATGGTATACTAATAAATATCTAAGATTAATGTACATTACTACTGTTTATTAATTTCTCGTGTGTAATCTAAGATTAAAAGTACATTACTTGTGAGTGTTCAGCTCTTATCTCTCATGTCTAATATTGATTTCTTTGTATGGTATTGGTATAATACCTTCAATAATGACTTTGCATTTGTTATATCGATAATAATAATTTAAAATTAATACACACCTTAATTAATAATTCTTATTCATGATTTACGTATTATTAATAATAACACTCAGTTTTATTTTTAATAAGAGCCCATTGAAGCCAAAAGCTTAAGGGCGAAATTAAATAAAATAAATAGTCCAGCTTCTCAATTATTTATGGCATTGTAAATTGTACGACCACTGTATTCATTTTAATAATAATAATAATAATAATAATAATAATAATAATAAAGGTTATTCATTTCAAATAAATAAATTACTAATCACTGAGCCTTAAGTTAATGTCTCAAAACACTACAGTTAGTATACTGTACATGGAAAAATATTTTAAGGTTTAGAAACAATAAAGAAGGTGGATTTGCATCCCAAACCCTATAAATGTACCATGATGAATTAATTGCCTAGTTCGTCAGACTATAAAAACATGTTTTTTGTGTAACATAGGATTCAGAGAGTTTCAAGTTAAAATTATTAGTTATTATTAGTTGCCTTTGGTAGATTTGAAAGGCAGGTTAAAGGCTTGAAACATGCAAACAATTCCTGTTTAGGCCTATAAATAGTTCTTTTATATTTGAAAAACAAGCAAAAGAAATAATAGATTTTTTTCTTCCTGACAAGCTTTGTATAATGCACAATAAAAAAACACACTCTCTTTGAAACATGCGTAGCTCAATCATTTCTTTAATTTAATACTACGGAAACGTTTTGGAGTCTTTCTAATTCCCTGTTGATAATTAAATCATGATTTAATGTCAGTTGCTGGAGCTTTAAGATCCCGAGAAATATATTTTCTCAGATTCATGCAGATATTTTTTTTAACTTCTTTCATGAAAATGTTTTCATAATCAAAAAACATAAAAAATTAGTTATCAATTATAAGTTTCTTTTGTAAATAAAAAATTAAAAACTACCGAGCATACGCCCGTCACAATATAATGTAGTTGAAAATTGTTCACTAACTTGAAAAGAAATATTTGAGACTTAAGTATAATACCTTATAAATAATAATAATAATAATAGTAATAATAATAATAATAATAATAATAATAATAACTAACCGCAAATCTCATAGGTGACTGTACAGCTTCAGTTTGATGAGCTTCCCTCTTAATAGCGTTATTTAAGCTTCATCTGGCCCATTTTATGATACTTTGGATGTGATGTACTGTATATCTTATGTAAAGTGTTCTTTCTGACTAAAGATTATTATTATTATTATTTTTATTATAATTCGCACATTTTTAGAAGACAATCCAGACCTTTAACTGAAGGACTTATTAACACCATATCATTAGCAAAAATTAACTTATTTATCCTCGTGTTAACTATACAACATCCAACTTTTGCCTCATTAAATGAAGCAAATAAACCATCAATATTCACATTAAACAGCAGAGAAAAAAGCAATGAACCTTTCCTCACTCCGCAGGAGTTATCAAGACACTCACGAATAATACATTATCCCATCTAACTGTAAAAGAGTATTGGGTATACTAAAATTTCAATATGTTTAATATGTACAAAGGAACTTTCTTGTCTCTAGTTTTTTTAAATAAAACATTGTGATTCACTCTATATCCAAGAAACAACTATAAATAGTTGAATTACTGTCACTGTATTTAAATACAATTTTCTTCAATACAAAGATACACAGATCAGTTGAGTGAGGCTTTTAAAACCAAACTGATTAGGAGATGTCCATAAATAATCATTTGATTGGCGTATAATAAGTTTCTCTAGTACAGTACTTCCCAGAAGTAGGAGAGGACGGCAAAGATTATTTATTTCCACTTAATACTTTAATTAACTGAGGAACTAACATTGTTTATCGCTATATTTATTTCAGAATTTACCTTTAATTGTTACAAAAACACCACTAAGTTTTATACTTTTAATCTTATGTTCATTCACAGGTTATATTAAATTACATTTACGTTATACACTTAATAAAGGGAAATAGGTTTTGATCAAAATTCAAATAGGCCTAAGGAAATGAATAATATAGCCTAGCGCGGAGGTAAAATATGCCTAGGTCCTACGGAAAGATTCCTTTAAGTAAACCCTAGGAAAGAATTGAATTTAATTTATTGGACTAAGTTCATCTTAAACGTGGGCCACATTTCCCACGGGCCAGAAGGAAACAGTCAAATTGACAAGGGAGAGCAAGATAAGATTTATGACGAGCGATGGACGACCCGTTCTCAGCGTCAATTTCTCTCGACTGACTGTTGTTCCCTCCTCAGTCTGTGCTGGGCTCTCCTCTCTCCATCCAGATTATAGTTTCCCATCAATGATGGCGTCAGACGGGATGTCTTAACAAATTTTGTTGCATGAACCTGGAATTACAAAGAACTTTTAATATACTATTTTATGAGTGTTTTAAATTCCAACCTGTCCTATATTGTTTAAGTAACTTATTTGGCGTATTTGACAAGATTAAATTGTTTTGATATTTATCTCAAGTACTATCTTAACACTAATCCTGAATACAGGATTGGGCGAAGTGGGAGATGGGCATCAAGTGACGGCAATACTTTTGTCTGATTTGTGGAACGGTAATTTGTCCTTAAATACGTATGAACGTGTTTAAACATGTCTGACTGTTTGTGTGCCAGAAGTCACGTACTCGTGTAAATTTATCTGAGGCCTATTTCCTAATTTTATAATCTATCTATTAAACGTAACTTATGTTTTTTACTTATGTTACAAAAATTCTACTGTACCATAAATCATATTATTAAGTAACCCACATTTATGCAATCGTAACATTTATATCCTATTCTCCATTACATATTAACATTAGACCAATCGACGAGATTATTTTTACTTACTGGTAACATATCTTCTTATGTCGTGTATTATATAAATTGGTAAAGTTAATTTACAATTCTAACGGTCTACGATCAGAAAAAAAAGGAAATCGTGCAGAATATGAACATCGACAATTTGATGCTTTAAATTATTATTAGTTAGCCAGTGACCAATCCATCTGGTGGTACCATTCATATCACCAACAATTTAGGGTGGATCGATTTTACATTTTTTTCGATTTCCATATTCTAATAGAGACAGAAACTTGCGCATGCATGAGAAAATAGCCTCTGAAAAATCTTAGCTTAATAGGTAATCATCTTCTGCCCCCGGCAGAGCGATGAAAATCATATTTTAGTAGTCAAAAACGTACTTTTAAACCCTAGCCTAGAGTCATAAAATTTTGCGTGTGTGTTATTTCATGCCTAAGCAACGATATAAATGCTATGGGAAATATATAAATGCATTATTTAAGAGAAAGAGCCGATCTGAAAATATGTATAATATACATATTTTCAGATCGGCTCTTTGTCTTAAATAATGCATTTATATATTTCCCATAGCATTTATATCGTTGCTTAGGCATGAAATAACACACACGCAAAATTTTATGACTCTAGGCTAGGGTTTAAAAATACGTTTTTGACTACTAAAATATGATTTTCATCGCTCTGCCGGGGGCAGAAGATGATTACCTATTAAGCTAAGATTTTGCAGAGGTTATTTTCTCATGCATGCGCAAGTTTTTGTCTCTATTAGAATATGGGAATCGAAAACAATGTAAAATCGATCCACCCTAAGTCCAACATATGTAAAATTATCGCTAGTTACGCCTAATACTTCTACAACACTTACAGTATATTTAATTTAGCAGACTCGTACGTGTTACCCAGTTCTACAGAAAACTCCAAGTTCACATCAGCATTAAAGTCCCCCATTATTATACAGTAAGAATATTTGGGATTATATGATAGTGATTTAATTTTGTACAGTCCCTTGCGATAGTTCCGCTCCACTCTCTCAGAGATGTGGAAGTAACGATGCGCCTCTTTCTCCCCCACCCTCACTCCCTCTCCTCTTCCCCATCTCCCTCTCGCTATCCACCCCCTCTTATCCTCCTCCTCTCCTTTCGCTATTCCCACCTCCTCTCTCTCTCTCTCTGTTCCCTCCTCCTGCCGCCTTGTTATTTCCTTTCGATTTACCTTCATTCCTATTTTCCTTTTTCCTTCCCCTTCACCTCATATTAATACATGACCCTTCTCTTTATCCCCCTACCCCTGCTCCCCGATTATTACCTCCTCCCATGTCTCTCATTCCTCCCACCCTATCAACTACTTCTGTCATTTGTGTTTTTTGCTTATTTCCTTTTTACCTTCTTCTTCTTATCCATTCTCTTTTACATAATAACTGACTCACTCATCCAGTCACGCATTTAATTTTAAATAAAACTACCTCAATGAATACTCAAAAATATACTAACAGTTTCCGAAAATGTTCGTGTATATCAATAATCTTGTTCCTCTTTCAAATAATACACCATAAAACGACGATATTATGAGATCAGACCGTCTACATGGAATCGCACAATGGCTGAAATTAATCATCACAATGTAGAGAAATAAAAACACTATTTGTAAGTGTTAATATCGAATCACGATATGACAAAAAGTATTGCATCACGAATGACTCGAAAATTCGAACGACCCTGTAATTCGGCGTGTCAGATTACGATTAGACTAGCATCTAATTTTAAACTGTGATTTGAACCCAGCAACGAAATATATTAGATAATACATTTTAATATATAGACCTCTATGTAATACTTAATAATTCTAACATTCCTTTTTGTATATACAGTCCAAACTCGCGTGACACTCTGACTGTATATAAAATGCAAGTTTGGAAATTTTTTAAATTTTCTTTCTATTTTATTTTTGCTAAGTAATTGATGGATTATTTCTTTTTTAAATTACTTAATAATTTTTTAGATTAACCTAATCATGTAATCGTGTTAAATTCTGCAATGTTCATTTTTTTAAACATTTTCTCTTAGTTGTAAAAGATAAAGTCATAACTCGCCGAAAACTCAAAATTAACACTTAATTTTAAATTTTAAGCATTTAATTTTGGCTCAGATGCATGTTTAATTTTAATCCATAATAAATGCATATTTCAATTTCCATTTTTAGTTAACTCAGCAAATCATGATCACATCAGATATGTCACTATGCTGTTTGAAAGAAAAATATGACTTCATCTTCAAATATCTTGCTTATCTGCCAGTATGCTGTTACAAACAAAATTTACCTTTATCTTCAAATATTTTGCAAAAAAATTCAGCCTATTAAGAATGAAAAACAAAACAGGTCAACAATAAATAATAATGTCACCAAATTATTAGTATATAAACTCTTGTAATTTTTCAAAATATCATTCTGATTACACTGGTCGACAAAATCGAACTTTTCCTCTCATCAAAGATGTATACACACTTTTCTAGACCAGCTTTGTACGCCGATTCCAAATCTGTTTTCGGTTTTCCTCTAAGTCTAGCCCATCTAGTTATCGAAATATGATTGGTGTTAATTTCAGCACAATCTATCGTAAAAGTACAACTTTATTCATAAAAAGAAATGAGGGGTCGCGCGTCTTAAGGTACCTAAGCGCCACCACAGGCGAAAACGTGTTTTTTATGGATATCACTATTTTCACCCTTCCTCTATCGCGTGGTTTGGGTTATAATGACCTTACGACACTAGAAGTATGGTTGAAAACCTTATGAAGCGAACTACTTTTTTCACCCAAAGTTCACCCAAAGTTCGGCATAATAAGAAAAAAAAAAAATATATATATATATATAAAATATAAAATATGAAAATATATCCCAAAAACTCATCAACATCTTCATTAGCATACTTAGAACTCTAATTTAGCTAAACATGAACGTTCTAGCTCAATTAATAACAGAGATACTATTGCCAGAATATTGCGATCTGACGAATTTTCATTTTGGCGCTTAGGTACCTTAAGACGCGAGACCCCTCAAATGTACACCAACCTAAAAACGTTGCGAGTACGATTTTCTTTTGTAAACCTTGTCCGGATCGTCGCGGCACAACATCCAGCAGTAGTCTGCCAGCATACTTTCGTTCCAGAAACCTTGGTAGCGATTTTCCATTGACTGGATGTCTTGATGGAAGCGTTCCCCCTGTTCGTCACTCAACGCGCCAAGGGTTCCGGGAAAGAAATCTAGATGCGAATTTAAAAAATGTATTTTCAAGGACATGCGACAGCCCATTTCTTGATACGCACCGAGCAGTTTCTGAACTCCATCTTTGTATGCGGGAGACTTGTGATTACCCAAGAAGTTTCCACAAATCCATTTGAAAACCTGCCATATTTTTAGTTCTAAGGCATTGAGGCTTTCTTCAAAGCCTTCATCCTGCAGCCCCTCCCTGATTTGGGGCCCCACAAAAATCCCCTCCTTCAATTTCGCGGCACTGATGTTTGCAAATTTCTCAACAAGGTATCGAAACCCTCTCGAATTCGCCTTACCCATCGCTTTCACAAAATTTTTCATTAAGCCGAGCTTAATGTGGAGAAGTGGCAGGAAAATCTTCTTTGGATCAACTAAAGGAACACACTGGACACTGACCGTTCCTGGCTCGTATGTGCTTCTTTGATGCCAGTCACGTCTGATGTAATGATCCGCGGTAGTACGGTTGTCCCATAGGCAAAGGAAACAACAGTATTTCGTTAACCCTCCTTGCATGCCCACTAACATACCAATGACTTTGAGATCAGCACAGATGAACGGAGTGGGCGATCGGGATGGACGGCTTTAAATTCCCGTTATGCAGGACAACCGCTTTCAAGCATCGCTGTGAGGAATCAATGAACAGGCGCCACTCAGATGGTGTGTGTACCTGTGACAAGTTCTCGAAAAGTCCATTGATATCATGGCAATAGCAGAGTGGACCGTCTACTGAAAAGAATGTCGCCAAATCATGGTTTCGTTTTCGATAGTGACACACTCGGACGTTCTTCTCAAGTAAATGTTTCTGCTTGAGTCTCGAGGAGACACGTTCTGATTTTTCTTTGGAGAGGGCTAGGTTTGTAATGGGGTCATTCAAGTCGTTTTGGGTAAGCCTCTGCGGCTCCGATTGCTCTTCGTCAGGTGTGTAGTCAAGATCGGCCAAAGGTCCCGCATCTCCGCATCGTGTCATGGTGAGGAATCGGTCTGATCGCGGAGTCTACGTTCGGATAAACGATATTATGCTTGTTCTTCACGGAGAATCCAGTTATGTTAACATTGCAAAAGTAACAATCGCCATGATGGTCATTTGGCTCCCTCCATATCATGGGTATAGCGAACGGCATCGACTTTTTCCTTTGGTTCAACCAGTCACGTAATCCATTCGAACAAGCGGTACAGATAACATGTGGTGCCCACGCCTTATCTTCGTTGCCTAGTGGACAGCCAATGTATAACCGGTAAGTTTTCCGAAGATCCATCGTGATTGTACGCCGTTGTGATTTAGTCGCGAACGAGCCGCACAGTAACAGAAATTGTCGGGGCGATTTTTACACTTTCGAGGCATGATGATCGATGAGAGGGGTGATGTAAATCTCATCTCGAAAACTAGACGTGCTAGAGGAAAACCGAAAACAAATTTGGAATCAGCGTCCCAACAGCTATTTACCTATCCATAATTATATATGATGAAAAATACTTGTTGGCCAGTGTTATTCTGAGCTGACCTAGAGACTGAAGTATTACTTGTAATATTTTAGAGGAGGTAAAACTCAGTCAGAGGATCTCTGTTATCTCCTTTGAGCCCTGTTTTCTCTAGAGAACTTAGTTTTAAAATAGAATGAATAATTTCTCGATACGCTACAAGAAGAATCGGGGAACCGTCAGATAATTTAGTAAGTTTTTACAGAATCCTCCGATCCACAACAAAAAGAAATCGGAGTGTAATATAAAAGAAACTAATGCAATTCCCTACGCAGTACCAGCTACCCCAGAAAGAGAAAATCCGTTGCTGCTACCTAACCAGAACTCCCGTCAACCTCGAACCACCCAAGGCTATAGACGGAGGGGCAACATACGTATATATTACAGGATAACTGCACTGTTCATACTGCCAGGATCATCAGACGGTGGTTTCAGGAACAACGAGGTGTCAAGCTGCTGAACTGGCCCACCAAGGGGTGTGACCTAAACCCCATTGAAAATGTGTGGGCAAATGTGGTTAACACTTGGGAGCCTGGGCAGATCGGACATCTCAGCACCTGCTGCAATACACCATGTCAGAGTGGGAACTTTTCCGCACGAACCCACAAAGAATTTACAATCACGTGGCATCTGCTCCAAATAGGTTACGAGAAGTCATTAATAATAATGGAGGATGGACCAAGTATTAAGTAATTGTGTATAATAATGTTATGGGTGTGATGTTGTAAATATATATTTATTTACTTGAACAATTATCAGTTCCTTATAATTTGAACATTATGTTTTTATGTTCTTAACAAAATCCCTAAATTTTCTTGATTCATGTTTATTTTTGTAATAAGAAATTGAACTATGTTATCATTATCTCTCCATGGATAGACCGTTTTTTGAATAATCATTTGTTGATGATGTATGGACTTTAAATAGAAATGTTATTGCCAGGAGGAAAAGTCGATACTACAACTTATCTTACTACAACTTACACTTTAACTATAACATCCAAATCAAAATCCTATGATTGAAAGGTTTTAAAGTATTCCACGTTTGTGAAATAACCTAACTACTCTATTCCCTAAATTTAGAAATAATGCATGAATAAAATACATAGTCGTTCTAGCATTGCCACCAAAACTACAGTGAACAATATATTTATTCTGTCATTGATTTTCAAAAAATAAAAGTATTACCACGACAACACCTGAGAGGGGGAAGAGGATAGGGAGGGAGTGAGTTCGGGGACTGGGGTTTAAGACGGACTGCGTTGCTTCCACATCTCGGAGAGGGTGGAGCGGAACTATTGCAGCGGACTGTACAACAGGTCGACGCATTCACTGAAATTACTGTACTGCCGTTATTATATGGTAAATAGCAGTTTACAATTAAAGTGTATTCGATGTTCACATATAATTCAATTCCTAAGAACGCTACATTGTCCTTTGTTAGAAATCTTTTATATTTAGTCAAGTGTTCTCTTATTATAACACAACTCCTCCAAAGGGCCAACCGTATAATAACTTGTTTGATAAGTCTACTGCTGAGGACACACAATATATCATCATAAACACTAGAGAGAAATTTTAGCGCCTGCTTAGGTAACCAATAGGGCGGAGTGAAAAACTCATTTTTCGAATTTTCAAATTGGCTAGTGTGGAAAATGTGTGGAGTAGTGAGGAAATAAGCTGGTATAAATTTAAAATCATAACATTAATATCTTCAGGTGCCACAATGACCTTCAATATTGAAAAAAATTGAAAAAAGCAGATTTTAACCAATAATTACAGAAGAGTCCACGATGCACAATAGACAAGAATTTATTCACACTTGTATAAAAATAGCTCAGTCAACCTTTAAGAAAAGTTTCTATTCTCTAAAAACAGTTTTCTATAGTCAGCTCACTCAGCTGTCACGTGATTAACTGAGTACCTCGGTTCAGTGTAGCTGTCGCTCTCGTAGCAGGTGGGGTGTTCTGTTGTTGGCGTTACTCAGTAGTCTAAACTATATTTCTTATATATTTTGCATTTCTGTATTGTGTTGCCCTAGTTGCCATGTACTATTAACTGAAATTAACGTATAATTGATATAGCTCTTTCTTTTTCAGATTTGTATACTTCAAAATGTCTCGAGTTTGTGCAAAATCAACCAGGGCCTCACTGAGTGCCCCATGTTTGGTATGGGGGAAGATTTTGGCACAGGAATCTTCCTACATACGAAGGAGTTTTTAAATATTACTTGTTTGTAAGAAACGATTTGAAACAGAATACTAATAAAGATCCTTCAATATCTCAAATATTAGAACAATTTGTTGATAAATTGAAAACAATTTGGGAAAGTGCTTCCGTCCCAATTCTGTCAGACAGGCGAATGAAACAATGTTCGAAGCTACCACGAAAAGTATCGTGTCATTATGAAGCCATACCAAGCAGAAAAAAATTCTGAAGCTTACAAAGCAAAGATTGATATGTTCAAAAAAGAAGCACACACGAAACTTTTTGACATTGCAGCGTGCAAGTGCAAAGTACTAACACAATGTTCTTGTCCCAAAGAAAAAACGGTTCCAAAGGAAGAAGTGACGTTCCTCTTAGATCAAAGGAGTGAAAGAAAACTGTTTATTGATAGAGTAGATATTACACTCTCAAAGAAAAAAGCATCTACGTTGCTAAGAAAGCAAAAGAAGCTGTGAGGCTCACCAAAGAATCTTCACAGGAGAAATTGCAGGATACAAATGTTGAATTATCCATCGACATCAAAGAGTGAAAGTGAATCTGGCGAAATATCAGACGATACATTTCCAGAGCCAGTTAGCTCGAAGAGAAAGCTCGAACAACCTGAAGAAAATTATTCAAGAAAAGGAAAACTACAAATCTACCTTCAGTGGCTACTGCTTGTGACAGGACTGCAGTTTCAGATCGAGCTGCAGCATTCATTGTTAGTGCAGTATTGCAAGATATTGGAGAAGTTTCTATTGACAATACATCTGAAGTAGTGGATAGGAGTAAAATCAGAAGAGAAAGACAAAAGAAGAGATCAGAATTATGAAAGATCAAAATCAGGTCCCAATCAGAGGAATCTATTTTGATGGTCGAAAAGATTCTACACTCTTCCAAGAAAAAAAAGAGTCCAAAGTATATCAGAAGAAGGTAACAGAAGAACATATCACTTTAGTGAGAGAACCTGGTTCAGATATTTGGGCCATTATTCTGTGAATTCTGGATCAGCTGAAGAAATATGTAAAGGAATGTTTGAGTATATTGGAAATAATGACATGAACCTGGAAAACCTTGTTGCCATTGGATGCGATGGTGCAGCAGTCAACACTGGAGAAAAGGGAGGCGTTATAAGGCTTATAGAATTGAAGCTGAAGAAGCCAGTTCAACATTTAGTGTGCCAGCTCCATGCCAATGAATTGCCATTACGCCATTTAGTTGCAAAGCTGGATGGAAAAACATCTGGCCCCCGCGGATTCACCGGTCCTATCGGCAGGGAATTAGAGAACTGTGAGAGTCTTCCTATTGTCGAGTTTGAAAGGATTGATGCTGAGGAACCAACTGTAGACTGTGAAGATCTTAGCACCGACCAAAAATATCTATTTGATATTCATCAGGCCATAACAAAGGGATATTGCTCTCCAGATCTTGCTCATCGTAGTCCAGGCAAAATGGCACATTCACGATGGCTGACTACAGCAAATCGTTTGCTTCGTCTATACGTTTCAACTGTAAGTCCATCTGAGAACCTCATGAACATTGCTTCTTTTATAATGAAGGTCTACATCCCAATGTGGTTTTCTATTAAGCAAAGTACGTCTTTTGTCAATGGCTCAAAACATGTTTTCAAAACTATTGAACTAACAAACACTGAATGACGAAGTAAAGGATATTGTAAACCCTGTCATACAAAGAAATGCATTTTTTGCAAATCCAGAAAATATTCTAGCATCAATGATTCATGATGACCGCAGCGCCATAAGAGAATTAGCGTGGAGGCGAATAAAGAAAGCAAGGCAAACAAACAAGGAAAAAGTTGTGAGGCGTTTCACAGTACCTGTTTTCAATTTGAAGCTACTGATTATACTGATTTAATTAATTGGCAAAAATGCATTGTCACTGAACCACCTGTGACAAGACACCTGACAGAAAATGAGATTGAAGAATTCATAGAAAACAAGAGTACCCCTCCATTCGAGAAATTCCCTTGTCATACACAAGTAGTAGAAAGAATGGTAAAATTAGT
Organism: Bathynomus jamesi; assembly: GCA_023014485.1. NCBI lineage: Eukaryota > Metazoa > Arthropoda > Malacostraca > Isopoda > Cirolanidae > Bathynomus > Bathynomus jamesi. Next base: position 394,969 of record JAJOZX010003437.1, read on the forward strand.
GACTGAAGCATCATCAAAAGTATTTGGATTGAACGCGCGAGATGGCTTCATAAGATCAACACTTCAGTCACGTAAAAAAATGCCATCATTCGAAGTAAAGCTGAATATAAAGTTTAAATAAAACGTTAATAGAAAAAAACATGCGCAAGGATGGGTGGTTGGGAGGGCATGGGTGGAGCTCGACACGCAGCCACCTCCTCGTGGTGAGTTCTGGATTATTTAGATCATTAATCAAAAGAACATTGATCTAAATAAACTAAGAGCTGCGTAATTCAGTAACTATTTTGGTAATTGGAACACTTAATATATAATAATAACAAGTAAGTTTCAGTTATTGTACTAATGCAGAATATAAGAAAATCATTATATTTCACTTTTTTCGACGGCTTTGTGGCACCTGAAGATATAATTTCGCAGGACTAATATTTATGCACAGTCATTATCTATAGCACCCACATATTTTCCGCACTAGCCATATTTGAATTTCGAAAAACAGTTTAAAAACCTCATTTTCGATCCGCCCTAGTAACCAATGCTCTTGCAGGAGTATCAAATCTGCAATGTCACAAAATTTATGAACACCTACAGTTGAATTTTTTAATGATTTTACGTTATATGAAATTATTCTCAACATGTTAACTGCCATGAATGGTAGAAAAATGTATTATTATTATTAGTAGTAGTAGTAGCAGTAGTAGTAGTAGTAGTAGTAGTAGTAGCAGTAGTAGTTTAGGCATTATTATTCAAATACCTATTGTTACTATTGCTTCTTTCGGCAGTCCTAACTCTCCTGTTAAAGTAAATATATTCTTTCACAATAATGTCTTCGGTCCACTGACTCATGTTAAAGGAGTTAAACTGTGCACTCACCCCTGTGATTACCACCTTAAGTAACTTTTAACATGGGGGTCTGGTGCTCATTTCAGTAAAAATTAAGTTACTATATTCATTACACATTACTTTCACCATGTGTCGAACATCGCATTCCTTATTCGAGGGATCGAAATTGTTTGAGAGATAAAGTTTCCTGATTATACATATATTTATCAACCACTTCTTGATGTGTAATTTCCGTCAGTGATTTTTTTTAACCTCGTTACACTGCTTGAGGAGCACTGACACGTCCACATCATGCATATAAATTACCGGAACGCCATGGAGATTAGTCACGCAAAAGGTAACATCACTCTGATCTGCTCGTAGTGTCGGCACTCTATTAATAATGTCTTTTCATGTGTTCTCTCCTTTTGCGCTTCCTCTACGAAGGAGGCGAGCATTGCACGGGGTATTAAGCAGTTCCTTTGCGAATTCCACTTCTTCATCATCATAATACTCGCGACATACACTTAGCAGCAGGACAAATTTCACGTAATTTATTCTGTCCCACCCAAAGCATCGCAAGAGATTCTCTACAAGTCTACTTCCTTCGCGCCTTTCTTCCAACGTCATCATAAACCAAGAAGCTCGAAGTGTCTGGAGAGTGGAAGATGAAAGAGGAAAGGGAAAGACTCGGTCAATGACCACTTCCTTATCCCCATGTGTTAGCAGATATATATATTATATATATATATATATATATATACAGGGTGGGCCGAAAGTCTGGATCCATAGGAAAATATTTATTTTAATACATAAATTACAACAAATGGTAAATACTTAAAATGAACATCAACTTTAACTTGTAAATGCGTATCCGTGATACTGTACAGTGGTTCGTACTCCAGTATAAACAACAAATTATAACAAATGCTCAAATTGGCGGCCCCTGACATCGAGACACTTAGGGATGGAATTTATGATTTTTAATAATTCTTCGAATTGACGTTCTCGAGATGCGTGTTTCATTTGATAATCTTCTTGTTGACTTTACTGGACTATTCGTTAAAGTTTCACATACCATTGCAGAGGTATTTTCATCAGTTGCAGTTTTTGGACGACCAGAACGCCGTCGATCATGTACACTTCCTGTTTCTTTGAAACGTTTAAACAACTTGCCAACAGTCGCATGTGTTCTGGATGCTTATCAGGATGATTTCTATTGAATTCGGTAGCAACTTCTCTGTGTGTAGCGCCCTGTCTTGCGTACATGAGCACAAGTTCTACCCGGTCTTCTGTTGTTAGATTCGAAGCCATTTCTGGGCTGAAATAAAAAAAGTATTTGAGTATTTATACTGGAGTACGAACTACTGTACAGTATCACTGATACGCATTTACGAGTTAAAGTTGATATTCATTTTAAGTATTTACCATTTGTTGTAATTTATGTATTAAAATAAATATTTTCCTATGGATCCAGACTTTCGGCCCACCCTGTATATATACAGGGTGTCCCATAAGTCCGGCATCATAGGAAAAATAATAAAAAAGGCACAACAAAAGCTTTTATTTACAGAACGTGCTCAATATGTCCACCATTGTTTTCAATACACAAATTCAGACGTGGTACCCAGTCAGCAAGCAAACGGTGAACGATGTCAGGAGTAATGGTGTTACATGCCCCAATAATGCGCTGCCGCAAATGTTCAACACTCCTAATTTTCACTGCGTATACCAGCGCTTTCAAGTATCCCCAAAGATAAAAATCTAGTGGCGTGAGATCCGGGCTTCTAGCTGGCCATTCCACAGGCCCTCGACGTCCTATCCAATAACCAGGGAATTGTTGGTACAGGTATTCCCTTACTTGGGTGCTGTAATGCGCAGGAGCGCCGTCTTGCTGGAACCATGTTGGGAAATTTTCTTCTTCGTTCAAGACACTGGGAAATGCTTCTTCCTTGAGCATACGTAGGTAGGTGCCTCCAGTGACATGTTCATCGAAAAAGAGAGGGCCTATGATGCGATCCTTCCAAATGCCACACCATACCATCACCCGAGATGAACCTTGTTCCTGTGAAGAGGTATACCAGTGAGGGTTGTTTTGAGACCAGTAGCGGGTGTTCTGTCGATTTACCTCACCATTTCCATAAAAAACAGCCTCATCACTGAACAGAATGGTGGACGGGAAATTGGCATCCCGAGTATAAGAAAAATATGAATTATGGTTTGTAGAAATAGAAAAATATGAATTTCTCCTATGATGCCGGACTTATGGGACACCCTGTATGTATGTATATATATTATATATATATATATATATATATATATTGTGTGTGTGTGTGTGATATGGACGTATTCCTTGGGAGTCTCAATCGGAATATAAAGGCACTAGCTAAGGCAATGCTTAAAATCATAATTTAATGATAAACGTTTCTGAAAAGTACTCCATCATCAGTCTGAATGCATAAATGGAATTAAAATTTAAAAATAAATTTAATTACATGAATTAAACAATTTATGAAAATCGAAAATAAAAAAACAAAAATAAACACAAAAAAATTAATGAAAAGCACTGACACGACTCGGTCCGAATGCGGTCCTAGGTGCGAAGCCGCCAACCATTGACAGGTCAGAGACCAGCCTGAGCAGATCGGATCGAGTTAACTTAGCACGCTTCCGATGTGGACATCAATCGAACTTACAGACATATAAACACAGACGACACCTGCCACCTGTGCCAGGACACACCACAAACAATTGAACACATTATGACAGACTGTACCGCTCTAGCACAACAACGAACACAACATCTCTAGTGCGCTGAACCTCTGGTCCACTCCGGAGAGGGCGATCGGTAGTAGTATAGCTGCAAAAGGTTAGAATGCAGGAATGTTGCAATTTATTACGTAATGTTGCAATGTTGCAAAGGGGGTGGGGGTGTTATTCACCATGTTGCAAAGGGGGTCTTCTTCTTTCTCTTCGCCCGTTCCCGCCTCTATGCGGGGTCGGCGTTTCTGACCAGCCTCCTCCACACAGCCCGGTCCTGGGCTTCTTCCTCCGACAAACCCTTCTCCCTCAAATCATCCCTCACCTTCTCCATCCACCTTCGCTTCGGTCTGCCTCTCTTTCTCCTGCCATGCACCTCCATATTCATCGTTCTCTTACCCACATAATCTTCGTCCCCTCTCATCACATGTCCATACCATTTCAGTCTACTTTCTTGCATCTTCCTCGAGATTTCTCCAACCTTTGTTGTGCCCCTTATCCTTTCATTCCTTACTCTATCCAACCTTGTCACTCCGCACATCCATCTCAGCATTCTCATCTCCGTTACATCTAGTCTTTTCTCATGATCTTTCTTTATAGCCCAAGACTCAGCCCCGTACATCATAGCCGGTCTTACCACATTCTTATACACCTTTCCCTTAACCCTTGCGCCTATTCTTCGGTCACACAACACCCCTGAAACTTTCTTCCAATTTTTCCAACCAGATTGCACTCTGTGTGTTATTTCTGTGTCCAGCTCACCGTCCTCAGCCACTGTCGATCCCAAGTACGTAAACTTACTTACTCTCTTTAACCTCGCTCCCTCTAAACTAATTTCTGAGTCTTGATTTTCGTAGAACCTCAGGTACTCCGTTTTCTTTCTGCTGATTTTCAACCCTCTGTCTTCAAAAGCCCTCCTCCATTCCTCCAATTTTCTTTCTACTACTTCTCTCCTGTTGCTGCACAGAACAATATCGTCTGCAAACAGCATACACCAAGGGATTGATCTTTTATCCCCTGGGCCAACACATCCATAATCAAAACAAAAGGTACGGGCTCAAAGAAGATCCCTGATGTAGACCAACCCTCACGGGGAACCATTCCGTTACACCTACACTACTCCTAACCTGGGTCCTTGCTCCTTCATACATACTTTGCACCAACCTAACGTACTTCTCCGGCACACCTTTCTCTCTCATACACCTCCAAACCTCCTGGCGTGGCACTCTATCATATGCTTTCTCTAGGTCGATGAAAACCATGTGCAGTCCCTTTTGTCGCTCCCGGTGTTTCTCCATCAACTGCCTCAGTGCAAAAATCGCATCAGTTGTTCCCCTACCTGGCATAAAACCCAACTGCTCTTCCCCCACGGTTGTCTCTTATCTTAACCTTTTCTCTATAATCCTTTCCGAAACCTTCATCGTGTGTGACATAAGCTTTATTCCCCTATAATTTCCACAATCCTGGATGTCCCCCTTCTCTTTGTAGATAGGTACGAGTGTACTATCCCCCCACTCCTCCGGCATTTCCTCTTGTTCATATATCTTCTGCATCAGATCCCACAATAGATCTATGCCCTCATCTCCCAAACAATTCCACGCCTCCACTGGTATCCCATCCGGTCCCAATGCCTTCCCCTTCTTCATTCCTTTCAACGCCACCTTCACCTCCTCCCTACTCACTCCTGAAGTTAACCCTTGATTTGGGACACCATCTTCAAAAATAACCCTTGGGTTTCCCTCATTTAACAGATGTTCAAAATAACTCTTCCATCTATCCATGATTTTATCCTGATCCTTTAAGACCACTCCCTGCCCATCCTTTACCTGTTTAATTTGAGTAAAATCTTTACTCGCCTTATCCCTAGCCTTCGCTATTCTAAGGATCTTTCTCTCTCCCGCCGGTGTCTCCAACTCTTTATATACTTCATCCATCGCCTGCGCCTTGGCTCTTGCCACTCCCTTCTTCGCCTCCTTTTTCGCCTGCCTATAGCTTTCTCTATCCTCTTGTCTACCAGATGTGTCCCACTTCTTTTTAGCATCTTTCTTCCTTTTAATCACCTCCTGAACCTCTTCATTCCACCACCACGTCTCTTTATCTTCAGGGGGTCTTCTACCTGATGTTTTGCCCAGTACTTCCTCACCAACTCTCAATATCACCCGGCTGTTCTCCTCCCACCATTCTTGTACACTCTCCAACGACCTTACTTCTTCCAAAACCTTCTCCCCAAATTTCCTTTTCTGGTCTTCTTTCTTCAGTCCCCACCACTTTATCCTAGGTGTCACCTGTTCTTGCCTTCTTTTCCTACCACTCTTAAACGACCAATCCATCACCAGGATTCTCTGTTGCGCCGCCACGCTTTCCCCGTTTATGACTTTGCAGTTCTTAACTTCTTCCAAATGGGATCTCCTGGGGTGTTGCAAAGGGGGGTGGGGTGTTGCAAAAAATCCCCAAAGGCGGGTGGGGGATGCTGCAGGTGCAACAAGGGGTCATGAAACTTGGAGGCGGCGTTATCCCCCAAGAGAAAGGAGAGAAAGGAGAGAAAGGAGGAGAGGTGTTCACCTGGCAGGAGCCAAGTGCATATTAAGACTTCAGCCGAGTAGGCTTTGTCTTATAGACTCCTAATCAGCCAGTTGGCTTAGAAGGCGTAAATGGCTTGAGTTGCCAGATAGCGCCATGTATTCAATAGAAGGCTGAGTTGCCAGTTTGTGCTATATATTTAATTAATTAATTCTAATCGAAGACTGAGTTGCCAGATACCACTTTTTAACATTATTATGGAGAGTTGCCAGATAGCACCATGTATTCAGGCTGAGTTGCCAGTTTGTGCTATATATTTAATTAATTAATTCTAATCGAAGACTGAGTTGCCAGATACCACTTTTTAACATTATTATGGAGAGTTGCGAGATATCATTGTATACATTATTATAGACTCCTAATCAGCCAGTTGGCTTAGAAGGCGTAAATGGCTTGAGTTGCCAGATACCACTTTTTAGCATTATTATGGAGAGTTGCCAGATACCATTGTATACATTATTATAGACTCCTAATCAGCCAGTTGGCTTAGAAGGCGTAAATGGCTTGAGTTGCCAGATACCACTTTTTAACATTATTATGGAGAGTTGTGAGATTGTACCATTTATTTTCTTAAAAGTTGGTTTAGAATTCCGCTAGTAGGTTTAGAAGGCGTAACATGATATAATTAACCAAAAGAATTAAGTAAAACAACATTGCATCATTCTGTTTATTATAAATATATAGAAAATAAATATACATTTCAATAATAATAGAAATAGGAATATGCATATAATCCTTCAATATAACAGTACAGGAGAAATATCACACAAATATATAAATACATTTCACTTTTTTTTCAAAATACTAAACTCGCACTTAATCGAGTTTACAATTACATCATTATTGCTCTGCATTACGCAGTATATGCGGTTTAATAATATTTCACCGCTTAAAGTATAGGGAAACCTGTATTCGATATGAAGGGCTTTCATATCGTTCAGTACTATTTTTGTTCCCACTTTACAACCGGTTGGTAAGTCATCTTTAAATACGTCTAGAATACAATCAAAAGCACGCACAAAGAGTTCATCGTTAGCTACATTATTAAACACAAGTTTATAAACACGCTTTTCCAATCGAGGGTTTATTTCTACCGACTCGAGCTTTTCAATCGTGAACTCATCTTCACTCAACATAGCGGCAATTGAAATAATCTTCTAAATCGTTACGACAACTGCGCGTTATATAAAGAAATAGTTCTTCAGGGTGAACGGTGTAGGTGAGCTCAGCCTTGTACCGATCAATTGCTTTGTACCAAAGTTCATGGTATTTCAAAGAGTCTAAACTTTTTAAATAAACGTCCAGCTCTAGACCATTCTCACCTTGTTCAGCCCTACACTCGGTAAACCCATCGAGCAGAGCGGTGTATGCGTATTCAAGTACTGTATCAAAATAAAGCATATCCGTAACACGCGCGTCTAATATAGGTTTCAGCTTGCGGAATCCGACGATTTCAAACATTCTGTCGAGGATGAAACGGTTTCGCGTAGGAACAAGAGCGTTATTATCAGAAGCATTCTTCCACATCAGCCGTATATCAATGCACGGCCGATCGTTATTTATACACAACGTACATACAACGGCGTATGAGGGTGCGTCACTAATCTGCTCTCTTCTTGTACCTACGTTAGCAGGTATTTTATAACGATCTTCACTCCACTTCTCAACTATCACGAAGATTCTATTCATCTCCTCGACACTTAAATAAACCCGTTTGTTTGTTTGTCTACATTCCGTTTCCAGTACATAGCTAACGGTACCGGATTTACGCCTGAACACGCGCAACGATTTCGTCACGGACACATCGTACGAGGCGTTGAGAATGCTGCTCAAAGGAAGTTCCATCGTATTCGAGGAGCGCACGTCCACTCGGTTCAAGCTCTGAGATAACTATGAGCCGTGTGAGGCACGCAGGTAGGCAGGAACGGTTCGACGGGCGGCTGACTCGATGATACGTGAATGGGGTTGTTCGAACTCGTATGATCCGCGAGTCGCACCATATCGAATTGTTGTACATATTGGGTAGGTGTTTTTCCGGTACAAGAATTAATTTCGGTTTTATCACTACCAGACTACGCACCAGACAGTTTCCTCAGGATAATTTTCACGAACTAGGCACATTTTATGTTTTACTAAACATCTTCACACTCCGGCGCACTATTTGAGAGGAACATATGCTCATATTTTTCCTTTCTGCCCATCAAACGATACTCGTCTCTAAAGTCTGTTAAAAACTCACGCAGGGCACTAGCCACAACCTCACTACGAACCTCATCATGATATACATTAATATAGTGATAAAAATACTTAAGATTGTCCATGATCACGAGATTCACATTTTCAGTCGTAGGGTATGAGTAATCGACATGGTGTAGCATGACGTAATACCGCTTGTCACACCACCCATCCGCAAGACTCATTATCCATACCTGCTGCTTCTCTTCTGCACGCGTTGTTTCTTTTACTTCACGGTATATGTGAGACTTTATAAAGTTTAGCTCTGCAGCATACTTCAGCACATCGTCTGTGCAACGAAAGCCTTCAACGGTCTCACCAGAACATCCGTAGAGTATTTGTACATCTTGCAACTTCGCACAATCCAATGTGGTTTTAAAAGAGGCATAGGAGGGGGAATAGGAAGTTTTTCGGTATCCACCACATCCTGGCACTTTGCTGAATACCATTTCATAAACGTTGTACAAGCAATATTAAAGGTAGCCATTTGAATACACGTCTGATCTCCTTTTTTTCTTCTACGCTGGCGAATACACGTCTGATCTCAAGGGCTTACTGCAGTCGACTGACCACGCAGGGACTCCCAGATAGTAGCATGACTCACGTTGCTGATCTTACAGTGGGCGGAGCTTAGAACTTTCACCTGCGCACACACACACACACACACACACACACACACACACACACACACAAGGAGAAAGTAAACGCTAATTGAAACATGATTTATTTAATAAACGAGATATTCAAGTTATATATATATTTACAAATACGATTTAATAAACGAGATATTCAAGTTATATATATATTTACAAATACGATTTAATAAACGAGATATTCAAGTTATATATATATTTACAAATACGTGTAATAAATCAATAGATACATCAAAGATTATATACAAGACAAATACGTGTCAGTTAACAATAGAAGCATCAAACGTTATGGTATCCAAAGGGTACGGTATCATAGGTACCAGGTAACTGGTAACGTTTCCTATAGGTGTTACGGCACACCTTCGTACCCCTAAGTTCCTTCACGCCCCCCAGCTTCTGCGCCCGAAAATTGTGGGTGCCTACAATTAGTTGGGGAGGTCGTTCGCCCTCATCATCGTCCAAACACACTAGATCCTTCAACGATTCAAAGTTAACAACCCGCCGATTCGCATGGTTGAGCGTAATACCCTTTGCCTTCACGATATATTTCATTTCCTCCCCCACCCTGACCCGTACCCCATAAGTTTTAGGTCCTGTTGAGACAAAAGAGTCGGCGTATGCGTTGTCCCCATACTCATCCTTGATCTCATCAGTGAGCTCGCCGAGGAACTCCCCAATAGCGGGCATGTATTCACCCTCCCTCTCTGTGAATATCACGCTATCTGTATCGGCATACAATACTCTCCGCCCAAGAGAATGCAATAGACCCCAAAGTTTTATACGGGCGTAGGCTGTTGTGAAGCTGGCCACAGGTATGTTTGTAACCCTTGAGGTATCTGTGGCCAATTCAGTGTTGTTGTACTTTATTATGTAAGTATTACCTACATTCACGATCTCCATGACCTCTTTATCGGGAGCATTGGCATAATCCCAGACATCACTATAACTTTGTGCCAAATGAATGTTCCCTTTGCCGGTATTCTGCGCAAATTTTCCCCATAGACTGTTTAGACACAACTTTGCACTAAAGCGCTTGCCAGGATTCTTTGCAATTTGGACGATCAAGTTGTATACCTTCGCGGTCGCGGTAACGTTGAATATAGGCAGACTTTTCATCTTCGGTATCAACTCCTCGCGGATACCCTGATGCCTCAACCTTATCCTTCAAAAAGGCGTTTATATATGGTGTGAAAAGGTTGGGTAGCTTCTGAAACCTCCACACCTCATGTATCTTCAGTATTCTATAACCATGGCGTACGGCTAGGGCCAGCTCAGGACTTGTATATACGCCTCTGATCTTACGCTGGTGGGGTATATGGTTACAATCGCCGTTATCCTCTTCCGCGCACTTCACGCACAGGGGAAACATGAGCTTGTCGTCGATAACGACAGGTAAGATTGGCATCCATAAATTGCGTGGGGGAGTACGTCTACGAAAGAGAGCCCAAAGTAACGATCATTCAAATTTCTTGAAAATTCATTGATGGAGGGCAGGTTAGGTCCCACCAGTTTCTCAGGAGCGCCCACGGGGTACGGATTGTTCTTCATCACGTATGGGTATAAAGAACAGAAATCGTAGTAATGGAGCTTCACGCCCTCCGTAGGTGGAAAGTATAGTCTGAATGGATTTGTACGTCCTCCAAACAAGCTATCACCACATTTGAGAGGATCCAGCACCATTGAACGCTTGATCGTGTTTATTTCCTCACGGTACACCTCGTCTGTCTCCATCCGTGCATCATATTCATGCTCCCACAAGACTTTGTGAGTGAACTGTGATCCTATAAGTTGATCGCGGGTGCGGGTCCATGCAAGACAGTCGGCAGGAGATCTACCGTGGATATCTCCGGCGATTCCGCACTCAGGACGGGGGCATCCATGCCACCAGCATCCGTTAAAGGAGTACACAGTCTTCACACCAGTGACACGGTTTTCACTTAACCCATCAACCCAAAAAACACGTCCATTAATCTTAATGGGTACTTCACCCGTGTTGCGGGCGTGCTTTATGTATACACCTGTCTGTTGCTGTAGGTGTATGAGCCAGTAAATAGCCTTGTGTCCGTAACTGCGGGGTTTTTCGGTGAATAATGGCTAAGGTGTCTTTAGGCATGAAGTTATTCTTGAACACCGTAAAACATAATGATGCGATGGTGGTTGCGACTTGCAGCGGATCGCATTTGAAACGGGCTATGTACATCCTTCTAAAGGCCTGGAAACATACTCTAAGCACGCGCACATCATTCACGCAATAACGCTCACATTCATCAGCTATATTATAAGGGTTACTTTCATTAAAACTGTTGTAGTATCGATCAAAGTCTTCACGTTCATCCATCATACAGTCATAGTTAAAATAATGTTTGGGTGGTGGGCCTACGTAGTTTAAAGTCTCGCTGGTGAGGAAAGTGTAAGGGAAGTATCCTTTGGAAACTTCAGCTGCTACTCCCATCACCTTGGGTAGCTTTGCTAATTTACAAGGTGTGAATAATAAAGTGTCTTTAAATTGTACATTGCCTCTTATTTGCATCTGTATTAATTTGTTGCCTCTTTTCAATGGATCACCTGTAAATATCTCAGAGGATTCGTGTTCAAGCAACTCCTTATAAAGGAACTGCGTGTCAAACTTTGCCCCGTTATGGGCGAGAATATACACAGTCATTTTTTTGAACTTGTCGGCTAACTTGACAATATAGGACACAAATAGTTTCACAGGACTATCGCGGACATTCGTTTTAAAAACGTTTGTCCGTTTACCGCATTTGGGGCACTCGTCACATTCGATCCCCATACACTCATCACAGATGGTCTGGCTCACAAGTAAATATGGAATTACCTCTTTGGTTTCAGCGTTCGTATATGTTTCTATATCGTAGTATACAGTTATACAAGGGTTATTTTTAGGCTTAGCATCTTTCATATAACATACATGCTTTACTCCATCCGCCTTATATTCCTCCTGGCATGTAGGACAGTGAATTTCGTTACACTTGTGCTTAAATTTTCCCCAATTATCCATTGTGTGAAACATACCACATTCACAGATTTTCATTTTCCTGCACGTGCCAATTGATTTATGAAAATCAAAACAGCTATTATTGAAAAATGTGCGTCTACACACATCACAGGCTCTCTTCTCAGCTTCAACTACACGGCTTTCACATTTGGTGCTTTTACACTGTTCACATACCATGTGACATTCTTTACAATGTCTCACTATATCATCAGCAAACTCGAAGCACCCCTTACACAAATCATGATGTCTCCCATATTTTCGACTTTTGTCATAACTCGCGTAAAGCCACCTTATATTACGGATGGGGAGATACGTTGTCCCTGACAATCCTAAAATAAGTAGGGGTCTTGTACGACCTCTCACACAGCCCAAATACGATCATCCAGCCCAAATACAACTATACGGGCATTCATTTCCTGTTCTACCCTTCTCAACTCTTCAGGACCCATATTACAGTCAAATTCAAGTTCACAGTCTACAGCTAGTTTACAGGCACGCTCTTCGACCGTAGGCAACCAAATTTTTGGGGCCTGTGTATTTTGTACAGTAAACATCGTGCTAAGAGTACTGCTATAAAGCCGCTTGTCCATATTAAAGGCTATACTACTTTGGGCGGCTTGCATTATACGTCCTAATATATATTCTACATCTTCAGGCGCCAAACGTCTAAATGGCACTACCACCCAATAATCATCTACATCACCGTCATCCGACCCGAATCCAAAGGACAGACTCGTCCTGACTTCACGCTTGCCGCGATTCTGAAGAGCAAACTCTACAATACGCTGTACAACCCGGCGTAGCCCGCGCTCAATTCCATTGCTATACATGGCTCTAGGGTCGACCCTGACTCTATACCGATTTCTAGTCAAGGCTGGGGTGGGGGCTGCGGAGCGCACCAACTCAAACGTTATATCATCCTCAACAGAACGGGGGCAACTGTGGCGGATGAATAAGGGGATATGTTAGCGGGAGGTGCTGCTGGGGGAATTGTTGCGTAAGAGGTTGAGGGTTGGGGATCTATTACTGGTGCAACAGGCGCGTATTTCGGTCGCTTTATACCTGACGTGTGGTTCTCTTCATCATACCTCCGCTTTGGATGTGCTACCGGTATCGCTGGTGAGGGTTCGTTGGCAGGGGAGGAGATCACAACTACACTGTCGTCGAGGTCATCCGTAATGTCGATGATGGGGTGCTGTACCTCATCGTCATTCACGGTTCTGTGGGAGAAGAAAACAAAATATAAGGAACAGTACTCAAAATTTGTAATATTTTGTAAATGACCCACTTAGGAGTGTGACGTGTTAGAAATGGACTCTGTAGAAAAATTCAGATTCACGAGCCCATCCACATGTATTATATCTGGACCTACAGGATGTGGTAAAACTGTGTTTATGCTTAAAATCATTAAAGAAAAGGGAGAGATGTTCTCGAAATTTGTGCATAAAGTTATATGGTGCTATTCGACGTATCAATCAGTGTTCAACGAGTACCAAGATGATATTTTGTTCCACAAAGGCGTATATGACGTTAATTCGTTAAAGGGAAATGAACATACAGTCATTGTAATTGACGATCTCATGTTGGAGATGGATAAAACGTTTGCCGAGACATTTACAGTATTCTCCCACCATCTTAACATAAGCGTGTTCTTCATCAATCAGAATCTATTTTTCAAAAATAGATACATGCGCGATGTGTCGTTAAATACGCAATATCTAGTCTTATTCGCACAACGTAGAGATGTATCACAAATTGGGGTATTAGCCAATCAAATGTTCCCGAATCAGCGTAAGGAGTTTTTGGAAGTTTATAAAGAAGCTACAAGCACGCGTTACGGATATTTGCTTTGCGACCTTCATCCGCGAAACACGTTTAGAGTGCTTCTACGAACGAATATATTTCCAAACGAGCCTGAAACGGTGTATATTCCAGAATGACAAAGAGACTAAAGAAATACCGTGAATTAATAAAAATCTATCATCGACTGCCCCGGGCAATGCAGCAGATGTTTATTAAAAATATCGACGCCGACTTTTTAAAATGCATCTGTGAAATCTGTCTTAACGTTATAAATTGCAATGTATCAATGAAAACCCCAGAAGGCTCGCCTACGCTACAAGAACATAATACGTGCACTCGCTCGTAAAAGTCAAACTGTAGCGAAGAAAAAACGAATTATTGTACAAACAGGAGGGTCATTTCTCCCCATCTTATTTTCAGTTTTGGGTCCTTTACTGACTAGATTAATATAATGAAGAAAGTGGTAGTGATTCCCCACGAGGTGTACGCTTCACTGCAAAGGAATCCAGACACGGATCTAGATCCCCGTAAAAGCAGACTTAAAAGAATGGAAAGCGAATTGCTAGCCCTATTAAACAGTGAAAAAACACCTGATGAGAAAAGAATCTTATACCAAGAAGCTCTGCAGAAATTTCTTCACGAGTACGAAAATTATAAGAACCCTACAGAGATTCCTGTGGTTATTAGGCACAGCACGGGGGACGATGGACATGGCGACATAGGATCTGTGCCCGACGATACAGCTGACCAACCAAAAATTAAGGATTAGCCACACAACATATCGAGCATGTATTAAAAAGCACCCTCCCACATACATTGAGGAGTAAAGGCTTAAGTCTTTATAATCTATTGAATGAGGATCCAGCCATACAATGGACCGATACAGGCGAGATCATTGTGGAAGGATCAAAGGTACAGGGATCGAATATCGTAGACATTGTCCATGATCTGGTGAGAAAGTGGGATAGGCCATCACCATCAGGATGGAAGCATATTAAAGCAAGACTACAACAAATAAATGTCCCTAAAACGTTGATAGGAAATCTGAACAGGTTAAAAGACTTGGAACATGCAACGCATGTGACACAATTGAAGACGCCGTCACCCCCGGCGGTAACACCTTTGAAGAGGAGAAAGAAGAGGTTAAACAACGGTCAACCCTACCCACGTGCCTCTAAAATACGCAAATGGCTAACGTATTAACTAAACGCTATTATGACATTTCTAACCCATCCTCTTACGGCGGCGTAGATAGACTGTACAGAAGTGTTTACGGAGTAGGAAAAAAGATGTTGAAAGATTTTTGAGGGAGCAGGACGCTTATACGCTTCATAAGCCTGTGAGAAAAAGGTTTAAAACAGCCAAGACAACGGCTTCCTCGATTGATTCTATTTGGCAAGCAGATTTAACAGACATGCAAAGATATTCTGTGTATAACGATGGTTACCGCTACATTCTATTCATAATAGACGTATTCTCTAGATATCTGTGGCTAGTTCCTCTGAAAAATAAATCACCTGAAACAGTTGCTAAAGCCACCAAAACGCTAATGTTAAAAGAAAACAGGGTTCCTGGCTATTTTTGTACGGATATGGGGAAGGAATTTATAGGCCGTGCTTTTCAGAACATGTTGACAGAGTTTAATATCAGCTATTACACAACCAATTCTATACATAAGGCTTCTTTAGCTGAAAGAGTTCAGCGCACCATAAAGGAACGCATGCACCGTTATTTTACACATAAAAACACATACAGATTTCTAGACATTCTGGAATCATTGGCATCATCCTACAACCGCTCACACCATCGCACGATTGGGACAACACCTAACGAAGTTTTAGAAAGAGGTACGCTCCCGAGAAGAGATGGATCACCAACCCACCACCACTCCGCGCTTCAAAATCAATGATTATGTAAGGCTGTCGCGTTCGGGGAATAAATTCGCAAAGGGTTTTGAGCAAGGATGGACACGCGAGATTTTTAAAGTTAGGGCTATGAGACCTAAAGGTGAGATAATGATGTATTACATTGAAGATTTGAATGGGGAAGAAATCTCAGGAGGCTTTTACCGCGAGGAATTGCAGAAAGTTGCGTTTAATTTAGGAAAAAATGTGTTTAAAATTGAGAAAATTTTAGGAAGCAAAGGTTCAGGAAAGAGAAAAATGTACCTGGTGAAATGGCTAGGGTACCCAGAAAGCTTCAACACCTATATAAAAGCTGATGCAATAATGAAGCTTAAATAGTATGCAACATGGCTCCTAACCATTTCTACGTCACACTCCCGTCCTCCTCGTCCCTGTCTGTACACCCTAACAACACACTAGCCAACTTTGTAACAGAACTCCACGGGCACATTGAATTGGGTCGTGATTCGTATGAGGTGGGGATATGCGAAATTCAGCTGGACACCATCTTTTTAAATATTGAACATAAAGAAACCGTTTTTACGATTCTTAGAGACATTGACGAGTGTGAAAAAGCTGGGGTAGCTATGGATGAAACTATACGTATCGCTCGGACTAAGGTTGCACGGTATTACAGTACAGAAGTAAGACTAGGACCGGGTCAATATGGTTCGGTCGAGGATGTTGTGAGAGGCTTAAACGTAAGTTTAAGAAACTCAAACCTTACGAATGATTTAGTATACGAAATCGTAAACAAAGGAAACCCTGCACATACACTAATCCTAAAATCAAAGACTAACAGACGTATTAAAGACCATAGAATGTTCAAAATTCTAACCAATGGCCGATATAGCGCAGCCTTCCAAAGAGACACATTTCACGAGACACAGCATGACTTGTCCAGATTAATGTATCAATTGAAGATGGAGAAATTGGCTGAAAGGTCCCCAGACATGTGCTATATTTACAGTAATATAGTGGAGCACCAGTTTGTTGGGGATACCCAGGCACGCCTGCTGCGCATTGCTCACATCCCCAACCATAGAGGAAGGAGTTTGAGTATTACATATGACAGACCCCATTATGTGAATGTCGCAACTAATTTAATAACCAATATCTCAATATATATAAGAACGATTGAGGGTGAAAACTTCCCATTCGGTAACGGGAGCTTAACAGTGAAGCTACACTTTCGACGCACTGAGTTATAATGGATAGAAAGCCTTTCACCGTCTATCGAGGGGTGAGATACCAGCGCGGTAGTGGACTTGGATCCATTTTTTCATCCATACTACGTACGGCTGTTCCTTTGCTGAAGAGGGGTGCCAGATACCTTGGAAGGAAAGCGCTACAATCAGGTCTTAACACTGCAGAAGACATATTGGCCGGGGCTAAACCTAAAGAAGCTCTAAAAAAACATTTAAAGCGTACACGGGACGAAATCATCAAAGATGCAAAGAGAAAAATGCGTGGTGGCGGGAAGAAGAAGAGGGCTGCCCGGAAGAAGGGGTCACGTGGTATTAAACGTAAAAGGATATCAAAAAAGAAGTGCTGTAAGCGAATGAAACCTATGGTTGACCACTTTTTTGACTGATATAAGCTAAGGACATTGATCTCATGAATCATAGTTTGTTTACCACTTGTCGAGAGAGGAGGCACTATTTCTAACTCGCCATGGCACGCTTCATCCACCCATGTAGTTCACAATGCTGTAAATCGGAGCTGTCCCTTTTTGAGCTGCCTCCAACCCAAGTTTCTATTGAGCACAGTGATTTATTACAATTAACCCTTTAAACACAATTAGTTCCCCGAGTGCACCTATAGAATTCGTGATACCCAGCTCAGGCCCTTACTTTTTTGATCCAAGCTGTGTGCACATGTACGCTAAGCTACGTATAGCCCATTCTGATGGAACGGTCTGCGATGACAAATATGCTGTATACCCTGAAACAAACTTTCTGCACTCCATATTCAACCAGTGTGACGTATATTTAAATCAGACCAACATATCGGCAGGCACGGGGTACTATCTCTACGAGCCTATCTGGAAAATGTCCTCAACTTTTCCAAAGAAGCGAAGGCTACCTTTTTAAGTGCCGAGGGATATTATCAAACTAAAGATGAAAGTAGTATAAAGGACAAATTTAAAAATTCTAAAAAGAAAATATACGAGTGTTTTGGACGGTTGCACACAGATTTCACTTTCCAGGAGAAGTTGCTTGTCAACGGGGTGGATATGAAAATAAAGCTCACCCGCACGAGTCCTGAGATCTGCTTAAATCTGGATGCTGATCAAGAAGAGGGTGCAAAGCCCGTTGTGGTTCACATTATGGACACATACCTCCGCGTACGGCGAGTGAAATTAAGTTCACCAAAACAACTAGAAATTGAGAAAAATTTACTAAACGCTACAGTGAAATATCCTATTAACAGAGTACAAATCAAACTATATACGGTTCCTGCAGGGTTGGCATCGAAGCAGATAGAAAACATTGCCCTGGGAAATCTTCCTAAAAGGATATTAATCGGTGCAGGACCATGCTTCGGTGAATGGAAAATATAAAAAGAGTGCCTTTAAATTCGAGAATTTCGGACTTAAAAATATAACTCTATACGTTAATGGCACTGCTTTGGGTGGAACAATGGGTACGGACTATTCATCAGACGCTGTGTTACCTCTTTGTGCCAGAGCCTATAGTAATCTGACCCATATTGCAGGTGATTGTGATGAGCTTGGTAATGGGGTAACGCAGGAAGAATTCATTGATCAATTTAACCTTTATCCGTTTGACATTACACCTGACTTATCTGCTAGCGTAAATACCATTTAACCCCAGCAGAGCGGAAACATCTCAGTGCGGCTGGAATTCGCCAAGCCTATAGACGCTCCTATTAGTGTACTAGTATATCTCGAATCGCAAGCCCTAATAGAAGTAGATAGATTTAGGAGCGTTATCACTGACTTTTAAAATGGATGCTAATACACTTCAGAAAGTAATGAATAGTGAACGAGTCACACGTTCCAAATTTATCGGCGTGTTTGCGAAGAATGAAACATTGAGTTTGCCAAGTACGCGAGAATGCGGTAGTCTTATTGTGAACACAGATGTCATCGGTAATGAAGGGATTCATTGGATCGCTGTCTATTTTAAAAATAGACAGCGCCTGTACTATTTTGATTCACTCGGTACTCAACCCTGGAGTGACCCTATTATTGTAAAATTTCTCGCTCAGTTACATATTCCCGAAGTTGTATGGAACCCGTTTCGTATACAAGGATATTTTAGTAATGTTTGCGGAATGTACTGCGTCTCATTTCTCATGCATATGTCATGTGATAAAGAATTTATAAATTTTTAAATTTATTTGACCCGTGTCACACTCGCCGAAACGATGAAATGGTATGCAGACAGATAAAAATCCGTTTTCCAATTGTACGTACTCGTTGTATAGTATAATGTTTTTGTTCGTGTGTGTATATTTGTAACGGTATATTCTGTAGTTGTGTTATTGTACTGATTTCTTTCATTTAATAAATTTATGAAAATATATTGTCTTCTTACCCAAAAAGATCGAAAAACACTTACATTATTTCGGTGTGACATTCATTATGCTGACTGATCAGTATATCCTCCGTATTCATGACACGAGATTCTTCAAAAGATTGTATAACACGTGTCAAATCCTCATCGGACCTTAAAGGAATAATGTTCATTCTTTTAAAACATATACAGAGTATACAGACAGACCCCATTATGTGAAGATATCTTTGGTTCGAAACTCATTTAAGAGGTAAATCCAAATAACATTTAAAACGATTGCCATAAAAAATTTCGATTTTAGCATAATGGCGATAAGAGGTAAATCCAAATAACATTTAAAACGATTGCCATAAAAAATTTCGATTTTTGGTAGTGTCTAAATGAAGTATTTGACGAGATACTACAACCCTCCATATATATAAAATCATGTTTCTTGAATTATAGACACTTACATTTCTATGGTAGTCCCTTGCGTCGGATTGTAAGGAGCGTCACTGCAAATATCTTCAACGGTTTGCGTTGGAAATAATTCATCACGGTCAATTGCGTTAAAAAGATTAATTGCAGTTAATGCTGCAGTGTCACCTTCTTCATACAAATCCGGAGACGTACAGTTCGTGGTCCATGGTGGAGGAATGCACTGGCAGAGGGAATGATTATTCACTGACGCGAAAATAACTACTGTTACTCCAAACTGAAAATATATCCTTTTATATGCACAGTCGCCAAGCTCCGCCCCAAAAGATTAAGGCCAGATGTTCGTAGTGATTGGCTGCCAGTGTAGCTGGGTGGAGCTATGATAAGTTTGTGTACCAATCCGCTATAACGGGTCCGGACGAGTAATGGCATCTTTATATTTTTCTCCAATAGATTTAATGCTCGTATTACCCTTGCTGTCTTTACCATGTCAATATTTTTCCCCCACTATTCCCGGATCATTAGTCACTAATGTAATCGAGAGGATTTTATAATAAAGAAATTATATATATCCTAATTATATTTTTAAAAAGAAAAGAGCATTCGGTTTCCACGTTAAACTGTGGGTCTAAGGCGGAGTGAAAACCTTTCAATTCGGCGAGAAAGAGTTAATTACACTAGGGAACAACATTTTTGTTTCTTGAAAACTATTTAGTGTTTCTTATAGAACTTTTGATGCTGATTCCAAATATAGTTTCAGAATTATTCTATCACCCATAGTTTTCGAGAAAATAATATTTCTATTTACTCAGAGTTTTCCCAAAATATTAGTTAAAATTAAGTGTACTAATTTAATTTTACTTTCTTTTTTCCAGGTTAACTATATTTAATAGCATTTTTTGCATTAAAAAATATAGCTATTTAAACAAACAGATTTTTAATAAAAAGAAAGAAATTTTTTTCAAGTTTTGCTCAAATTTTAAAAATTTTCATAGTAGAAAAAATTGGTTTTTTCATTCCAAAAAGTTTTCCGTGATTTCAATAATTTTCCGCCAGCATGAATCGAAACTGTATTAATCCCAGAGATACATTTTGCTACGTATGTGGAGAACTGACCATAATGGCACAGAGGAAGATGATGTCCCCACTCGTGAAGAAGGCTTACGAACTTTATTTTGGATGTAAGGTAGGCGACCAAGACAAATCCTGGGCACCTCATATCTCATGCATTTCCTGTGCCGTCACTCTTAGGGGTTGGATTAAACTTACTGAGTGGTGGCCAACCGCGGCGCATTGAGCCAAAGGTGGCGCATCAATTACTTTGAAGTGGCGCATCGAGGTCTAGTATGAATTGTGCTAAATTTTCACTTCTAACACTAAATATTAAAAATCAAAGATTTAAGCAGTTAAGATGTAGTTAACTAAAAATTAAGGTAAATATTTTTCACATTATATTTCTATTTAAGGTAAATATTATATTATATTTTTATTTTTACTTACAAGTTATTAGTAATTTTATCAAAAAAATTTTTTTTTGGCGCATCCGAATTAAACCCAACCTAAAAATGGCACGCATCAAAAAATGGTTGGCCACCACTGGATTAAAGGTACCCGCAAATCTATGCCATTTGCCATACCAATGATTTGGAGAGAGCCCAAGGATCACCTAACGGATTGCTATTTTTGTATGACTAACGTTTCAGGATTCTCTGCCAAAAATAAACATAAAATTCAATACCCAAATCTTGCATCTGCCATGAGACCAGTACTACATGACGATGATAACCCAATTCCAACTCCCCCAAAGTCATGGACACTGGATGAAGAGTCTGAAATTGAACCAATGGAAATTGATGACACTAAAGATACAGACTCAGCAACCTGAATCAAATAAACAACGTATGATAACGCAGGTTATGCTGAATGATCTCGTGAGAGATTTGGACCTTCCGAAAAAGAAAGCGGAATTATTGGGCTCCAGGTTACGTGAATGGAATTTGCTGGCAAAAGATATGAGCATATTCCTTTATTTATTAATGAACAAAACTCTCTCTCTCTCTCTTTCTATATATATATATATATATATATATATACAGTGCCCGCGAAAAGTATCCGATCACTCAAGAAAATACAATATTTTCCCTTGATATTCAGAGACACATAATTCACTTTCTATTTGTTCTAGCGACATCTGGTAACTTTGAGGTTGCTCGCTGATATGAGAGCTATCCAACGCATTCTCAAATTAGTGTTCTGGTAGCCTTCGTTGCGGGTGGCTGTGTCTCAAAGTTGTCAGATTTCACTGTTTGTGTAAATTTATTGATATTTTGTTATTTTTTACAGAAAGTGGTGTAAATAAAATTTATATATAATGTGTGCTAAAAAACAACTTAAGAGTGATTGTCGAGGTGCTATTGTTGCTTTGCATACATGTGGGAAATCACAGAGACAGATAGCTAAGGAATTAAACATATCCCAAAGTACCGTTAATTTATGGGTTTCACGGGCTAAGAACAATGCCGGCCTAACCACGCCAGTCCCTAAAAAACGATCTGGAAGACCGAGAAAAACAAATTCACGAACAGACAAACTTATGAAACGTTTAGTATTGAAAAACCCAACAATAACTGCGAAAGAAATAAAATTTAATATGAATAATTTGTTATCTGGTGTTTCTGAACGAACTATCCAGGAGCGGCTCCAAAAAGAACTCGGATTACCATCTCGCCATGCTGCTAAGAAACCGTTCATTAATGAAAAAAATGCGTAAAAAACGTGTCGCATTTTGTAAAAAATATATTCA